>OZ026616.1:16988412-17213412 GCA_964020975.1 Hermodice carunculata | reverse complement strand
CAGGAGGTCAAGCATAAAATAAATTCCTAGACTGGATTGGCTGTTTCTGAGAGATCACCGCTTTGTGTAACACGCGGTGTTAATCTTAATTCCGATCGCTGAAGCCATCGTTATTTGTCTGGAGTAAGAATAATAGTTTTCTTGTTTTCGTGCATTCGTAATAGGAATTTTGGTGGGTCAAATGGTCATCGAGTTGCGTTCATGACGGGCCAGTTGTGACAAAATTGGTGTGAAATTGGAAGAAAAAAGGGACTGGGCAATGAAGGCATCGGGTGAACTTTCAAATGACAACAGATCTCAAATGTCCATACTTTTTCATTTTAAAGAATAACCATAAATACTCTGTCTGGAAAATACATTTAGAACCTGGTACCGTTATTCGTTTTCACCCATGATACTCACTCTACTCTTAGCAAATGCGTACACTGGACGCAAATCAAATATTTTCCTCCCATGTTCTCAGGAGCACGTCGAAAATATTTCATTAGGGTAACATTTTAGACTCGACCGCTTTGGCAATTTATTATGTTGTAAAAGATTTACTTAGCCAATTGGTGATCTATCAGCTTGATCAAGGCGAGCAATATTGAAATTACAAGCCAATATGTCAAAGTGACTTTGTCAGAACAAAAATGTCTTCAGCGCCGGATCATGTGCATAATTTCCACACTGATGAAGAATTGACGCCACAGGAAAGCTTGTCTTTCATTAATGCTGAAATGCAAATTTATGGTAAAAAGGTACAAATTTGACGTTTATTTTACAAAACATAAAATTATTTGTAAAAAAATGTTTATGTCTGGATGCGAACCCAAACATTTTGTTTTTCCCAGAATTCTTTCATTCTTCTTTACGACCAAATTTGTCCGGAGTTTTCCTCGGACACTCTTGTTCCAAAAACCACCAAACTTGCCATGGTGACTGACCAACCAGTGAAGTTGCGCATATCGTTTGGAATAGTCATGATGTTTAAAATTATGCAAATTAGGAACAATTAAGCTTTGAAAAGCTGCATATCTTCCAAACTATTGCAGATAGACCCAAAATTTCAACATGGATGTATAGGTTTGTGACACCTGCCAATATAATGAGCAGCAAACAAAAGATGTAGAGTTTTCAATTGGGGCATCGAAAAATTGAGAAGAGTTGAATATGTCCAGAACTATTATACATAGAGATGCCATACCAAGTTCAATTTTTACGGTGTAAGTAAAAATTTTCCCTGAACATTATTTTTCCTGGATTTACATAAATTCACAATTTTCTGGTTTTTATTTTCCCAAATTGCCGATCGGGAACACTAAGCTCCAGACAATGTTAGGTGCGCATTGAGTGTTTTGGGTTTTTTTCGGTGTTTATTTTCCCGAATGGTATAACTCTGGAAAATTCGAAAGAATTAATACCTCGGAAAATTTGTGCTTGTACAGTATATTCTACAACTAATGATTCCGGGTGATGAATTTTGGAGATTTGATAAAGCAGAACATTTTTACATAGAAAATGAATATGCAAACGACGATACAAATTTAATATATGTCTTAATGAATGTTAGAACTTAAAGATCAACTGCCTAGTGACCACAGAATTAAAACACCAGAAGAAAACTTACTGTAAGAGAATATATTGCATGTTGATAGCACTACGACAGAGTCATATGCGCGCCTTTACGCTTTGTTATCTAACATGGAAAGAAAACGAAACATAATCGAATATCTCCAATTTCAGAGGTAAGAATATGTCTTGACAGACTCAAAACCCTAAACTTTTAAACGTCATGTATGCCTAAATAATCCGACCTATCGCTCATTTAATAGAAAATGCCTGTTACTTGGGTATCATTACTTTTATCTTCTCTCCATGCTGTAGCAACTTCATATTCCTTCATCGCATTTTGGGTTTGAGGTTATAACATGATTACGGGCCCTGCGGGAGCTTATATTTCCTCTAACAAAACACAAATGCACGTGGTGCCCAATATTTTCTAGAAGTATGATCATTAAATGATCACATGTGAAGAATATACGAAACAAGTTCATAAACAGTATTGTGGCTACTGATCTGTGCGTTTCGTTAAGCAAAACAAAAATTATACAAACGAAAACTTCACTGATATGATCGGTTGGTGTCGCAATAGAAAATATGCTTACCCCAACCAGATAAATGCGTTTTATGGTAGTTTCTTCATTAAGATATACACCGAAAAAAATTACTCGATTTACCATTTGGGGTGATAAATAATCGGGCCACATTTCTTTTGCATTTATCTCACAGATGCTCCAGGCATTGTGAGATTCAGATGATTACACCTTTTTTCTGCACATTTAAATTATCAAATGACTTTGTGCAACGTCGCAATGATACATTTAACTCGAAACACCGTCGATGCCTTATTGTGTGAGGAAAATAGTCTTTTGATTCTTCTACTGATATCCCTGGTATGAGTCGCCATTCTGTCAAAATTCAAGTTTATACATACATACATACATACATACATACATACATACATACATACATACACACATACATACATGTAGCATAACACACACACACATATATATATATTATATATTTGTGTGTGTGTTATGCTACATGTATGTATGTGTGTATGTATGTATGTATATACATACATACATGTAGCATAACACACACACACACACATATATATATTATATATATTTGTGTGTGTTATGCTACATGTATGTATGACATGTAGCATAACACACACACACACACATATATATATATATATTATATATATTTGTGTGTGTTATGCTACATGTATGTATGTATGTGTGTATGTATGTATGTATGTATGTATGTATGTATGTATGTATGTATGTATGTATGTATGTATAAACTTGAATTTTGACAGAATGGTGACTCATACTAACACTAGAATAAGCCAAGTTATCATCTGATCCCAGCCAAGAGACAGGCTGATTGAGGTCAGAGATCATTCAACACAGGAAGTGACCTTTCTTTATTCCACTTGTTAAGTTACCTGGGTAACCATAATCAAAACTTTTCATTTTTATCAATTTCTTGAACTAGTTTCATGGATATATTAAAATAGTTTAGCGTTGGATAGATTATGACAAACATGAGCAAACCTCTTAATAAATAAAGCTGTCATCTGTAACAATTTTTTTTCAAAGCTCCATGCTTTTTCTCTGTACATTTCTATGTTAAGCGGGTGAAGTTTTTATTGAATGGCCTGTGACCTAATTAGAACAACACATCTAACTGAGCATGCTCAGCTGAGATGGCTATTTGGCCTTTTTACTGATGCTTCGGCAACAGCAATTGACCTGTGCTTCTCAAATGTGTCAAATCAGTCACTTGTTACTGGTGTAGCAGCTGTATCAGTGGCTGATCACTTGATGGAGTTCATGATTCTGCCGAAAAAAGACTGGTGCACATAACCACTGATATGTTACATGCAGGAATATCAAATAATTTGACATCAAAAGCTCTGCGATGACCTTGACAAGCTTCCGTGGAATATTGCCAACATCTTTGATGATATTAATGACAGATAGGGCACACGAAAGCTACTTTATAAATCGATTATTGACGAACTATGTCCCATGAAAAGATTCCAACGAAGGAAACAAACTTGCCCTTGGCACAAAGAAGAAATAAAATCTCTTAGTTTTTTACGTGACCAGTACAGAAACCGGGCAATTCTATAACAAATAAACCAGAGGATTAGACCAGATGGAAAAATGCAAACATAAAATCACAATCACGTGCAGAAAGGCTAAATCTGATTATTACATAAATGCCATTGAAGAATTAAAAATAGATTCAAGAACGTTGTGGAAGACTCTAACGACTCACATCCCCAAGTTTAAATTTCAGGGCATACAAGCCCTTAAAATAAATGGCTCTACAGTGACCGATTTTCTGGAAATTGCAGATGGGTTTAAAACATTTTTTACCAGTATGGGGTGACAAAATTACTGCATCCATTCCCGGTGCCCATAACATTACCATCGAATACATCCTGTCAGTTATTCCACGGATAAACATAATATTTACTTCAAAAAGTAGGAGTAGATGAAGTCAACAAACTCCCACTTGGTTTATATAAAAATAAAGCCTTGGCAAACTGGCCTTGACAACTATCCAGCTAAAGTTCTTAAGTTAACAGCACATAGTATTGCTCCTAGCGTGACCGGACTATCCAATTACACTCTAGATTCAAGCCAGTTTCCTAAAGACTGGAAGCGTGCAAAAATATCTGCTATCTACAAGAAAGGTTCAAAGGTAGATTCTAGCAATTACCGACCAAACTCAATCCTCCCAGTCATTTCTAAAGTCATTGAAAAATTTGGTCCACCAGCAACTCTTTAATTGCCTAACAGAACATGGACCACTGTGTCATTCCCAGCCAGGCTTTCGGAAAGGATATTCAACCCAAACGAACTTACATCGTCTGACTGAACCAGTCTATGATGCTCTCGATCAGAGCATGGTAGTGGGCTTAGTGGCGCTGGATCTCAAGAAATCGTTCGATACTGGGAACCATAAAATCCTGCTTGAGAAACATAACATAATGGAGTACGAGATGTTAGCCTCAATTGGTTCAAGAAATACTTAACAGAAAGGACCCAAGTGTCCTATGTTAACAGCACACAATGGGGGGGGGGGGGGGTATACTAACTGGCGTGCCCCAAGGCTCGATCTTGGGGCCGCTACTCTTCATTTTGTATGTCAATGACCCACCTGGCCGCCTCAGGAAATGTAAAGTCAATATGTATGCTGATGTCCGAGCTTTCTACTTTGCAGACAAAACCACCAATGTTGTATCATCAGCACTCATTGAAAATACCAAAAATGTCCACACCTGGTTATGTGCCAACAAGTTGATCCTACACACGGGTAAAACTGACTTTATCCTCATATGTAACCATCAGAAACCGAGACACCTTGACACCTCTCATCTAGATGTAAGTCTTGACTCATGTCCCACTGAACAAGTAGATGAACTGAAGTATCTTGTTATAGACATTGACTCTCGCTGTAACTTTGACCCTCACACATCAAATCCGATGAAGAAGCTAAAAAAATCCATTGGAATCCTTAAACGCTGCATCATGCACCTACCTCTGACAACTAGGAAAACTTTATGCAACAGTCTGGTCGTACCACACATTGACTATTGCTCCATCATATGGAGTCAAACATTTTGCACCTGCAAAGAGTACAAAAACAGAGCAACGAGACTTATTCTAAGTGTAGCTCCAGAACCAGTACAATGAGACATATCCTTTTTTTATTGGATGGTCAAAGATATTCAGTTATTGAAGATAGGAGCCCCCACTGAAACTCTCTCCCAGACAATCTTAGAAAGATGACCTCAGTTCATGCTTTCAAAAGACATTTGAATAGTATGTTTTTACAAGCTGTCCTAAGTTTAAGACGTCATACATTCAACACAAAGTGACAATGCTAAGGTTACCAAATGGGCTTGTATATTGTGCATAACTACTTATTAAGCTAGATATGCTATTTTAGTTAAGTTATAACTTCTGCTTACTCAATTTTAGTTATTTTGAGTTTGTCTAATTTTATCATGTATATATATATATATTAACTTGATTGTTTTATGACATAAAACACCTTGTATTGCTGGTGTTATCCAATAAAAACCTGTCAATTTCGCAAATGAAACATATGAAGGATTCTGTCAATAAAAAGCGTTATCACTGCCCACGACTGCACGCAGCATTTTTAAATACAGTAGAACCCATTTTGCGGGACCACCCATGGGGACAGATAAAGTTGGTCGCTTACGACAGGTGAGCACTTAAGACAGGGTTGCTCCTGGTATGCTAGGGTATCTCCACTAAATCTCTCTTTCCTGGCAACTGTAAATTAGGTCATTCATTGTCGTGTCCCTTTCCTGTCTGCCGGCTTTTGATGGTGTCAAGGTCAGCTGCGCATGCGCCATTCTCACCACCTTTTCGTCTCTGACTCCTCTGGTTACTTCAGCGCCAAATTTTGAAGTGACCAAACAGCTTTCCTCGGCGTGCTTAGGGTCCATTGCACATAAAGAGGGTGGGAAAGAGGTTCCCTGTACTGGCGTACTGGAGCTTTTTATTTACCGTACTGGCGTACTGGAAGCCCTCTTATTTTACATACTTCGTACTATCCAAAATTTTGAAAGATTTTTATTTTCCGTACTACGTACTCTAGAAAAATAATTACCTGTACCAGCGTAATGAACCCCCCCTTACCCCCCCCTTCCATAAAGCACGCCGAGGAGAGCTGTTGACCTGGACTGTTTTCATATTCTCTGCAACTTTAGGCATGCTGGTACTTGAATGAAAGGTCGGATTATAGGGAATATGAATCTGGTATCGTTATGTTAATTCATGCACAGACAAATTGAGTATAGGCCTATTCGTAAATATTGCAGACCAAGTTCCATTAAATCTGTTAAATTGTTTAAAACCTTAATAGGGATATATTATTGTTTTTCACGAAACACTTACGTTTTAGTTTTAACATGAAGAAAATCCTCAGTTTGGGATGCAAAAATTAGTCATAATCTGACAAATTAAATACCTCGATGCCACCATGTTCTTGCAAGCTCGTGTAAGTGTTAAATGATCATATATTTCTCTGAAGAGGCGCAGGGTTTGTTTGTTTTTAATTTGCTACAAAAAGTTGGGAATGATAGAAAACAAAATAAGAAAACAGAAGCATTTATTTTACTGTGGGTAGAAAAGTATGGGGGGGTGTGCCCGTAGAAGCTGTTTCTTCAGCATCCATTAAAATATATATTATTTCCTCTTAAGCCAACATAATTATCATATATGTTTCATAGTCAATTCCGACCGAAGTTGTTGTGCCTGGGATCAACGGTTGATGCATGTCATTATTGCGCGTCCCACACTCAACTCTGTATCGTGGGCATAAGTTGTGTTCTCGGCTCATTACTGTAAGTGTCACGGCTGTTTAGCAAGGTTTGGAATAGATGTATGCTTTTCTTTATCTTTACAGTTTATTATCAGACGAGTATCGTAACCGTTTTGAACACTTTAGCGAGGAGCAAATTACGGTCCTCCGGGCTTGACCCTGCCCCACGCTTTGATTGATTTACTCGACGCCCTTTTTGCAAAGATAGAAATATTGGCTTAAACAAGTCTGTCCCACGGGGAATAGACATAAACTACATGCACAGTACAACAGAAAAAAAAGTTATAATAATATACTTTATTTCTTTAATAAGGATTGGGAAAATAGCCGGAGGCTAATACAAATCCCTCTCCTCGAGTAAATACAAGTGCATCGAGATAGGTGTATATTTCATACAATCCAGCTGAAAAAAAAAGACAAGAGAAGACATAGTCACAAGAAAAATGACCAGTAGAAAATGCACTGATACCTCATGTTGTGAGGCACTTTGCCAGACAAGTTTGACATTACGTGAATACAGTTGCATTACGTACTTGAAGGAAATCTTTTGGAACTTTCACTGAACTGCATAGTTGTCTCAACAAGTCAACAGTTACATTCTACCCTCCTTGCACTCATATGATGCTATGTGAGTTCCAAATAGTAGAAAATGCACTTTTCAGAATTCCGTAATAGATTAAAGTTAACATTTGGGGTTTCATTCATGATAATGTCTGAAATCCTTGCCAAAGGACTTTGTTTTGGAATGCTATGAAGTGGACACTGCAGTAAATAATGGATCACAGTTTCAGAGGAACAACCGCAGCAGCAGCTGGGACTTTCAATAAGGTGTCTGGTGAATAGATGTGCGTTTAGTGCACTGAAATCAACTCGAAAACGAGTGATCAAAATATCTAACTTTCTGGGCCCGTGTCTTAACTGCATCGCCTATCGGGTAACAAGTAACGCTTAAGATATTCCTCGAAAAAGCTGAGAGAAGGGCAATGTCTGATGTTTAATGGAAGGGCGTTCCAAAGTCGAGTACACGATGGAATGAAAGAATTTTGCGCGCATTAACCTGGGAGCGCCCGTGAATATTGCGTAACAGGTAATTGACCCTCTCACTGTTGGGTCGAGGGATCAGCGCTCTCAAGATTATGGTATTTACGTCTCCCGGCTAGGTCAGCCAAGAAATGATAATATTTTTGACTTACTTGATGTATTCATTGCAGCGGAGACGAGTAATGATGCCTTATACTGAACAGATTCCAGCATTGCTCTACCGCGTCCAGAGTAGTTGTCAAATGCAGGTGACCAAATACTGAGTAACATCCCCCATTATGTACGAAGTACCTCGGTCCTGTCCCCAGTGATCACTGTGCAGTGTCCGCAAGTTTACTTTCTCGGATTAAAACTGAGAAGTCTTACGAAAGATTTATCTGGCAATATTCAAAAGCAGATTTTGAATATTTTAGAGTTAAAGTTAATGAGGTAAATTGGGACGGCTGCTTTGATACATCTGATGTTGACACGGTGTGTCTTGCCTGGACAACACAATTTCTGGATGTTGCTAGACTTTGTATACCCAGCCCCAATGTCTGTATTAGACCAAATTATTCTCCTTGGTATACTTCTAAATTAAGGTCGCAAAAGCATAAAGTTCAACGTATTCACGAGAAGGCCAAAGCTTCCAACGAAAATCCCCATATTTGGAGGAACTTTCGGGAGTTACGTAATAAATACATTAGTGATTTAAGAACAGCAGAGGAGGAGTACCACAAGAAAAAATGTGATATTGTTAACAGAGGTCAATTCAAAAGCAAAAAAAAAAAAAAAATGGTGGGGAATGGTTAAATATTTTATGTCCGGTAACTCCAGAACATCAATATCTTCAATTCTATCGAACGAAAGGCTTAGAGTACAAGTTAAGCAGACGAGCTTTAGAACCCTTGTACCTTGCATTTATACTTCGTTGTTCAGAGTAGGGTTGTGCGGTCTGGGATGGATGCACTGACACAGACAAAAAGAAGTTAGAATCTAGTCAACTGGAGGCAGCTCGAATTGTAACAGGAGCATTTGCTCACACTAGCCTTAAAAACATGTATGCTGAAACAGGTTGGGAGACTTTAGCTGAACGCAGGACGAAATACAAGTTAGTAAAAATAGTGAAAGAACTCTCTTGCATACCTAACAAATTTGTTACCTGGTACGGTTTCATCACGTAACAATCACCTGCGTACCTTAAAGTTGAGAGAGATACTTTTTACAAATCGTTTTTTTTTTCCCCATCAACTGTCCGTGAATGGAATCGGCTACGCCGATCTTTCATAAACCTCGAACATTTATATGACTTTAAAAGAGAACTTAATAGAACTAGACCCAAACGTAATGAATTGTACTATACTGGTGAAAGGAAAATTGCTGTCATTCATGCTAGGATGAGAATGGGATACATCTACCTGAACAGTGATCTCTTCACAATTGGTGATACCGAATCACCAGCTTGCTCGTGTGGAGCCCTCACTGAAAATAGCTACCATTTCTTTTTTCAATGTAGCAAATACACTTTGTTGAGAAACGAACTACATTCGAAAATGATACTTTGGGGGAATTTCAATCTTCGTACTTTGTTATGAGGTATTGAAAGAAATACAAAGATTCAAAACATTGAAATTTTTGAAGCAGTTCATAATTATATTATGGATACAGGAAGATTTAAATTATGAGTGGTATTTGTAATACTGCTAGTAAACCACTGAATTAGGCACTATGGTGTTCGCGTAGGAAGCTAACATACAAACTCCTTTAACCTTTATTAAAGTGTGTGTGTCAACACACACTTTTCTGTTTTTCCCCGAATTCTTTATTGAAGTGTGTGTGTCAACACACACTTTTCAGTTTTTCCTCGAATTCTTTATGAAAGTGTGTGTGCCAACACACACTTTTCTGTTTTTCCTCGAATTCTTTCTTTCTTTCTTCTTTCTTCTTAACCAGCAAATTTGTCCGACACTTTTCTCGGACACTATTATACATAGAAACTCCAAACTTGGCATGACTGTACCTCCATACAAGGAGTTTGACCGTTTTACACAGAGGAATGAAGATGTTTAAAATTATGCAAATTAGGGGCATTTAAAATTTTAAAAGCTCCATATCTTTCAAACTATTGCATATAGACACAAAGTTCTAACTTACACATATAGGTTTGAGACAGCTGGCAAATCCAACAGCACACAAACAAAACTTGGGGAATTTTAATGTATGCTAAATTCACCAAATTTCTCCCCAATCCACATGCAGGCTTTCAACTGCCTCGTGTATGACCTATTGCTTGACCTCTATGGTGCCAGGCAACCATTTTACATTCATAATTAATTAGCTTGAACCTGTCTCACAGCTTTCTGTCCATGCATGTTGAATGTATGCTTTGGAAGGTTTGGGTCTTGTAGCAAATTGCGGTGGGGGGGGGGGGGGACTCCCAAAACTGTGTAATGGGGCTCTCAATAAAATACAGAGGATCTCTTTCTGTTCATGCAAGAAACATATCTGCTGCATGTTCACACTAATGCTGGACAGAGCTGTGAGTACACCATGACTGAGACTGTCCAGTCACAGTGTTCTGGTAGCTGGTCTGTTTTACCATGAGGCTAGGAGTGTGCTGGGCTTATCAGTTCCATCAGTCCCAAGGGATCAGACGGACTGGACTTCTAGGCAGAACAAGCCTGGCAGAGTGTACCCTCTGTTAAAAACAAGACTTCATACAGAGCTTACAGTCTCCAACGACTGTTTTCACATTTTGGTGAATTTTTAAAAACTGTGTGGATTTGTGTAATCTCACTGGACACTTTCATGTCTTTGTTTTCTTGTAACCAGTGAGATGAAGCCTGTTCTTCATAGCCATTCACTGAGTCAGTATAGTGCATGTCTCAGTTCACAGGTACATGCACATGTAGTTAAAGTGTGTGTGTCAACACACACTTTTCTGTTCTGTTCTTTCTTTCTTTCTTTCTTTCTTTCTTTCTTTCTTTCTTTCTTTCTTTCTTTTTCTTCTTCACCAGCAAATTTGTCCGACATTTTTCTCGAACACTATTATACATATAAACTCCACACTTGGCATGATTGTACCTCCATACAAGGAGTTTGACCGTTTTATACAAAGGAATGAAGATGTTTAAAATTATGCAAATTAGGGGCATTTGAAATTTTAAATCTTGAATATCTTCAAAAGTATAATAGATGAGATGTCATTCCAACTTCTACAAGGGAGTTATTGATCATTGCGCACCTAATGAATCTAAAACAAAAGTTGTAGCAATTTTAATTATGCTAAATAGCACCATTAGAAATTTTAAATCTTGAACAACTTCAAAGCTATAATAGATAGAGATGCCATTCCAACTTCTACTCCTGTGTTATGGAATAGTTGTACATTGCCATACCAATATGCTTTGAAGACACACACACTGATTTGCTATGCAGCAAATCATCTTTCCTAGTTTCTTTCTTTCTTTCTCTCTTCTTTCTTCTTTACCAGCAAATTTGTCCGACACTTTTCTCGGACACTATTATACATAGAAACTCCAAACTTGGCATGATTGTACCTCCATACAAGGAGTTTGACCGTTTTACACAGAGGAATGAAGATGTTTAAAATTATGCAAATTAGGGGCATTTAAAATTTTAAAAGCTCCATATCTTTCAAACTATTGCATATAGACACGAAGCTCCAACTTACACATATAGGTTTGAGACAGCTGGCAAATCCAACAGCACACAAACAAAACTTGGGGAATTTTAATGTATGCTAAATTCACCATATTTCTCCCCAATCCACATGCAGGCTTTCAACTGCCTCGTGTATGACCTATTGCTTGACCTCTATGGTGCCAGGCAACCATTTTACATTCATAATTAATTAGCTTGAACTTGTCTCACAGTTTTCTGTCCATGCATGTTGCGTGTACGCTTTGGAAGGTTTGGGTCTTGTAGCAAATTGCGGTGGGGTGGGGTCGGGGGACTCCCAAAACTGTGTAATGAGGCTCTCAATAAAATACAGAGGTTCTCTTTCTGTTCATGCAAGAAACATATCTGCTGCATGTTCAAACTAATGCTGGACAGAGCTGTAAGTACACCATGACTGAGACCATGGAGCTAGTATATCTATAATAGCTCCATGCTGAGACTGACCAGTCAGAGTGTCCTGGTAGCTGGTCTGTTTTACCATGAGGCTAGGAGTGTGCTGGGCTTATCAGTTCCATCAGTCCCAAGGGATCAGACGGACTGGACTTCTAGGCAGAACAAGCCTGGCAGAGTGTACCCTCTGTTAAAAACAAGACTTCATACAGAGCTTACAGTCTCCAATGACTGTTTTCACATTTTGGTGAATTTTTAAAAACTGTGTGGATTTGTGTAATCTCACTGGACACTTTCATGTCTTTGTTTTCTTGTAACCAGTGAGATGAAGCCTGTTCTTCATAGCCATTCACTGAGTCAGTATAGTGCATGTCTCAGTTCACAGGTACATGCACATGTAGTTAAAGTGTGTGTGTCAACACACACTTTTCTGTTTTTCCTCGAGTTCTTTATTTCTTTCATTCTTTTTCTTCTTTACCAGCAAATTTGTCCGACATTTTTCTCGAACACTATTATACACATAAACTCCACACTTGGCATGATTGTACCTCCATACAAGGAGTTTGACCGTTATATACAAAGGAATGAAGATGTTTAAAATTATGCTTTTTAGAAGCATTTGAAATTTTAAATCTTGAATATCTTCAAAAGTATAATAGATAGAATGTCATTCCAACTTCTACAAGGGAGTTATTGATCATTGCGCACCTAATGAATCTAAAACAAAAGTTGCAGCAATTTAAATTATGCTAAATAGCACCATTAGAAATTTTAAATCTTGAACAACTTCAAAGCTATAATAGATAGAGACGCCATTCCAACTTCTACTCCTGTGTTATGGAATAGTTGTACATTGCCATACCAATATGCTTTGAAGACACACACACTGATTTGCTATGCAGCAAATCATCTTTCCTAGTTCTTCATTTGTGGTCCTGTGTGTCCAATCTATCTGTGTAATGGTGTTCCCAAACGTCATCGTTTGTATTGTCATATGTGTACAAGAGGCCCTAATATAGGCTTGTGAGCCTGTCGGCCAATTGTTTTTCCATGGAATAAAATATGTTTAAACCAAACGCAGGTGAAGCGTATTCAAGTCTAGGGCGTATGAAAGATGTGTATATAAACTCCATCGCATTACAGGGTAAATGAAACATGCATGATCTGATGCAACCTATACGAGATGATGCCTTATTACAAATACTTTTTATGTGGCTGTCCCAACACAGCTTACCAGACAAGATAACACCAAGATGTTTATACTCATGTACACGTGGGATAAGTTTGTTCATAAAAGACAAATGATCACGTGTTGGCTTTTTCTTTTTTTGTTGAAATTAACATTTCCTAGTTTTATCAGGATTAAAATCTACTTTCCATTTCCCCCCTTCCTCAACAACCTGCAAATTAGCATTAAAAAAAAGTTGTACTTTTCTAGAAAAGTAATAGGCTTAATTTTCTTGAGGTGCATGATAAAAGAGATAGAGGGATTTTCTTTATGATGATAATTACACACCAATTAAAAAAAATCATAAATCATTAATCTGTACTTTTTCTTCACCATAATGATGAACATCGTGTGTTCTGTCTTACAAAATGTCAATTCCTTTTACCATTACATGTTTAGTTCCAACATGATTTACTGCTTAAGGGCAAAATCTATTAAAACTTGGCAGCACATAGCTTTTGCGATATGTGCTACCTCATGAATGTAACACTAACGGAGAAAGATTAAACCAGATTGATTTATTCTCCTATTAACTAGATCATTGCATGACTAAAAAACGTAATTTAGAGAAAGCATGATACTCGTCAAAGTCACTTCACCTGACATTTAAATCACTACCACTGTTCGATTCCGCTGCCAATTCAGGGGACTTCATCCAAGATGTGCAATATCAAGTTTGACAGGTTATCGATATGACAAATCTATACGTTCTTCGTGTGAATTGACGAGATGAGGTGATCAATGTATATTCATCATCAACTTGTCATTTTTTTCTCTTTCCGACACGCATAGCAGCAGTATATACAAGCCCAAATGAGAGGGTTATTGGCAAAGGCCTAGCAGATGAACTGCGCAAAAAAGTGAAGTAGTTTAGTATAAGTAATTTGTAAATGTATACATAGGCTTTAAATGGCGAGCAGGGAAAGTGTGATGCCAACTTGCTCAAATATTTTGTTGAGAGAAATATTTTATTTTCATTTTTAATAAAGCTGATAGATATGGAATCTTTGCACTCGCATGAAATACCAATATATTTATCTTACTTTGGTGCAAAGCACAGAGTTCCCTCTCTGGACACACCACTGCAACGAGAGTCCATTTGTCTGGCGGGAATATTTTCATAATTCATCCTCCTTGATTTCTGCGATGAGTCCAGTACTTTATGATAAATTTCGAATATTTTGTGTACCACTTGTGGCATTTGTTATGTTGTAAGCGAAATATATCAGTGTAGGACTATTTTACTTGAATTTGGTGGTTCAATAAAATAAAATCTTCGTAAATCTATCGGAAATAATGTGCTGAAAAACCCAGATGAAATATGCTGCAGATGGTAACTTTGGTTTCAACGTATTTTATTCAAAAAACAATTGGCTTACAGGCTCCCCGGCCTATATTAGGGCCTCTTGTACATAAAGAACAAGACAACAAACAGTTGCAAGGCACTAGTACACAGATAGATTTAAAAACAAGAATAAGAATAGAGAGAGGGTAATGGGGTAATGTGTGAGCTTAATGTTTGAAAATTACTGTTTGAGGTACAGTAGGAATAACAAAATTTAAGGGTAACTTTCTCTCATTATATTATAATATTCTGCTGTTGGAAGCTATAGAGTAGAGAATATACCGTATTTGTATGCGGATGTAGCAGCCCTTTATGAAATATAAATGGGTTCAATGCGTATTTTTCTATGAAATCCCGAAAAATCTGTATATTTGTGCTGGTTATGGAATGAAGAGAAGTGTTGAACTAATCTATCTACACACCTCTCATATATACACAGAGAGAGGAAGAGAGAGAGAGAGAGAGAGAGAGAGAGAGAGAGAGAGAGAGAGAGAGAAAGAGAGAGAGAGAGAGAGAGAGAGAGAGAGAGAGAGAGAGAGAGAGAGAGAGAGAGAGAGAGAGAGAGAGAGAGAGAGAGAGAGAGAGTTTTCCAGTAAATAAATCGACTGCAGCATATTTCTGGCTACAGTTTCTTGCAAATCTTTGTTGTCATAGCTATCGTCGTTCGACTTGGAGAACCCGAGTAGGTATATTATGCGTGTATGTATCCGGTTTGACATGTCTATCGAAAAAGCAGAAAACTTCCTGAATACGGAATAATTGTCATATCAAGATCGCCACCTCCAACTTGCATCTTGTTTGGATCTGTTGCAGCAAGCACTCGAAGCAAACTACAAATGCATAAGCAGAAAAAAATCACGATAATCTAATGTAAATGCCGTTACCGGTAACTTACGTTGGATTCTAGAAGATTGTTGGCTGTTACAGCGTGTACGGTGTAGTCCAATGGATTTTCTGATTCTCTGGCTTGAAGAGTATGCACCATTCATAAATACGGGCCATCATATGCTTTGGCCCTTATCACTCAACCAAAAAGAACCCATATGTGCGGCTTTTTTCAAACAGAGGAAAGTGTTTTGCTCTTGCACAAAACTAACGATTCGGAAATAATTAACTGTTTAAAAAGTCGTTTTTCATATTCTTCAAACCCATATTGAACGCGCTATAAGAAGGACTCGCCGCCTTGTTAGAATCTCTACAGTACAAATCTTAGTAATACCCTTCTTGTATCCATTACGACGCCGGTATCTTGGGGGATGATTGTCACCGTTGCCTGAGGGTTGGTAAGGGGTTTCCCGTACTGGCGTACTGGGGCTTTTTATTTACCGTACTGGCTTACTGGAAGCCCTCTTGTTTTACGTACTTCGTACTGTCCAAAATTGTGAAAGAATTTTATTTTCCGTACTGCGTACTCTAGAAAAATAATTACCTGTACCAGCGTACCGAACCACCCCCACCCCCCTTCTTGCCTGGCGAGAGGGTCAGAGACTTTGGTGGGGATTAAATATGCATGCCTCGTGTTCATTTGACAGTTAAAAAGTCCCAAGACATAAATCACTGAACCCGTGCCTGTTTCGGAACAATTGGTCCAACTGGAATAATTTTATATAACTATAAAGTACCTGAAACTGTGCTATTGAATGACAGCTGCATGTAATTCTTCACCACACTGGTACATCAAACCAACCGAGAAAGTCCCTGTGCCAGCAAATCACGAATCAAGCTCATTCGACCGTTGGCAAACCCGTTTCGTGTTTGTATTATTCAGTCGTTTCTGTGTCAGATTTTGATAAATGCTATATTTTAGCACAGAAGCGGCAGATTTATTGCTTTTTTGATTCCCGGAAAGCCAATTTATGTGATGTCATCAAGTTTCATATGGAACCTGTCACGCAATGCAGCTTTAGGATATAAAACGTATAGACCCAGGCAGATGGAACTAAATGCTAATTGGAGTCATAGATGTTTTTGCACTTTGTTTTGCAAAATATTAATACTCGACGTATGTTTATATTCCATTGACATCCAATGAGACTATGATAGGATACTGGATATTATGAATCTCTATTCTGTTTTGTGATTTTTTTCGGAAATAAATTACATTTAGCTTTGACAAACAAGTGTAGCCATATGGACCTATTGTGCATTCCTCGAAAACACTCGAGGACCAATGACTGATGGCATTTATCCAATAGCCAGGGATTTCTTGCTTCAAATATCTACGCTTTTGAAGTTATGTTAACCAAGACTTCAATCCATAATTGGAAATTTACTTTAAAGTCCTTTTATTGTGTGATGTCCTCGGATGTCTTTGATTTCCAACAAATGCTTTATCCCGTTCTTGATATAATCAACGGCCGATCCCCTGAATTTGCAAATTAGCCCACAGCTCTAATATGGAGATCAGCAAGGGCAGATCTAGAAATTTTGTTAGGGGGAGCTAAAAGTGTGTCTAGCCCCTCAAACTCTGATTTTACATTTTCATACAGCCTTTCACATCCGTTGCATCAGAAAGCTCTCTTTCTCTCATCAAACTTACTGCTTTGAGAAGAAACAGCAAGAAGACTTGGGGGAGGGGAGTGGGGGATGCAGTGCAGGCGCACCCTCTGTGCCGTTCCCCCGCCCCCTCCCCGCGCCTGGGTCTACATGTACTTCAACTACTACTTGCACTCTTTTTCCCGTCTGTAGAATTGCAAAGCTCTCTGCGATTGAATGCCAGCGTAATATTGGATTACTGATACTGGCAAAACCCTTGTGTTTTATGGGGCTTAACCTGCCGGAATCACTCATTTGTGTTATAAAATGTCCCCCAAGGATCGTAAAAGTCTTAATATTACGCTCATCCGCTGCCATATCAAACCAATGAATTGAAAGTTGACGTGAGTAGTGTAGCATTCAAGTATGGATTCCAAATTTATGCAGTTCAAAACACCACCGCTACGAGCGCTGTTGCCTGGTCTGGTCTTTAGGAAGCTTTTTTTCAGTTATTAAACGCGGCGACGTGCAACACTCTTTAGGACACTTAAGTACGATTGAACTACAAAGGGAACGTGAGATGGTAAGAAACTCAGCGGCCATCATTGCTTTTAATTCTGTATGGACGTCTGTACGGACAATTAACACGCACAGAACATCGACTTTCGATAACTAGATCGCACCGCGGCATCTGTCTGATCCATTGTTTACTTATGGTAGATTGCTTTGTGTTTTATTAATTGATCAACGACGCCAGGGCATGGTGCTACACCTATTTAAGAATGATTATCAAACTCAAAATTATTGTGAGAGGTGTATGACCAAGCTCCAGTTGTGATTTAGGTTAAAGTGGGAGACAGGGCTCTTGAAATGAATGCGCTTAATTGCCCTATTGTTTGCCACGTTCCTTGATTACACTTATCAGTCCACCATTCGATTGAGAATTCAATAGCATGTGCTAAATGGGTCTTATACATCTACCTTAAGTGACAGTCTGTCGGTTCTTGTGCAGTTCAATGCAATTTGACAGTTTAATTCCAACGGCCATTCAGGGCAGATGAACCACTTTATTTGAACTAAATTTAGGCTAGTTGCCTTGAATAAGTCTGGTCAAATCAACCATTGATCTTTTCGTCAAGAACATCCAAAAATAACACGAACAATGTACATAGATCTTTAATATATATATATATATATATATATATATATATATATATATATATATATATATATATATATATATATATATATATATATATATATATATATCGGCATGATGAACCATCCAGGCAAAAAATACCCAAATGGAAGCCATACACAAATCAGATTCATACCCTCAGAAAGAGAACACACAGGAGTATTATAAATTTGCAACAGTACCGTTACAAAATTAGATCAACGTACTGTTTCCACATGGACTGAACATTCTGTTATTACGTATTGGCGTATATCTGTCGTTACCCCGACAAGCCAGTATTTCATGGTAATCTATCACGTACCACGCTGATATTATAAGTCTCCGTCCCTAGCCTCTCTCCTACTGTGTTCCAGGTTTGGCTCAATCGATTGGTGCACATCCCCGTCACAGCGCAATTTAGATCGAAACGAGACTTTGCCGTGAGTGCCTCATCCGAGCCCAGGATGGTACGTTATTTTTACCATTGGCTTCTTCACGTGGTGTACACCGCCAGTGCGTTGTGTGTTCCGAATAACTGAGACCAAGCTCCTAGTCAGCCTTCGACGATATTCCATACCTACGACATAATTCGCTTAAAAATGGCCCACCACCATTAACGAAGGAACGCGTTTGGACGGGTGCGAGACGGCCGCTGCAGAGAGTGCAGCCACCACGGTCCCCTCTCTGTCTCTCTCCCTCTCACTCCCTATTGCTGAAACATCAACTACTGCAGTCACAATCCAAGTGCACGTGCCGCTTGATATACATTGTCCGGACTAAAAGCAACTACAACGACAGGACAGGATTACTCGGAGCTACAACTGCCGAACTAGTTCAGGTTTTGTATCGTTTGCTACCACGTGTAGCTTATGTTATTGTTGTGTGGCTTCACCCATGCAATATGCTGGATCACTAACTCTTGAGTTTATCCTCTGACTTGATTTTCTTCTCGTTCAGCACAACTGCAATGCTTGCACCAATGTTCGAGTCAATAACACGATGACTGTGCGAATCTCAATATACATTGCCAGTGTTGCAGTATTGTCTTTTTGGATTTTCATGATAATTGCGTCCATCTCAGAGGCCAGTCCGGATGCCAGGAGGCTATATGATGATTTGCTACGCAAAAGTGATTACAATAAACTAATTCGACCTGTTGGAAATAAATCGGACACTCTTACAGTCAAACTGGGACTCCGACTTATCCAGATCATTGATGTGGTAAGTTATAATATAATTTTTATATTTTTTTTTTCAGAAGAATAGCCATTAACCCTTTGTCTGAGGTTAATATTCCATCAACAGAAGGTCCGCTCGCGATAGAATATAACACGAATAATTTCACTTGCAGATGCAAGGTCATATTGGTTCTAACCGTGCGGCAATACAAACACAGCTGGCAATAATCAGTCTATTATCGGCAAAATTTTTGTTCAGAATTGCCACCCACTCTTTGATTTTTAGGTTAATATTCACACCCCCCCCAAAAAAAGAAAAGGAATAAGAAATTGCAATGGAATGTAAACTGAGTTGCAGTACAAAATTTGACTTTTGAATATCTGACCAGTGCGGACGACGAGGTAATACAAGTAGTATCAGATGGTGTTGCACATGATTGTGTGACATGGAGGTAACAGCCATATTATCAATTATGGCACGAGAATGTTATCAATGGTGATGTGTACATTATATCCACAAACAGGGACCGTGAATAGGATATAACGGTTCACGCATGTTTTATTTCCAAAGCGACCGAATAACAGGTGTTGCCAATATAAACTGATTCAACTGAAATGAGGGTATGTAGGAATCTAGATCTACATTTTTTTCTTCTTTCTTGTGTTTGAGCACAAGATCAATAAAGGATTTTTCTCGACACATCTTAATCATATCGTGTGCATGCGCCAGGAAGCCCTGGAATGAAAACTGCCTTTTATGGCACGTGACTGTAGTCTTTATTACAACTTATTTTTTGTCATGGAATCTGTATGCTAATTTTTTAATAATCATCCCTGAAAAAAAGCCATGTTTTATTTTGTGGGCACAGTGAGCACACGTTCATCCGACAAAATCAAATATCCTGCAACATATCCATTTTGTCATTATTGAAAGAAAATTAATTGATCAACTTTTTACGCTCATCACCTGTTCCAGTCAACGTACATCTCAAACAGATATGTTTAAAATTTTGATCAATATCATATTTAATTTTATGATATCACATTCAACAGGTAATTTTGAAAACGGGATATATCATCTCAAGTAAAAATCAATGGGTACCACCAGAAAGTGTTTCGGAGCCTATAACGTGTACTTAAGTTAGGCTTTTCTTGCCCTACTGTAATGCATTCTAAGATAGCCAACACACACATTTAAAAGAAATTTGCAACGTGGAAATGGTATTATGTCATGTCATTCCTTCATGTGGTCAGCATGTGCTCAATAATAGGCGGGATTGATCACGAAACTGTTCGCTTATGATTATTCGAGTCCCTAATGGCCAAAAGATAACACAGATTCCAAAATTATATAAAGTACACTGCAATCATTAAACGCATTCTGGTCAGAATTAACAAAGTCAAGTTCACGGACGTCGTTTGAATGAATGGCATGCCATACAGGAAGCTCCACTGGTTTGGAAAAGCTGTAATGCGCACACTTATGCAACATAATAGACACTTAATAATCCATTTCGGGAGCTGGTTCTATCAAATTACCATTAGTACCGACGGTAAGTGTTCAATAAAAATATGCCCCCCCCTCACCATATTTGGAAGCATTGTTACTACTGTCCTCATGAAGGATATAATTTATGTATTAATCTAACACATGGCGTCTATCGTTCAGCATAGCTATTTTGTTGGTCTGTGGGTTTATACTGTTTATGCACGTGGCATTTCTCGATAAATTGTACTGTTAAAGCATCTATGTTCTCGTTGTCCATTGCTATCCAAAGGCGATGCTTTGAAGGGTCTATCAGAATAATTATTGAACAAGTTTATATACTTTAAGACTCATCAGCAGAAGGAAGCAGCTTGTCATTTGGTCCCATTCACAAAAGTGTGTCATCGGAAGCTTAGTATTTTGTTACTGTTACATTGACACTTTTTTATGTTAAATGTATTTTATTTCTTAAGTTTTCGTCACTCGAGGTTTCCGTAGTTTTTCTCTAAAAACCGATAGAGCTAGAATCGCCATATTTGGTATAGACATTGCTGTACCATTGAAATTGATCCTCTGATATTGATAAAGTTACGGAGTTTAAACTTCTGCAAATTAGGGCCATTACGGATTTCGACTTCAGGTGGCTGAGTGGTGATACAGTTCAAAATGGAAATACTTGTCTGGTGCTACGTGTAGTGGATGCCTATTATGTCGGTGGAAACAGGCATTTTGTTTATTTTATTCTTTCTTTCTAGACTGACAGCTGATCTTTCATGCAGCTTGCCTTTGTGTATGCAAGTACACAAATTTGATGCGAAACAAATCTTCTTTCTAGTGTCATTGAACTTATGCTGCCAGCAACATAAAAGAATGCATTTGTTTCAAACTGTACGAGATCACTTTGCATGACACACACCAAAAAGTGACAGTTAACAGGATAGTAGAGATGCCTGCACTACACGTGTGCTACGGACAGAAAGAATGGTGGCATCTAAACCATTCTTCCCTTGTTACTTGGTGATTGTTACTTCTTAGGAGTTATTCTGAAGTTTTTTATGCATAATTTCTTACTAACAATTAGTTGTTTCCAGCTTACTAAATTATATTCAAACTATATCGTATTGTTGCAAACTTACACTCTGCAAAACGTAATTCCTGACCGAAGGCGTATTAGAAGGCGTTTTTGTAACGTAATTCCTGACCGAAGGCGTATTAGAGGGCGTGTTTGTAACGTAATTCCTGATCGAAAGCGTATTAGAAGGCGTTTTTGTAAAATATTATATCTGATCGAAGAGGAATTGCAACGCGTGTGAAATCAGTCCTCGCCAAATCGACCCCGAATAATTATATTATCACTTGATTAATAGCGAGATGGTGAAGTTTTGCCTTTGGCGTAGCCGAGCATGGCATATTAGCAGAAAAAAGTGACGTCACAAGTCACGAAGCAGAAAATGTGACGTCAGTTCAAAATAAAATACCAGAGTCTTCAAAAGGCACAAAGACCAAACAGTATGATTCACCGTGGATATCACATTTGAATAGTAAACAGCGTGATTTGGGAGGGAGATACAAGTCGTTGAACTGGTATCGTATGCCACGACCATCTGGAATTTCCTACGCTGAACTACGGGATAACAAACGCACCAATGACAAGCATACCTGCTGGTACCCTGTTTCTGCTGTCATTTATTTTGAATACCTGTGGTACAGCCTCTTACTTGGGTGAATGATAGGTGACAAATATACATGTCCTGGTTTGTAGCGAAAGAGGGAGATTGTGAGGCCTACGCCTATCTCTTTGTGGGAGGATTCAAACATTTCTTTGCAATGAGTGCTCAGGCAACTCTATAGATTGAAGGGGTATGACACAACTCTGATTATAATGAACTCCGGGATGTGTTTGGATTGCACCATGAAATAGGAGCAAATAGGTTACGCGAACACGTATTAATTACTTGCTCCTCGCCAGTTGAAAGCTAATATCGTAACTGCACAGGAGAGCCCAATATAGTGGCAATTGGCAGGAGGCCACGAGGAACACTTATTTTACCTATGCAGTGAAACTTAGCTCGGCCATAGATCTGACATGTAGTTCAGAAAATATTAACTGTTTTGTGGCAATGCAGATGGAAGTCACGGGTCTTCAGTGTCCAGTTGTGACAACCGAGTGGTTTATATCTTGTAGTCGATGCATACAAATCAAATGCTTATGAAATCGGTGTTGCGGAGACCTGTAATCATGGGCCTGACCATATCTGAATATTGGTTTCGCAGCCGTCGAAATTTGTGTACAATCCGTCTGGCTGGCGTGTGATGGCGAATGTTCGAAGAACCGCGTTGTCGATTGATACAGGAAGTGACTGGGAAATAAAAAAAGACTAAATTGTACTCCAAGGTTTGTTAAGATGCAATGCCTTGTCCATGTGTCTGAAAATCTTTGACATGCAGTACAAAATTACGGGACAGAAATTGAAAACACCTTTCTCTTCTGCCAAAACTGTTCACCTGTAAATGCCTCAATATTATGCAGGGAGCAGCAAACAACGCAAGGATCTATCTAAAACTTGGAAGGAAACACCAGCAGTATATACCCTAACTGGACGTTGAGTCTTTTACCAAAAGAAGCCATAACAGGCTATGTAAAAAGGTTATTAAAAGTTCAGACATATATTTATATATATATATACATATATAAAAAGGTTATTAAAAGTTCAGATATATATATATATATATATATATATATATATATATATATATATATATATATATATATATATATATGTATGTGTGTGTGTGTGTGTGTTCCAGCCGAAAGATCTATGCAAGTCTCAAAACATATTATGTTTTCAATGTTTAACGTTACGTATTCCCAATGGCATTTACATTGGATTTCACATTTTACCCGATTGTGACATTAATTTTCAATAAACGTGTACCATCATGAAGCCTCTCTAGGGCACCCTTCCGTATGTTCCAAGTGGATACATATGGGCCTGTAGTTTAACTATTTTATGGTCAGTCTAAATGCTAAATCATCAGCTTTTCTTGACGCGGATTGGACGCAATGCTCTAATCCCGGATAATAAAAGCTGTTGATAAACATCCTTAAATTTTTGCAATTTCGCCTGGACAGGAAAACCCTTGAAGTTATTTATATATCCTTCATTCGTCCGTTATTAGAGTATGGTAGTCCCATATGGGATGGGTGTACACAGGCCGAAGCAGATAGGTTGGAATCAATTCAGTTGCTGCAGCCCGGGTAATCACTGGTGCGATGAAAGGTACTTCAACATCTAAACTCTACGACGAAATCGGGTGGGAAACACTTGCCGAACGAAGGGAAAAAGCTAAACTTTCTATCATGTACAAAATTGTTAATAACCTAACTCCTTCGTATTTGCGTGATCTTCCTGATGCTCCTCCCTTAGCTGCGAATCATGATACCCGTAATCGACCAAACATTTATCCCTTTCGCGCAAGAACATCCTTATATGATAAATCATTCTTCCCATCCACTGTTCGACTGTGGAACCAGTTACCCTGTGACATACGTAATACCAGTTCACTTGGCCAGTTCAAGTCAAAATTAAAACCTATTCCCAAACAACCCATCCAATATTTAGAACTTTTGTATTTTGGCAAGCGTTCTAATGCGATCAAGCATACAAGATTGCGCCTGGGCTGCAGTCGTCTCAATTCGCATGTTTAAAATTGGCGTCGTTGACTCGCCTCTCTGCTCGTGTGGTATGGGTATCGAAGATATCTTGCATTGCTTTTTTACATGTCCTTTATACCAAAATTTTAGGGTTGACCTCAGCAGTAAAATTATACCAATAGCACCGTTTACTACAGCAACTATTCTTTATGGTAACAAAAACTGTTCTCTCGATGATAACTCCATTATTTTTGCAGCAGTTCACGAATATATTGAGCAAACTAAGAGACTGTAAGTTCGCTCCTGTTAGTGCTGGTAGCCTTTACATTAGCTGCAGTTTTACATAGCAGGAACTCCTGCCCCACTGTCTGTCCCTGTCTAGCAACTGTCTCTCTTTTGTATGTTTCTGTGTTGACTCGTACGTCCTGTTTATCCGTTGTCTTTTTCTCTGCGAGAGGGGTTAATATAGGGTTTCCCTGTTCCCCAATCGCTTTCGAAAGAATAAAATATGTTTAAATCAAAAGCTGTTGATCTGATGCATTTATGTTGGCAGGTCTTATGTATATTTCTCATTTGTTGTAGGCCTATGTATTATTATTGCGGACGACATTTTACATCCGGGCGCTTTTGGGCAATTTGAGCAGAAAAACGTCAAACCAACATTTATAGTTTTCAGGCCGTTCCCTTTGGGGTATGGGAGGGGCAGAAATCCAGTTTCTATCTTTAAAAGCAAATCCCAAAAAGTGTTTACCTGGCCATATACTGTCCAAGTGGGTACCGTGTGAATATTTTTCATTAAAATATTTTATAAACGCGCAAAATTGAAAGAAACATGTCCAGAGTTGAAGACAGTCGTGGTCTCCTGCATGCTTGGCTTCCATCGAGTGGCTCGAGTTGTGAAGTGTTAAATGTAGCGCACTGCTTCGCTCCGGCTGGTAAGGATACTGTAGTTCTAGAAATTTTCGCGCGTGTTTAATTTCGCGCAAATTCATTTTTTCTGAAATTACAGAATTTTCGTGCATTTTAGTTTCGCGCAATCCAATGCCAAACAATGTAGTGAAATAAAATGCAACTTGTTTTCGCGCATTTTAATTTCGCGCTTTAGGTGGTAGCGTGAAAAGCGCGAAATTAAATCGAGCGCGAAAATTTCTAGAACTGCAGTATCTAAGGCCTGTTGTCAATTGAAAGGTACGCAAGAACGATAATGACACCACTTTTTTTGGAAATAAAGTTTTGGGGTGGGTTTGTTTGTTTTTTTACCAAGAGTGTTTGGATTCCAGAAGATGGTCCTGTCATTTCACACACTCAGTTGAACCAAAAGAACAATTTACCGAATTCAATATGGCACGTTTTGTGCACAAGGGAGACTGTCGTTGGGAGCATGTTATGCGTAAGTAATACAGAACATCTAAGATCCGAGCAAATACTAAGCTACATGATCGAAAATGGTAAATTGTGAGTGAGTCCTGTATCTTTGGCGGAAGATGATTCATTGGACCTCGTGGTGCTTCCGGCCACCATGCCGCAGTGTCGGGAGGCGCGTGGCTCTATCTTGGTTCGCATGATTTGCAGTTTGGCGCTACGCCATTTAAACTGGGCATCCATTCACTTATCGTGCTCAAGGTTCATGCTGCTGAAAACCTCTGACGATTCCTGTCATATAATTGCAATCAGGAGTGAATGTGAATGTTGTCATCACCGCAGTGAGAGTATCTTGGCGGCCATTTTGCTGAAGCCGGACTTGTCCACTTGAGACACTCCTATGTTGCTGTGGATAACTAGAAAAATGATGGTAACGCCATTAAGATTACTACACAAACACGTTATCTCAACCTCTTAAATCACGCATGAATGTCCTCTTCTTGTGTTTTTAACTCATACAATGTTGCATTTTGGAAGCAGTCGCCAGCTTTTTTTGCGCACGTTGGACGCAATGAGCGCGAAGGAAAGCTGTTGACCTGGACAATTGTATTCTACAGGCATGCTGGTAATTACATTAAAGGTCTTTCTTATAAAGAACATGAATGTGGCACCCTTATCATAATTCAGAGCGGTTCGTTTGAAGTATTTCTAGTCGTAGTTGGCCCTGAAAGAGTTGAAGACTCTTTTGAAGTTGCCTTACATGATTCATCCAGCACCGAAAAAGAACCGTTCTCAGAGGGTGGGTAAGGGGTTTCTCGTACTGGCCTACTGGGGCTTTTTATTTACCGTACTGGCGTACTGGAAGCCCTCTTATTTTACGTACTTCGTACTATTCAAAATTTCGAAAGATTTTTATTTTCCGTACTGCGTACTCTAGAAAAATAACTACCAGTACCAGCGTAGTGACCCCCCTCCCCTTAACCCCCCCCCCCCGTCTTCTCATTGCCACCAGCATACATGTTTTGCTCGATCACAATCAATGTTCATTATTGGCTGATAGACTGATATCCAATGAATAAATATGAATGTGTTAAAAACGTAGCCGAATTCTGCCGATCGGAATGTGCATCAAATTCTTCAAATTGAAATTATACATATTCAGTCTTAAGTTAATATTTGGCTGTAAGAGACAAGTTCACTTACACATAAATATGCCCAAATTATGTTTTAAAATTTCTCTCCAGTTGTAAACAATTAAGACATTAGTTTTCTGTTTGAAACCTCGAAAATTGCTATCACCTCAAGTTTAAATGTTTCACGCAATTCCCAAAAATTTCTTAGAAAGATTACATTTATGCGGTAATTTTCAGGCAGGCAAAACAACAGGAAACCTTTCACTTTACATGGCCTAAATTACAGTAAAAACGATATGCCATCAAGCACATACTACTTTGACGAAACAAAACAATATAAACATACAGTTTTCTAAGCATTACTTTTATCGAATCGACTCCTTTCCCTAAGCCAGCCAAGCACACACTTTCTCAACTCCACCTGACGAGAGATGACATCGCGGTTCATGCCACATGTCACCATCGGGGAATACATGTTAACAGCACCAAATTCCCTGCAAATACATATCATGTTTGTTGTGGCAACGTAAACATCAAAAATGAAGGTTTTTTTTCTAAAAGAAAACACATATATCAGAATTATTGCTCCCCGAGATACTTTTAAATTTTGACAGGTGAACAAGTTTTAATAAATGAAAATAATGGGAGTATATTCTGTACTTTTTGTGTAACAAGACTTGAATGTCATTGTTATGATAGTGCTATCTGATATGTCTAGTATAGAAGGGATATTTATAAGTGTAAACAATTCGAAAGTTTCAAAGGTTTGATAGACACATAGTCTGAACTTTACAACTATTTTTTTGTGAAATGTGTGGGCCTCCCCCCCGCCAGACCGTGTGCAAAAAAGTTTCTGGACCAACAAATATGCCAGAGAATGTAACTATCTGCACGTAGGAGGTTTTGCATGATTTTAAATCAGTTACACTACAAGTAAATCTATAATCGTTTCATAAGCAAGCCACAAAATAAGGAGGCGGTTAAGAAATATCTTTTCAAACCTAAGATAAGACAGTACGTTTTCAAGCCTATCAGCCTGCTAATGTAACCATGTGCTGCTTGACAACTAACCCGAACATATTCTTGCAAGAACAAAAAACAAACAAAAAAAACAAAAAAAGACAAAAACATAAAAAAACAAAAAACAAAAACAAACAAACAAAAAAAACAAACAAACAAACAAAAAACAAAAACAAAAACAAACAAAAAAAGAAAAGAAACCCGCCGAGGAAATGGGTTTATTGTCCCAATATTGTCTTCATTTACCACTGCAAGTTTACCTTTTTTATTGTTATATGAACATTTTACAGCTGATTTGTGACTTTCCTTTCCCATTATGGTTGCCCCGAATAATTATTCATGTTATTTCACCATATAAGGCTTGTAGCAGGATAGGTGCCTATATTAAAAGTATATAGACAAGCAGCATTGTGTCGCAAAGGGGTTTCTCTAGGTAACGGAGATGAGAAAGCAATTGGGCACAGTGGCCCCACTTGTGAGGGGAAAAAATCCTGAATTGATTAAAAATTACACTTCACGAATTTTATTTTTCCAGATGCACTCACCTTGTGTAGAAACAGATTTTCACAACCTAAATTTTCTCGATTTCGATTTTCTCAGCCGGGGGGGAATTAAAGCGTGTTACCGATCTGGATCAATTTCAAATAATACTCCTCGAAAAAACCAACGATGGCTTATTATTTTGATAAGCGTCTGCACCACGTGTAATGCCAGTGCATGTCGATAAGTGTTTGACAACGAGTTACAGTAACACGTACATACAAACCGCCATTCAATGGAGTCCGTGTGATTGGCTTTGCGCTGACTCAAAACAGCTGCAATTTCATATGTATTTTAACTGGCATCGCTTCTGGCCTCTTGGCGTACAGCACGATGATATTGTTTTCATAATATACTTGATATAACCATCAGAAGCACGGATGTTCCAGTTCTGGTCAGAATACTGCACGCATCTTCGTGGTATTTCAATGCCGTGGCGAACAGGGGCATGTTGTCTTACATAAGCATATTAAATTCAATCAATGGGTAAGGGGATAATCTCATCAAATCTCAAATGCTTCCATGTCGCATATGCATTTGTTATGTGTATATCTGGTCAGTCGCAGAACGGCAAATATTGACTCCATTAGCTACAAGATTACATCGTCACCATTTTCTCTTCATTATCAAATGGGGCGGGGGGGGGGGGGGAAAGGATGTGTACTACTACTACGTACCATATTTGAGAGGTCTTGTTTTCGTCCCGTGAGCCGAAACGCGTTGAGTACTGTTGAGAATCCATCAGTATCAATGAAGGTCGGCCTATGTATATGTAGGCAGATGCTTTAAAAGTGATGCCTAAAATGAAGCTATTTTGGCCGATCATAACCACAAAATATATCAGTGTTTTTTAAGGTAAAGTAAATCTTACAACTTTACCAACAAAAGCCCAAGACAAGACGAATTGGTTACACACAAGAGAATCTAGATCGGTATGCAGAAACTCTGCTGGAAATAGGGACAATCCCATACCTTCCATGCTTTGTGCTCGAGCTAATCGATTTTATATAACAGAATAGAGGCAGAAACATAATTAGATTAGGTTTGTAACATCCGTGTCCAGTCGTGGCACATGACGTATAGTCCATTCATCGGCAAACATCATTTCCTTTTTTTGTTCCTGGCTTAATTGAGCAATTACGGACATCAAATTGGACTCACTTTCTGACAAATTTCTCCGCCATATTTCATTATCTTATTGTGGCTCAACCAAGATTTTGGGATATGGTTACAGCAATTGTCCTTACAAGAACAGAACATTTTTTATGATCATCTCATGTATCAGTCGCCTTAGGTTCTAATACTTTTGCATTAATTTCTCAGTTGTCACCACACAAAACCCTTTGCCAACACGTGAGAGTTTGACATGGCAACCGAGGGTTTATTTTTACACTTTCCGCTGGGGGGGGGGGGATAAAAATTATACCGTATATTTTCAAAAATGGATGTTTTACGAATGACCTTTACCATTAAAATTGCCTGCCCCCAAGGGGTCCAACTTCATATTTGAAAATTTTTATTCTCTCTCTCTCTCTCTCTCTCTCTCTCTCTCTCTCTCTCTCTCTCTCTCTCTCTCTCTCTCTCTTTTACTTTAGCGATTTTGATTTTGCCATAGCTTGGACCCTCTTAATTTAGATCTCCAGATCGAAATTTCAGCCTGGCTACTTTCTACTAATACTTGACCTGGTGTTCCACTTTTGAAGCCACCGTAACCTAGATTTCCAGGAATTCCGGTCATGCTTCAACTTCTGCATGTTATAACATAAATAAAAAACTTACTATCCGATCCGGTCAAACAAATTACACATGGAAAGCTTAATTAGTGCCCTCAGCAAATTTTGACAACGTAACATATTGAGTCAGAGTTATAGTTCAAGGTCATGTGGCCATTTGAAGGAAAAAAATGGTAATTAATGAAATTTTGAATTTTGTACGCGCGGAATCTCAGAAACCTTAAATTCCCCTGCGGTGCTTTTTGCATTGCAGAATGTGACCTTCACTGAAGACGTCCAGGTGATATTTGATTGGTGACCTTGACCTAGTTTTCTCTGATCAGTCTGCCATTTTAAAAGTCTGTTTTTTCCGCATAACTCGAAAAATTATCAACCGATTCGAGTGGTGATGACGTAACATATTGAGTCAGAGTTATAGTTCAAGGTCATGTGGCCATTTGAAGGAAAAAAATGGTAATTAATGAAATTTTGAATTTTGTACGCGCGGAATCTCAGAAACCTTAAATTCCCCTGCGGTGCTTTTTGCATTGCAGAATGTGACCTTCACTGAAGACGTCCAGGTGATATTTGATTGGTGACCTTGACCTAGTTTTCTCTGATCAGTCTGCCATTTTAAAAGTCTGTTTTTTCCGCATAACTCGAAAAATTATCAACCGATTCGAGTGGTGATGAGCTCTGTGGATAGCTGAACTTGGAGCGCGCAATAACACTTAGCCTTCAGGTTTGAAGGGCAAGGTCATATGGCCGTTCGGAAAAAAACTCACGTTTTTGTAAAAACAAAAAATCGTGCGACGAAATCGTTCAGAGACAGCTGGGGCCTGCGAGCCGATAATCTTTCAGTTTTACACCTGTGCACTGAAGTTTTGCACCTGATAATTATTTTGTCGCATTGATTTATATTTTCAAGCTCACGATCTTTCCCGTTCTTATGTTTAGCAAAAAATTTGGAAGATCATAACTCTGAATTGCCAATGACCTTTGGAACAATGGGAGCCAATATTTTCATCTCTTTCAATGCCCTTTTGTTTAAAGTATTTTGTTTGTGGCCTTGACCTAATTTTGCGTGAATATAACCAACTTAGAGAAATAACATTTTGGCCTGTGTCTCAAAAAGATCAATGGATTTGCCTCCAAGGCAGATCAAGTTTCGTGTTATGTTTACTGCGGCTTAATTCGGTCAATTGTTATCAGATTTGAATCACAATGCGCTCAAAATATAGGTCAAAGTTCCAATATTTCACACCATTTGAAAATTTCCATCTAGTCATACATGCCAGAAGGTGCGATCGCCGAAGTGGAAGCGTGGGCGGAGGGGGCTCGTCAGCTAGTTTTTCTTTTTGCACCTCGGCCCATATAGGCCAGCGGATTTTGCTATCCCATGCGTTTGTGTGGGTATCCGTGCGTCCGTGCGTCCGTCCAAGTGTACCTTCTTCTTGGGGGGCTATTTCAGATGAACCAGGTAAGCTGGGATCAGGAAATTTTTTAGATGATCACTCTTTTGGAAGTTTACGTAAAGTTCGAAGGACAATGACCTTGGCCCAATTTTAAGGTCACCTGGGTCAATTCTGTATGAATTCCTTGCACGCAATATCAGGAGAACCAGAGTTGGTAGGATCGTGGAACATTTACAGATAATCACCTTTGTAAGGGTTTTCGTCAAGTTTGAAGAAAGGTGACCTCGACCTAATTGGAAGGTCACCAGAGGCATTTTCTTTAATAAATGTCTTGTACATGAGGTCTTAAGAACTGGATAAGATAGGATTATGAGACTTTTACATTTATTCACCCCTGTAAGACTCTAGCCGAGGTTTGAAAGACAGTGGCATTGACTTGATTTCAAGGTCACCAGGGTCAATCCATTAAAAAATATGCAAGGAATGTCAGAAGAACCAGATAAGCTAGGATCACAAGAATACATTGATCATATATTATGTATTCCGTTTTTTGGGCGGCCGAAGGGTTTTAAGGCGTTTATCATCCTTCTCCCTTTTTTTTTTTTGGTTTTGTTTTGTTGGGCTTTAGTATGTGTTTTAGCCCTATTGGCTCGACAAGCAGATACTTTTTGCTTGTACTTGCCACTGGATACATTTCAGTACCACATTTTATTTTTTTTGGGGGGGGGGGGTAAAAATTCGAAGAAGCGACAATGGGTTGTTATAGATGCGAAAGGAATTAGTTGGAAGTTGAAATACTTTTATTAAGATCGGTCGGCTATCTTTAAATGTCCGAATTAATCAAAGGTGTTTAAACCTGATCTTGGGAGCGTAAGAAACTCGAGACTCGAGTTAATGAGAAAGTCTCTTTCGTTGGAATAATCATCGATCCATTTGATGAGAATTTTATGTGATGAATATCACTGATGGCCTACTGACACGTTCAACTTAGAAATAAATTTTGGAACACTCTTATAAATTTTTACTTATGTGAATGAAAAACCTATTATCCACAGTCTTTCACATTTTGATATAAAACTCAAATATATTTGTCACTATTAACCAGCCACTGCTTTCACTTTCAAATGCTACCTATGTACTTATTTTTTATGTGCATAAATATTCGCGGTCTTTGCTGAAGTTTGCATGTCACAATTTTGGACATAATTTCTATTAAACTTGTATAAATATGCCATTCCATTGTTTCATTGTTTTTATTTTCACGGTTTTTTTGACATCAGCAAAGAATAAAAGTGCAGCGAAATAAAGAGAATTTGCAGTAACTGATACGGAGAAAAGGTGTTATTAGGCACAGCGAAATGGTTTCTTTGATAGCGATATAAAATCTGCTGGTGCATTAATTGCATGCCGTGAATAGCATGCTGTCTATTCAGTCCACAAGATTGCCTTCTTTCTCAGCCTGTGACCAAAGGCAAGTGCTACCAAGTTAATGGTATAGAACTTGCAACCAAACTGTGACACATATAATTTTTATTTCACTTGTAATGTGAACAAAATGTGAATATATATATATATATATATATATATATATATATATGTATCGATTGAATAATCATGATGAATATTTATGTACTGCTTGTGTGGTTTTTTTTTTTTTTTTTGTTTTTTTGTTTTTTGTTTTCAGAAGGGCCATGTAACTTTGTGTAAGTACATGCAGTGCTTATGATATTTCATTAGGGTAGGGGAGAGGGCGTTTGTTGACAGTATCTCGTTGAAATACACCTGGTACTGTCACATCAGTAGTGCAACAGTAACGTGGGCTAGTGTTGGATTGTCTTCGACCACAAATTGTCAACTAATTAACCCGCCATTTCATTAACGGTCTGATAAACAAAACCGGCCCCCAAAGATGAATTTGATGGTAAGGATACCTGCAACGAATTCAAGTGTGTTGATATCTTTTAGTTCTGGTCCACAGTGCAAAACTTTGTTACAGTCGCAATGGACTAATAGATAATACTGGGAGTGAAAATTTGAGCCTTGATTGGTAAAATAATACCTAAATTAAAACTGCAGATAAACAATACGTCCCCAGGCAAGTAATATTGCGGCATAATGGTTTTCTTATCAAGAAAAATCAATCATTTGAAATATTTTGAGCGTCTTAGTGACTATATATACACAAATTTTCTTGTTGTATTTGGTATTTAGACATATCTTCAAATATTAAAAGATGAGGTTAAATTGGTTTGAACATTGCTTTACACATTTAATGAAATCATTAAAGTGGTTTTAACAATAGCCTACATACATTTAATGCTTATGTTTAAATTTGCTTACAGACTTAATAATTTGGGCATGTTTCCGCATGCATTTGAAAATACGTCCAAGTCAATTTATTGATATTGAAGATTTAGTATATTCACACATGTCGTCAAATATGTAAATATCTGCTCACACATTTAATAATATCTTCAAATATTTAAAGATGTGCTTGTATGTAAGACATATGTTTGAATATAAGCCGTGTCATTTATTTTATTTTACATCATGAACAAATTCATTCTATGACATTTATAAATACATCTGGTGATGATGTTTCAGTGCGACTTTACCTACGATACTTTGTGATAATATCGCCTCAACATGGGCGATGCTGCTGCTCGATTTTAATTAAAATCCATGGAAACAAGAGAGACGTTTATCACGTATAGACGTTTTATAATGTACCAAGAAAGAAAAAGACTTAACTGGAATGAGAAAAAAGTCAAGGTTGGATGACGTCCGTTGTCTTAGCTACCATTTTTAGCTCCCATTTCCTAAAGGGAATAACCATTGTGTACTAAGACTAGTTCAACTTTCTATCTTTATCAGCTCCCAGTTACCTCTTCACTCCCACTTCTACCGCTGTAAGTTCTCCCACTGTTATTTTAAATACTCCAAGCTACCAGATTGATTTTTGTATCCAGGACCTACTGCTAATATCTCGGCTGGGACCTTCCATATGTCTCAAGCTGCAAATTGTCATTTAAAAGAGAATTTTTTCTATGGGCTCCCGGTGAGATCTTGTTCTACCATATTCTACTTGGCCTTATTAACATTGGAAGCAAACCCAGTCCGATTCACTGACTGTGTGAATCAGCAAATCTATATATGCATGTATATCCCTGTTCCTACTTTTTTCAGTTACTTGTTCTAAAGGAAACGCTCACTGTCCTTTTATTACAGATGGCCGCTCCCTGATACTAGGCCCTACTGGCCAGTTACTTATTCTTAAGGACTCATTATTCTCTTCTCGCCGTTGTCAGTTTTTGTGCAGGCCAGTTGTATGCTCTAAAGGAAATACTCGTTATTCTCTGATCCTCGCTGTCGGTTACCGTAGTTTTCTTCTGAAAGTTACCAGCTCCTAGTTCCAAGTTCCTGCTTACCAACCACTTTTCTTCCATTCTAACTGCCTGTTTCCAGTTCCTGGTTTCCAGTTCCTAGTTTCCTGTTCCACGTTCCTGCTTGGCTAAAGGAAATGCTCATAAGTCTCATATCATGGAGGTCACTGACCAGCTCTTTATTCCCAGTTCCCACGCGCCACTTGCTTGTTCTAAAGAAAATACTCATTATTCTTTTTTTTCTTCCCTAGCAGTAAGCAGCTGTGTTATCCCAATGAAATATTTCTTATTTTCGATGCTAGTTCCCAGTTTCTACTTACCAATTACTTGCTCTCTTGTCTTCATTGCAATTTTTCAATTCCCTGTCAGTTCCTAGTTCCCATTCACTTGCCAATTACTTATTCAGAATAACAACGAAAGAAGTGAAAGCGGGAAAAGTGGAAGAGGTGAGATAATTTGGAACTGATAGATGTTTTACTAGTAATACTGCGCTGATATTTTAAATAAAATCAAACAAAATGAAGTGTTCTTGGTAAAGAATGCACGGCCCCTTTAGAATAGGGAACTGGGAACTAGGAACTGGCAGCAAAGATAAGAGACGTGGTTGGATGCCCTGTCTGGAGATAAGCATCGTTACAAGACCAGGGAGTATAACAAAAGTAGTTGGAGCGTAATAATAACACAATGTTCAAATCGATTTAAACATATGCTTACATCGATTTAAAGGTATGTTTAAATTTATTTAGATATATTTCTCGAGACTTTTTCTCATTCCAGTTAAACAGAATTTAAGATATCTGTAAATGTATTCCAACATGTGTTTAAACAAATCTTCATTTTTCTAAACATTACAATGAAATGTTTACACATGTTCGAATATTTACTATCATTATTAAATCAACTGAGAAACATGTTCTTATGTGTTCCTCAGTTGTTCCAATAGGCAATAAAATATGTTCAATCGGTATATCATGTATATGTATGTGTAAATGTATTTGTATATATACAAAGACAGACAAACAGATAATAGAGAGCCTTTCGCTTTTTGGTAAAATACTAACCGATGACATAGGATGGCCAAGAGAAAACTGGAGCACATGAGAAGTCATGGTTATGCTTTACTATACGCCATAGATTAGGTCGTGTCCTGTCATAATTTGCGTTTCGTACGCGTATATACAAGCAGCACAGGCCTTTGATATATGTAGCGATAGTAGCCCTTTATACAAATACAGTTCACTCAAGGAGAATAAGTGGATTTGTCCTTGTTAATATACACTAAGTTCGCGTGGTATCTTATATGAGCACGTCCTAACGATCCGTCCCGCATTCTTGTCACGCTTTTGATAGATATTCCTTGTATGTCACACCTTCTACGTGTGACTTGCTAGCCTTCTTTATTTACTTTTCAGTTCCTCGTAATCTAACTTGGATGACTGTACATTCAACAACAGTCCGTACAGCGCTTTCAACATGTGTAAAGGAACGGAGTCAGTTGGTATTGAAATAGAGTTTCCATCTGTATAAATATTATGTGGTGTCTGGTATTGGCTCGCTACGCTTTTTTGTCATATATTGTTTCAGCTCGACAACTCTAGTTTGAAAGAGATGAGGCACCAAACAGGGTATACTTTCCAAAAGCTGAGGCGCTAAGCAAAGTGTACAATTTAAAGATGTAATCACACATCTGAAACCATAACCAGCGAAGTATGTTCCAAAAGCATAAACACCAACAAACAAACAAAGTGTTGTGGGAAAAATAACAGTCGCAACACGTAACTTTTTTTTCCTTTAAGTCTGAGTTTAAAACTGAGTCTACAGCTTCTTGGCGTGGGTTTGGTGCCAAGCAAGCGCAGGACAAGGAAAGTTGTTGACCTTGCTCATGATACTAGTATCGTGATTGGTCTCTGTACAATTCTCATCCAAATAATGTTTAATTACTGTCGAAATTAGTCAAAATCATTGCAGCAAGCGGCGGTTGAAAACCATCCGTGTTTTGACCGACTTGAGAGGAGACGGTTACAAAAGGACGCTGAGCTCTCTTCATATTCGAAAGGTTAATATGGAAGTACAATGAAATCGAGTACCCAAGTACCCAGGTGCCCCGCCGGCGGTGATGGTAAAAACGAGTCCTGGCCCCCAAATTTTGTATTGGGTTATTTTGAGAGAGATGAACACACATGGTATGTGTGTAAACAAATTTATTGTTAAAAACCCATACTTCTGCGTGAATCGTTTTATCCTGGAAGGGATTCTTTGTCACTACATGTATTTTCCCACATTTGATGGATCATTTCGTCCAAAGTTGTTTATTCAGGTCCATACTGAATCCAAAAGCTGCAAGCGATGAAATTCCATCTAACTTGTATTTTTGTTTGTTTAATTTCCATATTTCACATGCTGCATCAAATAGGGCCTCTGGCCTATATGTACGTCGATTCAACGGCCATAAAGATGCTGAAGGTTATTTTGACTCTTATGTATGCGTGTCTGTCAGAGGCTAAAATACTAAATGGAATGCACACGTAAAAGGCTAAAGTACTGTCCTTTCAATGATAACAAACAACCTGTACATTCCGAAGCTAATATGCCAATAGTCAGGAAATTAAGGACTCCAAATTGGACCCCAAATTGAATGTAGAATTACTTATACCCGTACTCTCCCTGTCAATACTTAAAATATAACATGGCAGAGGTTTACGACAGGAATTGCATTATCTTTTTGCAATATATGTGCAAGTATGGAGTACCGCTGCTCTGCTTTCTTTTGCGAGAAAATAGGAGTTTCAAACGCTCGATGTCACTCTTGTGCTAACTGTGTGAAAACTTTGTAGTCTCGTCTTGTGCTACCAGTCTGTATTGCTTCTACATTTGAAGGTTGGCAAGGATGAACTGTTATTTTGTATACATTTTTTTTTACATGGAAGTTGTCCACATGAATTTTGTCATGAGTTGGCGTCCCCTAACATTAGAGCGAGCCATAGCAGCTAAAGTGTTTGCTTTTAGAATTAAACTGGAACCGCGCTCACCATTAGCCAGCAGGAAATTATTAATCCCAGCTAAGATTTTCAATCGGTCAACGGAAATTCTCGTATAGAAACATATCGTCACTGATGTTACTGACCTTTCTAACTGGCTGGACTGAAGATAATTCAATATGGAAATCACGAAGGCAATTTGACCAAATTTTGTAATTTTCGCGCAAGTACGCTCTCCAAATTGTGATACCTATTCAGATTGAAATGCGGAAGTAAGCCACACGGCTCAGGACCGGAAGGCTATCACTTCAGACATCTACACGAAGGTCTTGGAAGCCATATATGTATCTGATGTATCTACTTATGTTCAGGATGATAGCTTCTGCAGATAGAGACCAGTTTGTTTCATGTGATTTGGGCAATTTTGAAAATATGGATATATAAACCCTTTCCGCCCGGGGAAGAAAACGTGAAGTCAGGACTATGTCAACAGCTATCCTTGGCGTGGCTTAAGCACCCAACGTATGCCAATGAAAGCTGTTGACCTGGGACATCTTAATTTATAGGTATCATCTGCAATTCTCATTCAAGTTGTCGTTCACTGCGGTTGAAATCAGCCTGACACATCGAAGCAGACGACATGTGGCGACAGGCCGGTTTTTGGTCGTGTTCAAGGGGAAAGCGGTTATATACATGTGGCGCCATATCGGGTTATCTTGTATCCCACAATGAGCTGCAGTGGCCTTGGTCGATGAGTTTTGCAGTGCCTGGAAAGTCGTGATCCTGCAGGCGTTTCAGTTGCTTGCTGAGCAGACCGTTAAACCTGTTTTCTGAACGCCACTGAAGTAGAGATAATACTCAAGCCTTCTCTGCTTACAAGGCAAGCTTCCCTGTGCCGTTGGATGATTTATTGATAAGATGACTGTAAAATGCTACATGAGTATTTTTTTCATGTGGATTTTGAATTGGTAATTCTTATTTAATTCAAAGTAATTGTAAAGAAATACGCGCAACTGGTACGGATTCAGTCAGTACACGCAAGCCCAGTGCCCTTCACCTAATAAAGCTGGTAACGTGCGACATAAATCTTATCTACGGCTCTGGGAAGGAACCTGCGAAATTAATCATAGCAGAGCTCAAAGTTTTAGTCTGTTTGTGCAAGTTGCAAGACTGCTATTTACAATAAACATCGTACGTTCGGTTCGGTAATCACAGACAATGACACGCTGAATAAATTAATACACTGGGGCACATCGGAATTTCCACTGATACGAAGCCGAAACGCTCCCTCCTTTTAACGTTTGAGAACAATGCATAGGCTGCGTTCAGCATTCAAGTCGATACAGTGCATTCAATGTTGAATCTCCAAGTAGATTAAGGGCAGGATTCCGGGAAAGCCAACAGGATTCCTGGATCATACTTGTGAATGATGCAGGGGAAAGTATATGGTCGCTTGCCCTAAGTAAAGCCGTTTCCTCCGCAGCAGATTTTCAAGTATCTATCAGACGACCACTTGATGTAACATTCAGACAAGCCGGTTCACTTAAAACTCTCGTATATACATCACATGTGCTGAAAAGCCGATGTACGTGTACACGAGTCAAAGCTTAAGTGGCCGGTGGATATTTAATAATATATGATTTGAGGTACTATACGGTACGGTAGGTGCGGTGCGGTACGGTACGGTGCAGTGCATACGATACAATACGGGACAGGGATGGGATGGGATATATGGTTTTAAATATCATTATCAAACTGAATACACAGGCCATGTCCCAACTACTGACCTTGCTGATACAAGGCCATGGGTATATAAGAAAAAAGCTAAAAGCAAATCAAACCCGAACAAAAACAAAAAAACAAAAACAAAAATAAAAGATCTAAAAAAAAAAAAAACAGACAAACAAAACACATAAACAACAAAACAAAACAAAACAAAAACAAAAAATAAAATAAAAACAAACAAAAAAATCCTTCAAACATTCTATCATCAGAAGATCAGAAGCTCGAATTGCCCAGTAGGGAACGAAACTGTAAAACTAGGAGAAATACAGTCCAGAGAGACACGGCTTCCAAAGAGAAAAGGTTAACAACGAGCATAATTGGCACCATTTGTCCAACGTAAGCCAGTACTTCATTAGTGGTAGTATCACTAAATGTATTCCAGACTGGGGGCTAATTTATTGGCATTTACACAAATCACCATAATGGTACGCTACAGTTAAATAATGTTAACTCCGGTGGTCTGCATTTGCCATCGGAGACCAGATAAGAAGGGAATTGTTGTTGTGTGTCATTTGTGTATAAGGGCATTCCAATGGCAACTTCCAGTGAGTGGTGCCCTCTAACGGCATTAGTAACTTCTACTCATCTATTTTACTCAATGGTATCAACGGAAACTTTGGTGAATGATGTTGCCTGCTGAGCTTATCTCATTCAATGTGGTAACTTGCACTCAACAGTGCACTTGGGGCAAGCAAATAGCTAAATGTCTTTAAAGACTGAGAGAAAAAGGGACAATTAACATGTGATCGCCATCATACTTTGGTCGAACACGCTGCTCAGTAGCTTGAACTCCAAGAAGCAACTGACTGACTGACTGACTGACTGACTGACTGAATGAATAGGATACATTGTCCCGAGTCCGCCAATAAAATCAGTATTGAGCACAGCAGTACCATGACAGAGAATAAAACCAGAGTATCTTGTCTTGGTAGACATGCTGTCCTATGTTCATTGTAGCTGACTGGCAACGCAAGCGTCTACCTTGCATAGACGCATCACACTGAAGATCCAGCACCAACACAGATCTAGCGACGTAAGTTTTTATTCAAGTTCAGCATTGTTCTGTAGTTCACGTGTTTTTAAGAGCCAAAATTGTTCTTGCATGCATCGAAGAGGAGAAGTGACTTCAATTTCTAACAAATATTATAGAAATCTCTTTGTGGTAATAGGACCGTGCATTTGAGATGTAAAGACACATCACAGCGCTGGATCAGTATACGTAATCATTGTACCACCCAACGTATCAAGCACGCACTTGCAGGTCATTGTATGCCTAATACAGTGTTCTTGCCTGCCCAGCTCGCATCATCCAGAGAGCCGCAGGATTGAGGGGAGATACAGCCAGATGGGGGATTGTCCCGTCCATAATGCAGAATTTAGCACAGTGCGTATTCCAAATTAAATACCACTATGGCACAGTTGGTTACCTAGGTAGCAAAAGAGAAATGTTTTGATTAGGTTATGCAGACAGAAGCAAAAATACGGGATGCACTGTCTATACAGATGCGGCTTCAATGGGAATTCCGTATCCTTTCGCCAGAGGTACCGAATCTCATCAGGGAAACAATTACTGTGCAGTCCATTCAGCCGGATCCAGTAGGCTCCATCATTCAAGTTCGACATGGAAATTCTCTTTGAAGAGCTGAACGTTTCAGGTGCCAAGAACATGAAGGAAATGGTAAGGCTATATATTTGGTATAATGTTTCGTTCCAAACGAAGAGAAAAAATTTACCATTATCAGTGGATTTCAAGGACAAACCAGAGGGAATTTTAATCCAAAATCTGATATTCATTTCGTTCCAAATGGAACGAAAAAATAGCAATCATTAGTTCATATTGAGGACACATCAATGTGAATTATAATCCAATATCCGATATTTTGGCAATTATTTGACCTGATATGCTGATACCATATCTAATATGAGACAGCTTATGGCAACTCTGCAGATACTATGTCTGCAATTAGTATATGTGCAATACTATCCTGCAACATGCCAATACATTTGAATGAGAACAGATTTTTGAACTTAACTCTAAATCGTAAATTAATTTTCTTCACCTCATTCGTCCTTTATAATTCATAATATTAGGCAGCGGGCTGCATGGGTCGCATCGTTGTTTTGAGTGGCGCGACCCCCTGCAAGGATTTTTTAAAATAAAAGAGTAAAGGACATGCGTGTATAACTACTCTAAAACGGCGCATTCATTTCAATTAATTACATTATTTTGTCGATGTTTGTATATATTTACAACAATCAGGGGAAGGGTTTCGTTTGTGTGTCCGGTCTTTGACTGCGCTAGTCATGTAACAATGTAGGGTTTCCATCAAGAATAGAATTTGGTTGGTTCTTTTCTTAGTGCAAAACGCGGGGTCAGGTTCATTTGTGATACCATTGTGTAAGTTCAGGTTCAATGCAGTCATTATATACCCACCTTTGGGGCAGTCTGGTTTATTTGTTGTTTCTCTGTCTTTGAGAAGGTTCATGATATACAGATATGGATTCATTTTTTCGGGATGAGGTAAAATTTGAATTTTGTAACACTTTCCGTATACTGGTGCACATCCTAGTTCATGTAAGTTCACTTTGTCTTGCAATTAATTGTGAGCAAGAACTTGTGCTGCAGTATTTATTTATTTGGTATATTTCTCTTTTATGCATTCTTTAAATTAAAGTGGATTGTCTTTGCTAAATGTTGGGGCCTCCACAAAAAGGCGTTTCTGTGAATTTAAGGTTGAAACGTACTTGATGGTTTATCGCTGATGACCCGTGGATAAATTCATTTGGGTGTTGGAGCCTTGAATTTTCATTTTTGCGTCAAACATGGTAATAGTGAAAAGTTAACGTATGCGTTTAGCACCTTTTTCTTGTCTTTCTTTTCTTTTCTTTTTCTTTTTTGTCTTTTTTTTTTTTTTTTTTTGGCTGATTTATCGTCTTGATTGCTCCAATCATTATACCACATATGAAAAATGTTATAATGGAAAGAAAACTGAGTTCAAATGTGGACACCAAATGCTACTTCTGCCGGGCATTCAATCCGATATCTGATACAATAAAGATATGTCTGAAATGTTCGATACCCCAAATCAATAAACTGAACCTCGATTATCGCCCGATCCTGGTCTAAATCTTTTTGACCTCACCCGCACCATCTCGCTCTTCACTTTGTTGTTCACTAGATTTTGAAAACTCTCTCTCTCTCTCTCTCTCTCTCTCTCTCTCTCTCTCTCTCTCTCTCTCTCTCTCTCTCTCTCTCTCTCTCTCTCTCTCTCTCTCTCTCTCTCTCTCTCTCTCTCTCTCTCTCTCTCTCTCTCTCTCTCTCTCTCTCTCTCTCTCTCTCTGACAATTTAGATGAGCACGACTCTCTCTGTCTCTGTCTCTGTCTCTGTCTGTCTGTCTCTGTCTGTCTGTCTGTCTGTCTGTCTGTCTGTCTGTCTGTCTGTCTGTCTCTCTCTCTTTCTCTCCCTCTCTCTCTCTCATAAGGTTTAAGGATGTAGATGTAATGTGAGCTGCTACATACCGAGGTGAAGCACGTCTTCAAGAAGGAAGCTTCGAATATATGTCACCTCTAAATGTTTGAGACAGCCCCCGATGATGGAGTATTTGGGGATGAACGTGGCCCAAGGAATTTTTTATCTCGACATCCACCAAGGGAAGAATAACTCATATCACGTAAATCAAAGTGAACAGGTGATTTAGGCATGGTAAAATATTATGGCATTCTCCATGTATACGCGTACACTTGAGACACTGGCTTTACTGGCCTCAAACTGTTTAGTTATCTGTTCTCATATTAACCACAGTGATAGTTTGACAAGCAGCTGATCAAATTTTTCAGAACATGGCAGGATAAAAACCCTTGATATTTCCGTGTTTAATCCCTGCCCCCTTCAGGTCACCCCCAAAGCGCTGAAATGTGTATTTTCGCCAGCTATAATGTTTTTAGTGAAAATTCTCATAAATAGAAACTTTACGGTGAGAGTTGTAATTAAAGCGACGCATTAGCCCAGGTTATGAGCCTTCCTTGAAGCGCAGGAAAACCAGTCATGTTATTGCAGACCAAGCTCCATTTTATCACCAGTACACATTTAAAATGTTTCACTGGAAACAAATGGAATTATGGCCAGAAAGGGAAAGGGAAAGAAACGTGTTTGATCTTTTTATACATGTACATTCGACTGGGTCTAAGGATAGTTGATATTAATTTTGCAAAATTGACATCTGTCGCAGCTTTCTTTGTCCATTCCAAGTGGGTGGAGTTTGGTCCATGTGGAGAGAAGCCTGGGTCACAACAGAGTATTCATCCTGGACCAAGCACAGATGTATTGTTTGCTGTCCCCCCCCCCCAAAAAAAAACAAACAAACAAAACAAACAAAACAAAAACGAAACAAAACAAATACAAACCACCACCACCCCCCAAAAAAACGACCAAAAAAAAAAAAAAAAAAAAGAGTGAGAGAGTGGTTGGATTTTCATTCCTGGTCACACGAAATTTATACCTTCACATCTCACATATGATATTTTGCCCCTCTCCCTCCCCCAAAAAGAAAATAATACAGATAAAAAATAAACTCAAATATAAAAAATCATGCAATTTGATTGACCACTGGTCAGAAAAGCTTCTTATAATTAACACATGGTATGAAAATAGAGCAAAACAAACAAACAAACAAGCATGTGCTCTCTTCATTTTATCGTTTCCTATGGGCACTTGGTGTATCCTGAGTCCGAAGAACGAGGAATATTGTCTGATGAAGTATATAAGTTGCGCATTTATTTCAGAAGGAAAGTATTGTATTAACTGAACAGTCTGTTTTTAATGTATTGGGATCTTGGAATGTATAGATAAGGTTGTAGGCCAGATGGTATCAGCCCTTTCTTGCTAAAGGAAGCTGCACCTTGTATTTCATGTTCTTTGGCGCAACTTTTTAATCTTTCACTGTCCCATTCCTTTTTTCCAGTAGAATGGAAGAAGGCTAATGTCTCTCCCATTCCAAAAGGTGGATCACCTGAACTTTGTAGTAGCTACAGACCTATTGCACTTTTAATTTGTGTCGGCAAAGTCTTTGAACCTGCTGTCTTCAAGCACATATTCAATTTTCTAGGAGACAATTACTCCCTATCAGGGAAGCAATCGGGTTTCATGCCAAGTGATGGAACCGTAAATCAGCTAGTGTATCTGTGTCATGAGTTTTGTAAAGCCGTTGATTTACAAAAAGAAGTTCTTGCAATATTTTGTGATATAACTAAGGCATTTGATAAAGTCTTTCATCCAGGTTTGATCTATAAAATGAAGAAGGCGGGAATCCGAAGTTCTTTTACTTCAGTAGGTTGAGAGTTATCTTCAAGATCGCTCTCAACGTGTCGGTATTCAAGGAAAAGCCTCTGAATGGGGTAATATTGAAGCAGGTGTCCTACAGAGGTTCGTATTAGGCCCCCTTATTATTTTTTATCTTCGTGAACGACATAACAGACATTACACAGTCTGAAATAAGACTTGAGGCTGATAACACCAGTCTTTATATTTAAATTGACGGCCCAGTTGAATGTGTGGTCACACTAAATCAAGACCTGACATCAGTTTCAGACTGGTCAAACCAATGGCTTGTAACATGTTATCCTACCAAAACCAAAACACTTTTATTTAGTAAAAAGTAAAAGCCTGCTAATCACCTCAATCTACCACTTGAGCAAAATATTATTGACAGTGTTGAACAACACAAACACTTTGGTGTTATATTGCCTACGGATCTCATCTGGACGGCGCATATTAATTATATTGTAGCTAAATCAAGGGAATTGATAGGTATTTTGAAATGTCTACAGTACAAACTTAAAAGACGTGCACTTGAATCTTTGTATTTTTTTTATCATTTTTTGTTAGACCCTGACTAGAATATGCCAATGCAGTTTGGGATGGATGTACACAGTCAGGGACCTTCTTGAAATGTTCAGCTTGCTGCAGGCAGAGTTGTTACGGGAGCTTTGTCATACTAGCCACGGTAAAATGTATGCTGATACTTTCTGAACGACGACGGAAACACAAACCCATACTCATGTACAAAACAGTGAATGGACTGGCTCCCTTATATTTATGTAATTTAATTCCACGTACTGTTGAAAAACGAACTGAATATAATGTCAGGTCAAGGCAGGATATTAGCTCAATCTATGCGCGTACAAATGCATCCTAAATTTTTTTTCCTGCCACAGTGCGCGAATGGAACCTCCTTCCACAATCAGTTAAAAAGTGTGAAGATTTAGATGAATTTAAGAACAAATTAAATAAATCAAAGCCGAAATGAAATGAAATGTTTTATTTTGGAGATCAGAGGATAGATATTATTCATGTTGGACGGAGAATGCCCTGTAATCAGCTGAAGAAAGATTTGTACAGGATGAATCTAACTGAATTACTTCTTTGTTCCTGTGGTACCTCGGCTGAGGACAGTTTTCATAATTTTTCCAATGCAGCAAATACGTTACTGCGAGAGATGAACTCCAAACTAAAAGATGCCCCTTGCAGACTTCAATTTAAAAACCTTACTTTTTGGATTGTCAACACAAAATAATTCTGGAAATCGGTATATATTCCAAGCAGTTCAGAAATATACCAGAACCACCGGAGATTCAATATTTAGCTGTCCTAGCATCGGGTTGCAGCTGTGTCATCATAATTAGCTGCACAATTAGACACAGGATAAAAAATTTACAGAGATAAATCATCTATATTAATTTTGTGCTCATTGTTACCTCTGACTATATATCATGTATTTATGGGAATAAAGCCCACCCATTTCCTTATTGTCTCCCCTTTCCCATCATATTTGTTAGATCCTGTGCGTTCTCTATTTGTTATCTAGATGTTATCCACTTTTTGTTGTATTGTCACTTCATGTACAAGAGGCCTGCATATATGGGCATTGTGCCTGTTGGCCAATTGTTTGTTTTTTTTCTTTCAAATAAAAGATTTTTAAATTAAAGAAAATATATTGTACTTTTTCATATAAATCCCAACGATATCCATTTTACGGAGGGTCCTGAATGTAACAGCTAAAATTTCATTTAGGCTTCGCAGAAATGCACCTGAAACGGACAATCCACGGTCAATTCGCCAGTCAAGGCATGCCTCAGTGACGGGCGCGGCACAGCCGTGCTCGATATCCACAAGTCCCCGTGAGACCACATGTGATTCTCTCCACTGCAAACAGCAGTCACCACTCTTCTACTTGAGAGAAGCTGGAGCACTCTTATCGTTCTCTTACAACGTATTTGCCCTGGAGGTAGCTCTAATTTTAAGAATACCGGGTCGTTTCTTTCATAGAAGACGTGTTGAGTTGGTTCACAGCATCCACTGTTAGATCTGGCGCTAAAAAAAGGATTCGTACAACATGGCGGCTGCAGATATATTACATGTGTCAAACGCATACAAAATATTTTAGTAATGCCTATACAGCATGCAAGTCGCAGTTCTGAATTTAGTTAGCACTCGTACGCAAAGTGACTACGGTGTTCCCGATTCATGCAGCATTATAAACAACACTTAGCGTACATCTTCACCATATGTAACTCCTGGAGCAAAGTGCCTTGTACCGAGGTGGCGAGGCACTTACAATTCCTCTCAACATTGCCAGTACATGCCGGCGCATACTGTTAAACAGAACCAGGGCTTCCGTTTGTTGGGTGCGTTTATTTAAACCATATTCCTGGCCATTCTTGGGGACTTTGTCGTTGATTTATTCCGCAGTTTCCCCAAACTAAATCTGCTAATTTTGGGAGCTTCTTTTTCCGCTGGCCGGCGAGATGGACATTTTCATGTTCCTACTTCCATTAGTGTTGCACTCTGGAGAAGTTACAAATATACCTACATTGGTTTGGGAAATAATTCTGGAAGCAAACAGTATGGATTATTGCGAAGAAGATTTTTTTTTTACCTGTTCCAAATTATTGGAAACGCTCGCATTTTGAAGTGTTTTATATACAATTATGTTGTCGTGTTTTTTTACACGACACAATTGACTACAAAGCTGGTCCTAATGTCACATATTAAAACAGTTTAATAGTTTTTTTATCATCAGAATTTCGTGTCATCAGCTAAATAAAAATAAAACATGGCGAAATTAAGCGAATTTACAGTATTTTCCTGTTAGCTTGTTATATTTTCTTTTGGAAGTATACACGTGGGTTTCTTTCTTTCTGCCGGACATACAGTGGTAGCCTAGCCTCTCTACTTACATACAATGCATTGCGCTGTCCTTTATTTTCATTATCTCGCGTCTTTAGAAAACTCCTGTATTGGATATCGGATTGGAATATCGGATTTTTGCAGCTTAAAATATCAGATATAAGATATCGGATTACGATCATGTTGACTTGTCTCTTCTATCCATCTCTCCCAAGTAGAGCCCCCTGAACTGTTGATGTGATCGTTGGCATATATTCATTTCATTTCATTTCATTTCATATTATTCAATTTCATTTCATTAATTCCTTGGACTTGTCAGTCAGCTGAGGCTATAGGATGGTGTGTGATCTGTGGTCTGTTCCCCGGCCATCGTCGTTCACAATAGTTGACACTTTCGACTGTTTCAAAACGGTGCGCGGGTCCTCTTCAAAATTGGCGATGATCTTAACTTTGGTGGGTAGGTCTTTACCAAGTTTGTTCATATGGTTAAGCTCTGGAGACTTTTGTGGTTTTTGAAATAGGTTTTGTTCAATTTTTGGCCAAATTTTACAAAATCTTCTCTAAAACTGCTTGTTGACCAATTACTTTGAAATTACACAGGAACAATTCTGAGTACCCTTACACCTAAATTTAATCAACATGTGGCACAACAGTTTTTTTTTTTTTTTTTTTTTTTTAATGAATTTAATGTTCATCGCTTTCTTCGACATCAAAACCACGACTCAGGTCTATGGTGAAATTCAATATAAAGGTGTCTCGAAGAAGGGTGACACTAAGTGTTCACTTGATGCTTGTGATCTTAATCCCTGATTTTTAACGATTTTTTTTTTTTAATTCGGGCACTTGTCGGTTAATGCATACGTCCCAATTGAGTACAATGCAAGTCAATGGAGATTGCAATGGTAATTCATATTTTCGAGTTCTTCTCCAAAACCGTCCGCTAGATTCATCTCGATGGTTGGGATGCACCTCGGGTGGCTCTGTACCAAGTTTCTTTAAATGGTCTTGCTCCTGTGATTTGTGGATTTTCAATGAGTTTTTAAGGGTAACTCCCTTAAAGACTTATTTTTGGCCAAATTTGAAAACAGAAATGAACCTGTCATAAAACTTAATTTCAAAAAGCGTATTAAAAATAGTCGAATATAATATAAACATAGTCCAATCAGAGCAGTAAAGCAGAATTTATTATCAAGTGAAATACAATTTTCTTTAATACATTTTTGCCTCAACACTACAGTCAGCCATCCAGGCCAAATATTAATCCCATAATGCAACAGTGCAGACGCAATTTCTACACGGACAAATTATCGATATTTCAATTGATTACTAAAATCACAATGTTTAAGATTTCGTTTGTTTGTTTGTTTTTTACTGCATGTGATCTTGGTCAATTGCCGTTACATTTGTGATATGTGATCATTCCAAACACAATCCACGGGGGGTTCATTTGTCAAAATTTTTATACCGGCCTTGAAACGTTGTTGCGGAATTCTGGGTTATATTGCAGCAAAGATGGCAGCATATGTGACACTTAGAACTGCTTTGATGTTTGATCCACTGATGTATTATTCAAAATCTTTGCATCAAAATGTTTCCTTTCTTGACAAATTTCGTACAAGGAAATGTTCTGAGCTGGTCAAAGTCAGGTGAAGATGGGCTTTTTACACAGCCCTCTTGTTAAAACCCTTGTTGGCCATTCAAATATTTTTGAAAGGAAATTGGCGTAAAGCGGATGGTCTGCTTCGTCTGTTGTGCTGATGTTGCACAAAATGGCGTGCCTTCCATTGTGCCCGCCTGCCCAATACCAAATCGGGAGTTTTGTGCGTTTTCCGTCCGTCATCAAAGGTAAGTGGGATTATCAAACAATGCCCTCTGCAAAACACCCTGTAACCGTTACCTCAACCAACTATTCCGCTGCTTTCATTCAAATGATTTATGATTGTGTCCATTTGAAAATGCTTACAATACAACTGCCAAACACACAAATGAATCTAACAGCACGATGATTAGAAGGAGTGTAGAGCACAACCAAGGAAAATTAAGTATAGCAGTTGCTGTAAATTGATGCGTTGGTTGGCATGTTAATGAAAAAAGAAACATAGTGGAACGTCACAAAGGCCTTGGATATAACTGTACAATTCGTCCTTGAGGCTTTGTTATAACTACTATTTTGTACTAGCTTTGTTTGCCAACACAGACATTTTGTTTTTCCTGGAATTCTTTATTTGTTTATTTACCATTGCCTCCGTCTGTGCCCATGTAACATATAAAACTGACATCCATTTTAAACATGTTTCGACAAATATCCAAGTTACCCGAGGCCGAACAAAAATATGTGTGGTTCCGGTAATCCGACTGACCCTGCTGAAAAGATCTGATCCTAAATAAATTTTATGAAATATAAAAAAAAAAAATTCCTTTTAAAAAGGAACCAGCCTTGACAGGTATAAAAGGGGAGAAATCGGTTGGGACAAGTTTGTATACAATTGGTACCATACAAATACCTGAAATCTAAACTAGGGGCTGAAAACATAATCACTTAAAATGCCACTCACAATGTGATTATGAAGTAATAGGACATGTGCGCAGGATTGCATGTGTATGTTCTGCGCATGGTCAAACAAACATGGATGCCGTACATAGCTTTTTTCCTTTGGTGATTGGCCGAAATTCCCCTAAATCTATGTAAAGATATGTGTAAAAACCGAAGTATTTTTAATGAGAATATATATGAAAAATATATGCAATGGAATACCAAAATTTGTGAATGGGTTGAAGTGGAATTTTTGGCACTGTATCTTTGACAAAGAAATATGAAACTGTAAGTAATATCATTGAGTGTGGAGATCGTAATCCCTCAAACTAAAACATTGCCAGACCGCGTACAGTCTGGTCAAAATAGTTTCAAGCCACCCTTCCCCACTAAAAATTGCTTGACCCTGGTTGAAAGACTTATCGAAAAAATGACCGTCGTGTGCCGTTATTTTGCAGTAAAGTCAACTCAAATGCACCATTTTATTTCAGCTTGTCTGGAGGGTTAATTTGGGCCTGGGAAACAGCATAGCTGCATAGCCACAGTTGTTCCGTGGAACAGCATAATCGTGGTTGTTGGGTGATCGTTACTGTAATATTTCGCTAGGTTCCAGGTGTCTGTTCTCCAGGTTACCAGGTCAAAGGGTCGTTAAAGTACTTTTAAAACACGACTTACTATCTTAAATTTAATCTACGTGATCGGTTGTGTATCAAGCAGTTATCATCTTTAGTTACAAATCTTAATGCGACATGATACCTTTAGGCAGCATATCATGCATATATGATGAGCGCCATTTTGAACATGGCATAAAGCATTGCGGGGCAGTTGCACAAAAATACATTAGATTTGGATATCAAAGTGAATCTTGACCACAGCATTTATTATATCATTATTGATGGGGCATGGGCCCACGTATTTTTGTGACAGTAAGCTGTAAAATTAGACTATATTTTGTCAGTCACAACCACATGAAATAGGCGAAATTACTTGACATTACCAGTGAAAAGCACATGAAATAAGCGATCATCGAACGTTTCGAGCATTATCCCACTCGGGTAATCGGGCATTCTAGACTTTATTTCACATGCGTGTTTGCCTGTTTATCTCGATTCTTGTGTTTATGAATTAGCATGAAAACCAGAACTTCCATTAATTCTGGAAAAAGGTTGTAAACGAGTAAATTTGGCTCTAATTAGTGTCCATTTTTTTATATATTGTGTACAATTACGGTAACTGATATATTTTACGAAATTGAAGGAACCCTTCTTCTTCGTGTAATTAAAACTCAAATTGGGGAATGAACCAAAAATTGAACCGTTCTAAGTTTAATCTCGATTTAATCAGAAAAAGATGGCACACTCGAAAACCATCCGTGTTGCACTTTTAAACATTTGAGGGAAATTCTATACTTTACGTTACATCCTTGGAATTGTCATGTATTTTTCCATTTGGAACTTTTTATGGTCTTCATCGAGCTGAGATATGTTCTGCTTTCATATTGATTGGCGACAGTACAGGTGAAGCGTACTTGAGACGAAACACATCGAACGCATGTTTATAGTTGCACCGGCACGTCGCTCCCACCCTTGAAGTAGGATGCGCTGGGTGGTCGACAAGTGAGGGATACACGAAAGCTTATGGAGAATAACAGCGTATGTTGTGTACAGTCATTTCTGCCACCTGCCTTGTATCCAATCTGGTGCTACAACAGTGAGATGTAATATCCGGCTTGCTATATATTATTTCAGAAATGTGTCAGAACAATGATATGAAAGCCAATAATAAAGGGAACGTCCAGTTTAAAACATCTGCACGCGTTATGATGAAGCTTTATGAGACACGTAGGTGGTAATCAAACATTAGGAAGATAAAAAAAATACACCAAACTTACTTCAGGTTTGCTTAGAAAGCTGATGAGGCATATTTTCTATAACCTTACGTATTGCCTTTTTACGTGGTTTTTGAAAACTGAGAAATATATCCCCCAAACTACACGAAACTTGTATGCGGCAATGATGAAGTGATTGTTATTTACTTATATATGTAAAACAATATAAACATTTTTGTTGATGCAAAACGTACCAAACCACGAAACTGATTAGTAGCAAGGCTTCCAGAATTAGATATGGTCATTCAAGAATCACCAGACGGCGCCACTAGTCAAAAGGATCGCTGACAACTCCAGGCCAATCAGATATGGCATGGTATTTTAGGTGATCCGTATTGAACAGTAGTATCTCTTGTAATGCAGGTAAAGCACGTCCACTCTATGGCGAAGCATACAGTAGCGTTGACAGGAATCTCTATAAACCTATGAAGAAGAATGTGTTATAATGGAGGTAGAGAGTGTTTGTAATGTTGAAGATTCATAAATATAAAAAACGATATAGGCCTACTTTCATCTTTTGCTGTAAACTCGGCTGAGTGACCAATCAGGAGAACTTAAAAGTGCTAGGCCTACCAGGTTTTTTTTTTTTTTCTTTAATTTTTGGCAGAAGTGATAAACATTGGGTTTTGGGTGGTTAGGCCTGTACATTTTGGAAACACTATAGTCTGTAGTTAATGAAGAATATTTAAAAGGTTGAGAAGACCGGTTTAAAACCACCCGTTGCCTTTTATGGGTGACTGCCTGTCTCAAGTCAGGAATGAAATTTGTTTCTTCACATTGGTATTGGAAGATTAATGATGATGCTTTGGTAACGCTGGAATGTCTTTGCTGTCATTGTTGGGTTTGAAATTTGTGAATATGGGTCATGTTTTTCTAAATTATTTTGAGAAACATTAAGGGTTACAGAGATATATGTTTCGCTTGACTATCCTGTACCAGCGCGCAAGCTTCTGCTCTTTTACATCTTGTGCTTTTGATCGGTCCATGAAAATGAAGTCTTAAGTCAAATACTTTAAGTAGGTCATGGAAAATAAACCCAGCAAAATAAATACAGAATTCCAAATGTCTTAGCTAGTAATAATTTTAAATGAGGTCACCATAATAAAAGGTAAAAACACTTGTAAATATTACAACCAGTTGCGCTTCTGATGCTGAAAAAGGGGAATTATAATTCTCTAAACTATACTATATCCGAGCGATATGTTCGAGCAAATAATTGCATACAATATTTTTAACTAATTGCATGGCGGCCGATTTATACATGGAGGAGGTCTCAACCATGCGACTCAATGGAATTTTTCTCCCTATTGCCGTCTTTATGTGATGTTGAAAGCCCCATTGAACTCGTTTAGCTGAATGTGTTTATTTTCAATTTCGTAACTACGGAGGATATAACCATAACCCAAACATCATGAACATTTCTATTGATAGGCGCAACCCAGGGAAACCAACTGTCTTTACACGGCCGAAACCACTCATTATTATAAGCTTGCATTTCAACATTCCATTTGAATGGATCTTAATGGAAGATGGTGGTTAGGCAAGCAGAGGAACCGATAAAGGTGGTTGCTACCACTTTTTATTTCATTAAACACGTCAGTCTTTTGGGATTATTCCAAGTTTTATGACCAGGCACGAAAATCTATCAGCAGCAAATATTGACTCCAAGCCAATGGCGTAATTAAAGATGAAACAGAAACGAGCTGTTTGTATCATGTTCTGTGTTTGTACAGTTGCGAGAGATGCATGCTGAAATACCTCCGCAGACAAGATTATTACTAAAAACGGAAATCAAAGCATGAGACAACGTAATCCAACCCAATGGGATGTGTTTACAACCTTCTCTTTGCTGTCTAGTATTCAAGGACTCACTTTAGGCAGATGTCTGCAAATTAACCACGGTGGTTCACTATTTCAGGTTTAAATTGAGCGGTTTACGTAATCGATAATAAGACCTGATTGATGGTTCTGGGCAAGATTCGTGACATGATTTAGGAAACAGCAGGATCTAACTTGCGGTGGCAAAGGTGACGCAGTGATTGATCGCTGCGTGCCGTCAGTCTTTCGCTTGTGAAGAAACAATGAGACTCAGACTACCGGTCGTGAGTTAAAAAGTATGTGATCTTTTGTTGTCCAAATTTTCATCTCGGCGAAAGATGAAACCCCTACGCTGTGATCACAAGATCTGAAGTGGAATTTTCCTCTCATAGTACATGCCGAAAAGTCTTATACAGAGGTTTTTAAGTGTATCTTTTACTGCATTTAGGGCATTTGGCAAAGAAGGAAAAGTGAAGCACACGCATGCCACTGGTCTGTGGTATTTGTGCAAACTCTGTGTTTTGTCTGAACCACATTTGGGCAGAATGCCATAGGCTTTAGAAATGCTGCGTGTCGATTCACAAGCATTGGCAGGGTTGTTCCGATATCTTTCACAAGAGATGTGCAATGCGGTCTTGCCCCTAGTCAGGCCGTGAATCGTGGCATATGCGCCGGCCAAAGTGTTCTTGCTTCCATTGTAAAAAAACACTGTCATCCCTGCGTGCGGAATCCTTCCAGACAGATGATAAAGCAGCACATATCGCAATAATCATGTACCTACGTGAGCAAGTTACCAACGACAACCCATCTGCCTGCCTTGAAACCTGTTTGCGTGCTTAACAATTTGTTCCAGGCATCATAAGGGTCGGTTCACCTTACACTCTAGCAACTGCTCTTGGATTTCTTCTGCTGTTTGCTTATATACGGGGGGGGGGGGGGGGGGAGGGTATTGCACAATATATGATTTATGTACTATGCTATTGCGTAATTTGAATGAAAGAGATTGTACATATTAAAAGTGAAGTGTATTTTTTCCCTGTTGTTAGTCAGAAACTTTCGATGACGGTTCCTTTCAAAATATGCATGTTTTGGGTAGCACTAGCATGTTCAGGGATATCGCACACTTTTGACCGCATCGGTGAAACTTGTACAAAACATGATCGTTTAGGTTGCAATGAATTTACACTGAAGTGTAAAAAGAGACAATCCTTTTTGGTAATAAACATTGGCCATAATTGAAGTGAATATTTGAGACACGTTTAGTTGGTTCATTCAGCGATCTGCTGTTGAACACGTCCTTGATTTACTATAACAGTAGTTAAGTGAACCTTTTTGGATAATGTGGTGGCCCTGGAAAGGGTCTTTTCATTGTTAGGGGTCTTGTGCATGAATAAACATTGTGCCGTCTGCGCCTCTGCAACCAGACCTGCACTATCCTACATAAAATGCTTTCAGTTCGACAAAATCGATTTGAGGAATACTGTTGTCAGCTGGTCAGGTGTGGCCAAACCGTCGGGGGGGGGGGGGGGAAGGAGGGTCCTTGGGCATAAATCAGGCAGCAACCCAGCATATCCCACAGGTGTTCTGTCGCATACAGACTCTAAACAACATGTCGGCCATGCCAACACTTGAACCTTGTTATCGCCAGACACAGCATGCTAACATGCTGACACTGGCACTGCGGACCGGGCATTGTCTTGTTGAATAAGTGAACACAGGGCAACCCCAAGCCAAATTACCGAGACCTTTGTCTGAAAGTAGGTTATGTTATGTCTCGCCACAAACGAAGTGCAGAACGCACATGTTCGGGAGTTGAAGTTCGACCTGAAGGTCGATGCAACTATTTGCTGGATTAAAGAGGGCGCTTGGGAACTTTTCTGGAACTGCGCAGCTTTTACCTGTAGAAACCCAAATTATACCATATAACACCATGATATTACCCTGCCTCGATTACTGTATTACAGTCTGGGATTGGAGCCTACGTTAAAAACACCCAGTTCGTTTACAGAGAATTCAGAATAAGTCAATGAAAATCATACTAGAGCGCCAGCAACGGCCGCATATCCGGGATATGCGGAGATCCGCAAACAGAGCCTCCCTTTGACCCACACATTTTGTTGTGGAAAATCGTTAACAACAGAGTTCTTGACTATCAAGTCATATACTTACCTCAGTTTTACATATGCATAATTATAACACAAGAGCATCTGATACAGGAAATTTCTGTATGCATCGGATATCTCAAAAATCCGCATCATACATTGGTGCCAAGTGCTGGAACCAACTTCCCCAGCATGTCTGGAAGATGCGTTCGCTGTGTGGCTTTAAGAAGTGCCTTGCTCATTACATTTTTGATAATATCGAGCCTCTTGAATTATAGTATCATAATAGTTTGGGGTTTGACGATAGGTTTCGTGTGAGTGTTGATTGGTTAAACCCGAGACTGGGAAAAACTCTGTATTTCGTAGTCTCAGGTTGAACATAAACGTAAGCTCTCTTGGTTGGCCAGTGGTTGCATCGGTCTGTATGTTGGACTTGGATCAGACATTTTTTTTCTACTCACTTGACATTCATGATCTGATGATATCTGACGTATATTTATTTTACACATTATTTAATATATTTTATTTTATGTTTTTTAATTATGTTGTTCTTGGTTACTGGGCCTCCGTGCTCAACAGTATGTAACTGAAAATGGGCCGTCAATAAAACTTGTCAAACTTGGGGGAGGCGAGTAACTTTCACTTGTTTTAGCATTTACACCCCGGAGAAACATACATAAAATACTTTTTTCTACAGCTGACATTAACTCGTGTGTAGGTGATGAAACTGGATACAAAAAAAATAAGACGCCAGGGAAAACATTCGAGTTCCGTGAAATGTTTACGTCTGTTTGAGCTTGTTGACAAAATGCTGACAGGGCCGCGTGGCCCAACGGTGATGAAATATTGATTAACGAATTGACAGCTAAATGACTTATTGTTGCTTTCAGTAAGGCATATTGACATATTTCAAACATGTGAAAAAGTGGGTTTGCAACGTATTTTTCGGTAACGTCCTGCCAAGTCATTCCTTGTCCCTCCCTGTTGTGGCTTGTACTTGGCATGCAAAATCTATCTGAAATAATGCAAGGGAATAGATAAGACGACACAATAGCCACGGCAGTGAGTGACGAGCCACGACATGTGACAAGTTTAATGAAAACAGCGCGAAAGAATTCTTTTCAGTGGAAACATTGGGTGTGTTGCATTATTTCATATCTGTGTCTTCTTGTGCATATAAATGCAGATTAAACAGAAGTGCTAAGAAAGAGAAAATTACAATAATGTGTCACGTTTTCCCCTGTTTTGCCGCACCCACAAATGTAAACACACGGGAAGATGCAATTTTAAGCTGTTCCAATACTTTGCATCATTACTTGCACCTGCAGCATTACTCATTATTATTGTACTATGTCGAATGTGATAAGTAGCTCATTTACTTTTGGTCTTAGAATGCCTAGAACGATGAAAATCCTCGACTTGTACGGTATGTGGGTCGTTCTGTACTTCGTTTGTAGCGAGACATAACATAACCACTTTTAGACAAAGGTCTTGGCTTGCGCTCGGGGTTGCCCCGTGTTAACCTGAACCTTTTTTCTCCCAAAGCCAATATGCTGCAATATGCTCTGTTTCTTCAATACCCGGAATTCGTCAGCCAAGTTCTGAGCTCTCCATGCCGTTTCCTGTGATTATTTCCTTCAAAAATATAAGTACAGAAACTTTTTAAGAATTAGTTTTGTTCTTTTGTACTGCTACTATCACTACCCACATGTACCCAGTGTTACCTAGTACTTTGTCTAATGTGCTACCCATAGTGTTCTTTTCATACATTACAACTTATTGTGTACAACTAGATATACGCAGTGCGCCCGTGGGTTAACATGCTGGGTGGTGGACAGTGACAAGGCGGTGAAGGAACACCCGAGCTGATGGGCACATTGTTTGCTCCATAGTGGCAGCGTGCAAATGCCGCCAAGGCGCTTCGGCCGCGCCTTGCAGTGGGTGGAAATCACGCGTGTCACGTTTGTCTGCTGAGTAGGCCTTCATGTTCTCAGTCCGCTTGGTGTGGCGGACGAGTTAGAGCCGGGCAAGTGCTTCCTCTTTAGTCCCCAACCAATTGTGTGTTGTGTAGACGTATATTTTTCCAAGTGTATTCATATGAATTATAAGCAAAATTTAGCAGTTCTCGATTTGTATCGAAAGTTTGATTGTATTGTTATCTGTGAAGGTGCATAGGCCTGGTCATTTTGTATTTGTCCTGTGTGTCTTGTATATACATTGTGCGTCGGCGTGTCTGGAGAACCCCTAGATTACTCATCTTATGCACTGTTTGGGCAATCCAGTTTGAAATAAAGGTTTGAACTAAACTTACTTCTGGAACTGGGGTAACACCATGGTGCGTCCAACATACCAATATATTTGTACCTGCTTTACCTGACTTAATAAGAGACGCTAGCGATGATCAACGCGGTTGAAATGAGCTCAAACGATTCAGCTTGAAGCCGTACGTAAGAGCCCATCTGGAGTGTATTAGCTACTTCCTTGAACATGCTTAAACGTCAATTTTATCTCTGTCAAATTCCATCACCCCTGCATCAAAGCTAGAGATAAACCAGTCATTGGGATAAAAAAAAATGCAATAAAAAAAACTCTAGAAAGCGTAAGTTATCTACATTACACATGTGGTATATAGAATACAAATTGATTACATTTAAAATCTGTTTCATAGTATTTGGGCCTACACTCTATTTATGTATTCAAATGTTGACGTAGAAAGAACAGGTGGCAAAAGATATCGTGCCGGAGAGTCATCAAGTGACTTCTTCCTAATGTCAAGCCCCAGCCAAGTACACGCGTGTGGTCATATGTTCGGCAATATCTTGTCCAAAATCATAAGCGTGTTCACCAAGGAAAAATAAGGGGGAGGGGGTGTCCTGGGAATTTTTATTTGTTGTACTTGCGATAGGCCTACTGAAATCCCTTTTAATTTCCGTACTTCGTACCAACAATTATTTGTACGTTTTCTTATTTTACCATACTGGGACAAAAATATTATTTTTACCAATATACCAGAGACCCCTTACCCCCCCCCCCCCGAACTAACGTAATTTTGTATTTGAGTGAGGAGGCGGGAAAACGATGCCATACATGTTTAAATTGTATATTTAGACAATGTATTTCCAAATTCATTAACGCTCCCAATCTGATATCGCTAAGCGCTGAGCAGAAAAATAGAAAATGTGTTCAATTAAGACATGAGGGTCGATTTTGTGTGTGTTATGGCATAATGACGCGCGTGACTGAAGCTGACATCATGGGCGTGGCGCACGCCAGTGCGCCTCGCCCGATCCCAGCTTCAATCACCCGGGTCATTATGCCATAACACACACAAAAGCGACCCTCATTACTTAAATGTACATTTCCCTTTTAATTTTTCTGCTCAATTACTCGAAATTTAGAAACTTAGTACATAGAATTAAGAGAAACGATCAAAAACTGATTTGCCGAGCATGTTCAAGTGTTAAGTTCTGGAAACCCAGGCAGATAGGCGTGGCTTATTGGAATGTGGGCGGGACACATGTGCTATGGTTCCACAACACACAAGGCTAATGTGTTATGGTCTCATAACACACAAGGCTCTCTCCTATACTTGCAATGTTAAAAGTTGGATTGAATGTAAATATTCTTCATTAGTTTCCTCACACAGTTGGCACATACCGTGAAACATGCCCCATCTTTCCAGATCTTCACCAAGACCCAAACACCCAGTCCGGCCCATAAATCTTAGTCTCGCACCGGCAAACCCATGAACATTGAATAGATAACTTTTCCCAAAAGACGACCGTTCAAACATCGGATAGCACTCCCAAAGGCTTCTTATTTTGACCAAAGACACATTTCTAAAGGATAAAGGATCTTCAGTGGGTAACTGTCAGATCGTGTTTTGGAGCCTGGGATACCTGGATGTGTATGTCTTGCAGTGTTTCCTTGTCTCAGCTTAATATTTAACCAAGACAACCCACATGAAATTATAAGAATAGGCATTGGGACCAGTTAACAACTGCAGGCAGGTGATCGCCCACATGACGCTGGCCCGTAAGGATGCTATCCACCCTGCAGGTGATATCCGTTTTGCTTCTTGAAGTGGTTGCCTCCCGCACCATGGCACTGCCTCCTCCGTATCTGCCACGGTTGAGGGTACCATGCAGCCATACGCAAATCTCTGAGACTGAAAGCATGTAGCATAGCCGTGCTCTTCCATCAGACGAATCTATTCCAAATTTCGAAACGTCTGACGACATCACACTCTTCCACTGTGCATTGGCCCAGACAGCAAGTTGCTGTACCCTACCGGCTGCGTGCACATAACCAAGAGGGACGCGAAGTGCGGAGTGCCACTACACCCAGTTTGCAGACAACAGTCTCTTACGACGGTCCAGAATGATGCTGCGATACGATGTTGCGCTAACTGCTGACTATATCTCGCCCTTGATAACGCCAATAGTTATCCCTCTCATCTGAAAACATAGATCCTCCAGATCATGCGTGTCCTGTCGATTGGGGGGGGGGGGGTGTCAGCATGGAAGTGAATGGGGAACTTGGAATATTTTCAGTGGGCTCAGCTTCAGCTGTGACGTCACACCAAGTGCAACAATATGTAGGAAAACAAAACATTTATGTTTTCGCAATCTTACATCATTACATACATTCACTGAATGTCACATCAGATACTATACTGTTTTGGTATAATTTATTGCGATTCAGCAGTTAATTGTATATAGCCTTGCAAATATCATGCTTTTATTAGGATATAAACTTTATTGGCTCGTTATTGCATGTTAGTGCTTTTCAGCACAGAATTATTAGGCAATTTTGCAAGAAGGCCCGTGTGTGTAAATTTTCAAACACTTCCACATCCGTAAGTGTGAGAAGCGTATTTTTGTCACTTGGAATCCTGCAATCAAGTGGTGTTGGGATTTATAAATCCAGAAACTTCTGGAATATTATATATCCGACGCCATTTTTTGAGCGTGCTTTTCTGCCTTCAGCTCTAGAGATTTACCAACACGTGCAATGCCCCGCCTGCGCAAGCCGATGGTTTCCTGGGTGTATAAACAAAGCATCATGGGCCAACGTGATACTTTTCCTGTCTATTTCATGGAAACTAAGCTGTGGTCTCATTCGATAAAACGAATTTCAGCTGCAGCAAGAAAACAATGCAGTGAATTGACACGGCAATTAATTACCCACAAAATTCGATTATCATGATTCGCCATTTATGAAGAAGAAACTGAACAAACAAAAGGCAGTCGCATAAATGATGATTAGGCATTAAGTGGCTGAACAAATTGTTTCGAGTAGGATAATGAAGGTGCAATATTTTCAGTCCTGAAAAGGAGGCAAATCTCTATCGATCTGGTAGACGCTGAACGAGAAAGCTAAAAGAAATTGTCATGTTTCTTTCAAGATAAAATGACGATATTGTATTGGTTTGTGAATTATGGAAGAGCGAGTTCTGAATAATGTATAGACTTGATTCATTGAATGTGATCATGGTAATTTGTTTTCTTTTTGGTCACGTGAACGTAGTCTAAATTTTAAGAATAAGTCTAGCGGAAATATCCAGTTTTTGAGTTCACAAAGTAAAATAATACTCTTGAACTTGAATTTTATGTTGTCATGGTGATTTACATTAATCGTTACATATAGACGATGAAAAATTATTCCCTTTACCAATGAACTATGCGCCGCCGGCATACTCTTTTGCAAGTGAGTTGTGTGAATGAACAATGGGTTTGAGGTTGTGCGGGGGAAATATGAGGTACCACGGTAGTTTCTTTTTCATGCAAAGTTAAATTAGGACAAAGTGCCCAGAGGCCTCTTGTATACTCCTTGATTGGAACGTTCGTATTGTGGATACATATAGCAGTACGTAATTCTTATGACATATTTTGTTCGATAAATGAAAATGCAACTTAAACACAAGTATTTTGCAACATACAAATACATGCCAACTTGTCCATGATGCATGTCCGTATCAGATATATCTAGTTGTTTCGTTTTTTGTTGTTTGTTTGCTTGTTTTTTTGTTGTATTTTTTAGCTCAACTGACTTGTCAGTCAGCTGGGCTTATCTTATGGTCCTCCGTCCGTCGTCCGTCAACAATTCACATTTTCGACTTCTCCGAAACAGTCAGCCAGATCCACTTCATACTTGGTGGGGATGTGCCTTGGGTAGATGTCTACCAAGTTGGTTCAAATGGTGACGGTCCAGTGATTTTTTCATTTTTATTTATTATTATTATTATTATTATTATTATTATTATTATTATTATTATTATTATTATTATTATTATTATTATTATTATTATTATTATTATTATTATTATTATTATTATTATTATTATGACAAATATTAAAATTATTATTATGACAAATCTTAAAATAACTTCTTCTCTGAAACTCACCCAATTGCTTTGATATCACACAGGAACACTCCCTGGGACTCCTAGTCCCTAATTTGTTCCCCCGGGGTTTTTTTTATGAATTTTTGAGTGGTGTAGCTATTTTCGACTTCTTCTCCAGAACCGTCACTCAAATTAAGCTGAAACATGGTGAATATGTTCCTTGAAGAAGGGTCAAACAAAGTTTTTCACTATGTGGGAATTCTGCGGATTCCTGATTTTTAACGATTTTTTTCAATTCGGGTACTTATCGGTCAATGCAGCTTTCCTATTGATTACTATGGAAGTCAATGAGCATTCTAATGCTAATTCCCATTTTCAACTTCTTCTCCAACACCGTCATCCAGATAAACTTCAAACCAGGTTGTTCAAATGGTCATGCTCCAGTGATTTTTTTTATTTTTAATGATTTTTTGTTTGTTTGTTTTTTTGGACGAATCTTTAAACATCTTCTTCTCCGAAACTGCTTACCCAATTGCTTTGATATCACACAGGAAGACACCTCGGGACTTCTTCTTAATTTGTTCACCAGGTGGCATTGCAATTTTTTTTTCTTTTCTTTTCTTTTCTTTTTTATGAATATTTGTGTGTTATAGACTTTTTGGCTTCTTCTCCAGAACCGTCACTCAGATGAAGCTGAAACATGGTGGATATGTTCCTTGTGGAAGGGTCAACTAATGTAGTTCACTATGTGGATTGTGCGGATTCCTGATTTTTAACGATTTTTTCAATTCGGGTGCTTATTGGTCAATGCAGCTTTCCTATTGATTACTGTGGAAGTCAATGAGCATTCTAATGCTAATTCACATTTTCGACTTTTTCTCCAAAACCGTCATCCGGATTAACTTCAAACTTGGTGGCAATGTACCTTGGGTGGATTTCTACCAGGTTTGTTCAAATGGTCATGCTCCAGTGATTTTTGGATTTTTAATGATTTGGGGGGGGGGGGGGGTTGGACAAATCTTAAAAAATCTTCTCCGAAACCACTTACCCAATTGCTTTAATATCACACAGGAAGACATCTAGGCACTCCTTGTTCTTAATTTGTTCACCAGGTGGCCCTGCATTTTCTTTTCTAATTCCTGATGTTTAACTTTTTTTTTTATTTCGGCTACTTTTCGGTAAATGCACCTTTTCTATTGATAACCATGTAAGTCAATGAGCATTCTAATGCTAATTTTTGGCTTCTCCAAAACCGTCATCCAGATTTACTTCAAACTTGGTGGGGATGTACCTTGGGTGGGTGTCACTCAGATTAAGCTAAAATGTGATGGATATGTTCTTGTGGAAGGGTCAAACAAAGTTGTTTACTAGGTGGCACTGCTTTGGATTCCTGATTTTTAAGGATTTTCAATTCGGGTACTTATCGGTCAATGCAGCTTTCCTATTGATTACTATGTAAGTCAATGGGCATTATAATGCTAATTCACAGCACAACTGACACGAAATTTACTCTTTACTTGATAACTTGAGATCTGTTTTGAGTTAGTACCGTGATGCTGCACATGTTAATGTTTCTGTATGAAGGTCATGCTTTGACAGAACATGAATGACCTTGACCTCGTTTCTGGCGTCACAGTGCAACATACATAAATTTTACTCTTCATAACAACTTGAGAACTACTTGAACCTTGATGTTGCACATGTTAGTGTCCTTCTACCAGAACATGGGTGACCTTGATCCTTTCCCAAGTTCATAGAGCTGCAAGTGTGATGAATGTCAAGATCAGCTGAGCATGGGCTGTTCACACCGCCCACTTGTTTTGTTTATTTATTTCTCTCTCTTTTTTTCCCTTTGTTTGTTTGTTTGTTTTTGTTTTTGTTTTTGTTTTTTTTTGGTTTGTTTTTGGGTTTTTTTGGGGTTTTTTTTTTTTTGGTTTTTGTTCTTGTTTTTTGAAATAGACGATGGTTTGAGTCATGTGAAAGGTAACTGCAACGGATGAAAATAGCAATTTGGTTAACGATGACTGTGCGTATCTGTGATCTTTTATTCTTTATGCACCTTGATATAAGCGCATTGGTAATAAGAATTTGGGACCTCATGGCGACTATAAGATGGATATAAGATAAGAAGATATATGACATGATTCCGTGCTTCGTGGCGAGGTCCGGTACATGAAGTCGACAGGGACTATATGTAATGTTGCCCTCATTTTTTTAGTGCAGTTACAAAATACAGAAAAGTTATCAAACAATAATACGCAGAACTTGCGGCACTTGACAATTTTAGTGCCACATTTTGGACTGATGATCGTTAGAGCATCGTGCGCACGTGCCTCTCTAGATAGGGCTCATTTGTCTGTATATTTTCACGCTCAGAAAAGGGAATATTTTTCAACAAACTTCCCGAATAAAGATCAGAATTTTCACCACAGATTATTTTGAATCATTTTAAGAATCTTACTTTTTTTTTACAAAGCACACACACACACACACACACACACACACACACACACACACATATATGTGTGTGTGTGTGTGTGTGCTTTGTAAATATATATATATATATATATATATGTGTGTGTGTGTGTGTATGTGTGTGTGTGTGTGTATGTGTGTGTGTGTGTGTATGTGTGTGTGTGTGTGTGTGTGTGTGTGTATAAGGAGATATTATAAGGAGCACCCACCCTCCGGGAGAGCTGTATATAAAAGAGTGACATTTCCACGCAGAAGGCCTAAAAACATTATCTGCGTCCAAAAGGTGGTTTGTGAGAAATTGGTGGGAGCTTTAGCAAACCATTCAGGGCTTTGATTTTGCCAAATATTATAAAACAAACATAAATAAAGTCGAAAAATTGACATAGAATGAAACCAATACACAGTTTTGTTTTCACAACATGTACAAGATCTCTGAACTGTTCATTTACTTTAAATTGACTTTTTTTTTTTTCAAGAATATAGATTTTCCCGGTTTTTGTCTTCAGGTATGGGCATTTAACTGGAGTTTTATGTCATTATCTTGGACATAGTTTCGACTGAACCTATGTCAGTATACTATTTAATTGTGTCTTTATTTTCACAGATTTGTGTCATCAGCGAAATGAGCGAAAATAAAACTAGGGCGAAATTATGTGAATTTACAGTACTCTTCATTAACTTCTCTCCCACTCCACCCTTTTAAATCACATCCGAGATGTCTTTTTGGGACTGCGTTAAAAGCCACACGAGAGCCTTACTGCTAAATGGGAAATACATTTTGCCGAGAGGAGTGAATTTGGTTCGTCTGTAACTTGGGAGGTCTCTTTGGTCTCATTCTCCTGACATGGATCTATCTTGTGACCCACCCCATCCAAACTTGATTCAATCAATAGTCCTTTTGGTTTCCAATTTCAGATAAGACAAAGAGCAGTCTACAGAGTCTAGCAGATTTGCTCTTCCTCCTCAAACCGGCCTTTACCGGCTGGTGGTCAAGCGTCGCCTAGTAGAAAGTTTTTGAATACTGTAGTTCTATAAATTTTCGCGCGTTTTTAAATTTCGCGCAAACCCATTTTTTTTTAAATTACAGAATTTTTGCGCATTTTAATTTCGCGCAATCCAATGCGATACAATGTTGTGAAATACAATGCAACTTATTTCGCGCTTGATGTAATTTTGCGCTTTAGGTGGAAGCGCTAAATTAAATCGAGCGCGAAAATTTCTAGAACTACGGTAAATGGAAGAGTAATGAAAAGCAATTTGAGCGAAAGTTGTAGAAGTCTATCAAGATAACATGCCCTGGGTCAATATCTTTCCTCGGCGTTTCCTGGGCGCTTAGCACCCGAATCCACGCAAAGAAAAACTGTTGAGTCAGCAGTCTTAATTCAACGGGACAGGGTTAAGGGTCCCACAAACGGGGCTTCGAGGACTCTTGCTAATGGACTTGTCAGGGCTCTTAACTCCGTACTCCCGAAGAACGTGTCTTGTTGCAAACGGAGGCCACTTTTGAAGGTGTGTGTGGGGGGGGGGGGGGAGGGTTCCCAGTTCTCTGGTACAGGTAATAATTTTTGGTCCAGTATAAGATTCAGAATTTTAACAACGAAATAATGGCTGGTACGATGTGTGGACAATAAAAGAGCTTCCAGCATGCAAGTACGGTGAAAAGACAACACACACACACACACATACACACACACACACACACACACACACACACACACAAAATGCCCATCACGCCAGTACAGAAGCCCCTTCACCCCTTCGTATTTTATCGACCGACCACCATTTGATGACAGAAATCGCGATAGAAGGGCACACTAATCGAAGAAACAAATCACTTGGGGACGCGAGTCTCTTAAACCGACGTGTACCCCATATTTCGGTACTGTTTGTAGGTGGGAGTTAACTCAACAGTCTTACAATTACATGTCAGACGGCCAGCAAAAGTCCATGTTACAAAATAAAAACAGAGATATATCCTGATCAACATCTGTACCTTTTTCTGCCCTTCTTTGCTTTCTACTCAAAGGTCAGACAAAGGGCATGCTTTGTCTGAAGAAACGACCATAAAGTGTTCAGAGGGAAGACATATAGGTACTAGTAGTAAATAAAGTGTGCCTTTCACATTTTAGCAGGGAAAGCGCACGTGACAAAATCGTCATGCACTACATTATTTCGTGAGGCGGGGCCAACAGCGATCTAGCCACTTTTCGCCGACTGTTAAAGGGAATGAGAAGTGCTGCTACCAGGTGGCTAATTGTATGTTAATTATATGCATTGGGCAGACCACAAAACAAAATCTCTTGTCAGCACAAGAAATGTGTAACACCTCAACCAATGGGTCCCTGACTGGCAGGCCCGGCTCTTGCCTATCAGTAGACTTTTTTCCCAAGGAAGTCTGCTGATGAGCCAAGCCCGGCTCACAGAGATGGAAGAAAAGCTAATTATCACGTGACCATTCTGGACTGACGTTACAGCTAAAGAGCCCACACAGGAACTAAAAAGTGGCACACTTTTTCTGCCCACTTCCTATTTCCCTGAAAGGATGACAAAAGTCTTCGTTCAACAAGAAAAAATGACAAGCATATTTTATCAGAATGGATATGCGATCAAAATGCTTAACCTGTTTTTATATTAATTGAATAAAATGGATATGAAACTCATTGCTTTCTTTGGTATAACTATACATTACAGCTTTATCATTCAACCACTATTTATGTATGAATCAATTAGACATAAAAAGGTATATATGTGATACAACGGGGATGACGCCAAGTTCGGCGATATCGCTATGCACATTGTCTCTCGCGATAACAACTTGGGTCAAAATGTGAGCCAGTCAATCAATGCCACGAATTCTGGGTGCATGGATGCATGTAATTGATGTTGCATGGATGTCTGGCATTTGGCCAGAGTAGTGCAGGCCTATACACGCATACGAAACAAATGAAGCCAATCCGCAGATAAAAATAGTACTCCCCACGGTGGTCACTACTAAGTCTAGATTACCAGGCCCCGTAAATAACACCCTCCAAGAATTATATGTTCACAGGAAAGCACGATATCATGTCAACTTACTTGCCCATTGTGTAATATTCTCTTCAAATGCACTGGAAACTGTACCAAGCCAAAGTGTAATTCATTTACACAATGTATATGACAGCACAAAAGCTGTCGAATACAAGTTATGAGTGAGTTGTTGAGCGCAAGTAATAGAATATAAAGACCGTACAGGACTTTATGGGAGCTGTTGTATGCCACTACAATGTTGATATTCCATGCACGTACGTTTAGGCTAATGTCGTTTACTTCCGCTTCATATTACATGCGTAGGCAAACAGGATGGAGCAGATATACGGACAAAACCTATCTCGATGACACACAGCAATTCCTACTCAACGTATTTCTTGATCCTGCGGTTGTGACTGAACCGTTGATCTTGTTCATATTAATGGGAGGTCGATTGTTTTCAATGATTTTTCTTTCATATTTCTCCTGGCTGCTGTGGCATGAGGAAACACTGCATGGTTTAACAACAACAACAACAACAACAACAACAACAACAACAACAACACACACACACACACACACACACACACACACACACACACACACACACTGGTTGTTACCAACCATCAGTTACTTACAGTTTACACAGGTTGACATTTCTTTTTGGTTTGGGTCTTAACCTGTATTCCTCCGAAAATAATGCTTGGGTTAACAGTATTAGCTGCTTTGTGTGAAGGAAAGAAAACATTATATGACAGTGCTGGGGTGAATTACGGGTCCGTCTATGATTAGTTTCATCCAAGCCCAAGGGAGGTCGGTTATTTTCAGGAATAGAGACTGAACGCTGCACATTTGTGATATGCAAATTACAAGATTGCAGCGAACTGATGTGTATGATTCGACCACTGGTCGAATTTGTTTCATAAATATACACGGCCACTAAATCGCGTATTCTTCAAGAAAATTTTCTGTGCTCTGTCCATTAAGTTCCAAGATAAGTATAAGATAATAGTTGAGACACAACCCAGCCATCCTCCAAAGGATAATGGTTGAGAATTTTTTTTCAAATGTCGTAATTTAATCCTGGAAATTTAGTTGTATTGTATCGATAAAGTACATGTGCGCAGCTAGAGGTTCTTGGTTAAAATGAACAGTCAAGCTAGTGCCTAGATTTTCGCTAATCAATCTGTACGCAACTTAGGTTTACTGATATTCATTAATGAATCACTTGTATGTGTCTGGAAATACTGATACATTGTCTTTTATCGATCGCGAATCTGGGTATAAAGATAGCCGGAAATACATAGGGACCAGATCACCACCAAGGTTATGAGCCAAGTCTGCATCCCAGGTGGGCATGCTCAGTGAAGCATAGCCTCTGTGTGGGTCACAGGCCATCAGGCATAGCACTCTATCACTGAACATAGACATGTACAGAGGTCAAACTCCCTTGAATGGAAAGAAATGTTATTCATAGAAGTTTGGTAAATGTGGGGTGTTTTTGTGTTTGTTATTATCGATAGGATGTACAGTTAAGGATTTTCCATAAAATTGGACCAAGAAAGCGATTAAAAAGAGAAGTTATATTGTGGTTTACCAGGGTAACTTATCAAGTTGAGTGGGAAAAGCCATTTCCTTTCCCCAAGGACTTCTGATTCAAACAGAGGCTCAGCTTCACTGAGCATGCTCAGTTGGGATGCTGACTTGCATGGCGTATTGTAAAACCACTCCGAGAAACAGTGGAATGGGTCAAATACCTGATGACTGGGGATATTATTGCTCATAACCCTTCATAATCTGCTTACAAGTTACAACAGTCAAATAGCCAAGAATAAAAAAATCGGAATTGATAATGACAAATAATGAACTCCAATGATACTTTTGAAGAGCCCGTTTTGAATTGTCAGGTGAGGTCGCTGGACTTGCCTGCTAAACATCCGTTCTTGGCGGTCTACTACCCCCCGGCATGGACAATTCTTGTCCAAAAATAAAAATTTTTGCTACCTGCAGTAAATTTTTGGGGAAAACATTAAGAGTATAGAAATACCCTTAAAAAGAACGCATAAATCCACATTTTTTAGAGCACACGCCGAATTCCAAATCGAAGATTATTTTGGTTGATGCATTCCTCAATTTCAGAAAATGGATGCGGATGCCTTCTTCAGAGTCACTGGGTTTCAATTTGTCTAATTTTGACTCGATTCAGACATATTCTAGACTAATAACAGGGGGTTTATTGAGACCTTATCAAACATATATCTTTCGGAAGTAACCGTACCAGTAATCTAAGGGCTATTAACTGACGCATTGTGGTATATCTCGTAAGGGATCAGCCAAAATTATCAATATTTTCAAAAGCATACACAAAGTTCACTTTCCTGTAACCCCATCCCTCCCTCCCCCAATAAAAGAGTACTTTAAAAATGTTGATTTTTGCCTAAATATTGATCAACATTTTCAAAATTAGCTAAAAACGTGCATTGATCCTGACCCCCCCCTCCCCCTGCATACTGTGTGTACTAATGTGAAAATGGTGATAAAAATGGCTGACCCCTCATATGCTTGCCGGAAACGGAACGTCGTAAGCTGAAAACAATACACGTACAGTAAGCCAAAAAATAATGTGGATGCAAGGGCAATTTATGAGAGTGGATGCTGGATTCGGGGTGTGTGTGTGTGTGTGTGTGTGTGTGTGTGTGTGTGTGTGTGTGTGTGTGTGTGTGTGTGTGTGTGTGTGTGTGTGTGTGTGTGTGTGTTACAGTTCCTCAACATTTGATCAGACGACAATTTGTACCCAGATACTATCGGGCGATATGAGCGCAAAAGAATTTGCACAGCTCACAGTAACCTATATGTTCCTTGTCCACGTTCAGCAGCGTTTGTTTGTGCTTTATGTTTTATCTGATATCAATAAAACACGAAATGTTGGAACGAACACTAACCGACACGATCCTGTCCTTCCTGGTGACAAATTTCAGCACGCCACTGAAATTATTAAATAAAGGCTTGCACAATGCCCAATTCATCAGGAATACAAGGTCAGAGAAACATGTCACGTACAAGAAAATCCGTTTTAGGTCTGTGTTCAAACTACCTGATGCATTTTCTGACTCATAATCTTGTCACAAAAAAGAAAATAATGTCCAGTGCGGCAATGTAAATCATTGGACGCGTACTCTAGTGTCCGTTTCCTTGCTTCTGTCAATCACGATTGAATTAAGATACATTCGGCGTGACACTTGTAGAGGGGCAACTTTGTCGTCTGGGAAATTCCACAAATGAATAAATTGTTGATAACCTGACAGACCTTGTATTTGATTCATGACAGTTTAGGGATCACACCAAGCATTAATAATTAGAACGGACAATTTGAGGGTCAGTTTTACAGAATTCCAAGCACACGAAATAATGAACAAGGTTGAGGAGACCATTGAGAATGCCCCCGGAAGCCCCCGTGTTAATGCATCCCATCATGTCCCATTCAGCTGTGTGGCTGTATCCCCCGTTTATGGTCAGCGACTTGGAGATGTCTAAATGACTTAATGTGTTGGACAACGACGGACATCTGTCATCACGTGACAGGTTCAGCCAACCACCAAATGAAGACAAACCAGAAGTAGTACATATGCTTCGCTCAAAATTAACTTATGCTACAATGCTCTTAAACGATATTAACACTAATCCGTCAACGACCATTTCGCATAATTTTCGCTATATTTCAATGTATGGTTAATTTCTTGGTGCATCTCCTTCTACTTCCGCTCGATGATAAAGCAATGCAAGAACACAAAAAACACGCTCAGTGAGTCGTGCGTCTACTTGCTACATGTATATTATTTCCACCAGTTTCTAGATTTTGAAATGTAGACTTATTGCAAATTATCGATCAAGTGTTTGCAAGCGACATTATGCAACGTAGACACGAACGCTCTGTGTTGAGATTTATGTTGAATCAAGCATATTCCTGTATGTCTTGCACGTTCAATTACATTACGTTGATTACTTCTTGATGCTGATGACAATTTTGGACTCTTCACCACTGACTCTTGACTCTTGAGTATTAGATTTTGTGTACGTATGTCTACTGAGCTCAGAAATTTTACAATGAGTGTCTTATTAGGTGTCGCTCCCTGCAACACAGCTAAGGATGAGCAAAATTCATCAGACGTCATCGATTGTTTAAGCTGGAGTCTGGTGACATTCCAGAATGAACAATCATGAGGTAACTACAGCTGGATAGGGAACAAGGGATTGCTCTGCCAGCCGGTCACTTTGGTACAACAAACAAAGGTACACCAACAAGCATATGTTAGAATGAAGCACCGACATGAATATTCAAAAGGGTTTTAAGGGTTAATTGATCAGAGGAGTTAAATCTGTGACAGATTACTCATTACTATTTTGGGGGAACGGTACTAATTGTATTATTATTATTATTATTATTATTATTATTATTATTATTATTATTATTATTATTATTATTATTATTATTATTATTATTATTATTATTATTTTTATCATCATTATATTATTGTTATTGTTGTTTTTGTTGTCATAGTTGTTATTAAAGTGTGTGTGTCAACACACCATTTTTCTGTTCTTCCTGAAATTCTTAAATACGTCTGGGTGCCAACCCAGACATATTGTTTTTGCAAAGTTCTTTCTTTCTTTCTTTCTTTCTTTCTTCTTCTTCTTCTTCTTCTTCTTCTTCTTCTTCTTCTTCTTCTTCTTCTTCTTCTTCTTCTTCTTCTTCTTCTTCTTCTTCTTCTTCTTCTTCCTCTTCTTTTTCTTCTTCTTCTTCTTCTTCTTCTTCTTCTTCTTCTTCTTCTTCTTCTTCTTCTTCCTCTTCTTCTTCTTCTTCTTCTTCTTCTCTTTCTCCTTTCCGCCAGATTTGTCCGGAGTTTTTCTCTGACACCGTGCAAGCTACACCGTTTCAACTTGGCATGGTAATCCACCTTGTGGAGAAGTTGTCTCTCTGATTTGAAATAGCCATGATGTTCAAAATTATGCTAATTAGGGGCAATTAAGCTTTTAAAAGCTCTATATCTTCAAAACTATTATAGATAAATACAAAATTCAATGTTCAGCATATAGGTCTTTGACATCTGCCGATCTAATGGACAGTGAACAAAAGTTGTAAAATTTCAAATTATGCTAATTAAGGCACTTTGAAAATTTAAATCTTGAATATCTTCAAAACTATAATAGATAGAGATGCCATTCCAATGCAATATGTATGTTTGTGATAAAGGTGCATCCAATGAACCATGAACCAAACTTGTAGGATTTAAATTTATGCAAATTAGATGATTACCGAAAATTTGAATCTTGAATATCTTCAAAAATATTATAGATAGAGATACGATTTTAACTTCCGCATATAAGTTTCTGCTATAGGCGCATCCAATGAACCATGAACCAAAATTGTAGGATTTGAATTTATGCAAATAAGGTGAATACACAAAATTTAAATCTTGAATATCTTCAAAATTATTATAGATAGAGATGCCCTTCCAACTTCAATACATATGTTTGTGCTATAGGCGCATCCAATGAACCATGAGCCAAAGTTGTAACATTTGAATTTATGCAAATTAGGAGAATACACAGAATTTGAATCTTGAATATTTTAAAATTTATTAACAAAATTTCAATCTTGAATATCTTCAATACTATTTTAGACAGAGATGCCATTCCAACTTCAATACATAGGACTGCCCTATAGATGCAACCAATGAAGCATGAGCTGAAGTTCTAACGTTTATATTTATGCAAATTAGGTTAATACCAAAAACTTAAATCTTGAATACTTTCAAAACTATTACAGACAGCGACATGTTTTAAAATGGCAAATATATGTTTCTTAGGATGGCCTTTCACATAGACATGAGCCTGTTACTATAAACATTATGCAAATTTGAGGCACAGGACAGTTCAAGTCTGTCATATTTTCTGGCTACGAGTGAGAGCATGAATAAGTGATATAAGCTTGTATCTCGAAAACTGTGCATTTTTGGGCCACAGTTACTATTAAACATGAATAGGAAGTGGCATATGGGCTTTTACCTGGTGCTGTCCTTTTTGACCTTGAGTGACATTGAAAGGTCAAATCAAGGTCACACACCATGAAAATCTTTGTATATGGAAAACGGTGCACTTTAGGGCCATGGTTACTATTAATCATGAATAGGAAATTATATGTAGGCTTTCATGCGGTGCTGTCTTTTTTGACCTTGAGTGACCTTGAAAAGTCAAAGCAAGGCCACACAGCATTAGAATCTCTGTATATGGAAAACGGCGCACTTTGGGGCCACAGTTACTTTTGAACATGAGTAGGAAATGACATATAAGCTTTCATCTGGTGTTGTCTTTTTTGATCTAGAGTGACCTTGAAAGGTCAAAGCTAGACATGTCTACCTATATCATTCTGCAACACTTTTCACCAATTTGGCCATACTGGAAACATGCCATTATATATTTGGAGCTTATGTCACAGCTGCATACATTGCATTGCAGTTTCTCCAGGCACCCAGACTTATTTGCTAATCAAATTTCTAGTTTCTTTCTTTCTTTCTTCTTTACCAGCAAATTTGTCCGAAACTTATCTCGAACACTATTATACATAGAAACTCCAAACTTGGCATGATTGTACCTCCATACAAGGAGTTTGACCGTTTTGTACAGAGGAATGAAGATATTTAAAATTATGCAAATTAGGGGCATTTGAAATTTTAAATCTTGAATATCTTCAAAAGTATGATAGATAGAGATGTCATTTCAACTTCTACTAGGGGGCTATTGAGCATTGCGCATATGATGAATTTAAAACAAAAGTTGTAGCAATTTGAATTATGCTAATTAGCAGTATTAAAAATTTTCAATCTTGAATAACTTCAAAGCTATAATAGATAAAGATGCCATTCCTACTTCTATTCCTGTGTTATGGAATAATTCTACATTGCGGTACCAATACGCTTTGAAGACACACACACTGATTTGCTATGCAGCAATCATCTTTTCTAGTTATTATTATTATTATTATTATTATCATCATCATCATCATCATCATAATCATCATCATCATCATCATTATTATTATTATTATTATTATTATTATTATTATTATTATTATTATTATTTTCGAGGGGAAGACAGGCATTCTTCGACTGCGATAAAAAGGACTAATCTTCAAAGTTGGATTTGGTGTGCGTTGGTAAAAAGTTAACATGAGGTTGCGATACACAAAGCATGCCATGATGAGGGAAAATGGGTTTCCGCACTGCAGTACACAGCATTTCTTTTTACTGTACCTGTGTACTGGAAACGCCTTTATTTTCCAGACTCTGTGAGTAACAGCCATTGTTTCTAAATTACATTACCGTCCACACCCTTGTACTATAGCAAAATCGTTATTTTTTCCTAAATCTGTTCTTTTTGGATCGCTGAATGTAAACATTTACAAAGCGCACTATGATATAAGTGGTTTACAGACAGAAAGTTCTATCCTCTTGTCGGTAGATGGCGAAAAACGAATGGTGGTTTTATTTGCGTTTTTGTTGTTGTTGTTTTTTTTTTTGTTTTTTTTTTTGTTTTTTTTTTTTTTTTGTTTTTTTTTTTTTTGTTTGTTTTGTTTTGTTTTGTTTTTGTGTTTGTTTTTTTTGTTTTGTTTTTTGTTTTTGTTTTTGTTTTTGTTTTTGTTTTTGTTTTTTTTTGTTTTTTGGTCGTCAGTATATGAGGTGAGAGATCAGGAGGTTTTTGAGAAACAAATATAGAGATCGAACATAGATATAGTGATCTTTACATCATTATTGGTCATCAATAACATGACCTAGCATGGCCTGCATATATACTGAACCCCAATGAAAAGTATCCACATAAAAAAATTAACAAATTAATTTTGTAAGTTACTAAGTACTGTGTGTGCATATATGCATGGTTTGGAGCCTACATCAGGGTCATTCAGGACAACTTTTTAACTTTTGCTGGGTTGTTACATAATGCATGTGACTTTTGTGCACCCAATATGGCTTCTGACCACCACTCCTATTGGATGGCTAAAATGACCTGATGTTTTCAGTGGCTTTAAAAAGGGATGTTCAGCCAAGAAAAAAGCCAGTGGTCTCAGGTGTGTTGAGGCGATCATGCCGCGTCTGAGCCAAGGTCAAAGACACCATGCTTTGGGGCTTGCAGAGGGTGGAGTCCCAATCACTCAAATCGCACAAAGAATGGGGTGTACTCGGCGCACCATCCAACGACTAATTGAACGGCAACAAGAAACTGGATCCGTAGATGATCGGCCTAGGCCTGGCCGAGAAAGAGTGACAACACCTGGCCAAGACCGTCACATCCGGCTGATGCACCTGCGAGACCGTTTCCGTACAGCAGCCCAAACAGCCCGTGAGACTCAAGGGGTGAATCACCGTCCTGTCAGTAGTTCTACTGTGGAGAGGCGACTGAGGAGCAGTGGCCTAACAGCCAGAAGACCTTACAGGGGAACCTGCTGACCCAACCCAGAAGAGAAAGACGACTGCAGTGGTGTAGAGCACACTCCAGGTGGACTCGCCAGCAGTGGAATACCGTCCTTTTTACTGACGAGTCCCGTTTTTGTGTCAGCAGAGCAGATGGCAGAGAACGTGTGTGGCGCCGGACTGGGGAGAGATATGCAGATGCCTGTGTCCGTCAGGCAGATCGATGGGGTGGACCCTCTGTCATGGTGTGGGCAGGCATCAGCAACCGCTACCGGACACCCCTAGTGGTCATTCAAGGGATCCTCAATGCTAGGCGGTACATTGATGAGGTGCTGGAGCCGCACATGGTCCCATTTATGGAGCAGCATCAAGATCTGGCGATCTTTCAGCAGGACAATGCACGTGCACACTCTGCAAGATTAACAATGAACTTTCTCAATGAGAACAACATCAATGTCATGGAATGGCCAGCGTTCTCACCCGATCTGAGCCCTATTGAACATTTGTGGGATCAGTTAGGCCAAGGTATTCAACGGAGGACACCTAGGCCTACTACCCGAAACCAGCTGATCCAAGCTCTGCAGGAAGAATGGAATAATGTTCCCCAACACAGAATTCAAACCCTGGTCAGCAGTATGCGCCGCAGATGTATAGCATGTGTTGATGCTCGAGGTGGCCACATCCCATATTGAACAGAAAAATTTGTGTGACTTTCAATTAGGGCAGTTAATGACATTTTTTGCCTGTAAGTGACGTTAATGTCGGTAGAGCGTGACATTATTTTTACGCCAGAAAAGTGAATGCTTTGTTAAGTTCTAAGCACGTCTAGGTATGAAATGTTTCAAGTATAAACAATAAAATAATTCAAAATTGGCATGTGGATACTTTTCATTGGGGTTCAGTATACATACAGTAAACTCGACTTCGAAACACGAAACATTGTGTACTGACCCAGTGCCTTTCTGTTGCAGTGCATGACAATGTTGGTAGACTTCTTGCTAGAGGAGTCTAATTCGCATCCCTCATTCAGCCATGTATTCATATGTTTGTATGTAGAAACATCTCTCGTGTTTGTTGGATGGGAAGCCCCACTGATGTTCTTATAACTTGGCGCCGAAATAAATGGACCATTCAGCACTGTGTCGAGTCGTAAAACAGCACGTGACCAAGCATATCCAATCATACAACCAGGACAATGTCATATTTCATGCCGCCTGTGTGGGCAATGGAACTTTGATATTAGATTTTCTCGCTAATCGCAAATGGATTCACCAGAGCACGAAATAGAATGTGTTTTAATTTTGTAGCAAAACACGTTTAACACGGAAAATTTATTGGAATTGGCTGCTGCATTGATAATTTTTATAGCCTGTCATTCATGATTGACTCATGCGACCAATAAGCCAGATCATTCCAGCTAAGCTTCCTCGGTGAGGTTTTTCCAGTTCTATTGAGAGCTTACAGTACAGAAAGTTTAGCAAGTGTTTATCATTATCAGTATAATATATAGACGTTATTTTTATATGAAACTTGTGGGAGCATATTACAGCCACTCAATTTTCTTTTTCCTTTTTTCTTTTTTTTTTTTTATTGTCCGTAATTAAGAAACTTCTGCGTAATTACGAGACTCTACGGTTTGTAATTAGGAGACTAAGTTGCGTAATCACGAATTAACCTCGTAACTGCGAAATTTGAAGTCTCGTAATTACGCAACTTTTTTACGTTGCAGTAATACGCTTCCACTGATATTGCTGCAGGAGCGTGATAACAGAAAACGATTCAGGTTACCAGGGCAATGTAAGAAGTTATAGATGGAGGAAATGGTGACTTCTTGTGTTGATGAAATGACCTCTGACCTAGATCTGTCTGTGGCTAGCTGTGATAAGATAACGACTTGGCTTATTGGATCAACAAGTCATTCACATGCGTTTCTTTGCACATGTAGTGCCGAGAGCTGGCCGACCAGAGATCCCGACTAGAACCGATGCCATCCCTCCACGTATTCTCTAAAATTTTCCCCGGATACATTTTGTCAAACACCAACACTGTAAAAAGTAACTACTTGTTTTTCATAAGCAGTGATTGTATATCACAAACAACGATGCACTGTTTTTGATATTCAACCATATCGTTTGTTGCTTGGACGGACATGCACATTTAGCAATCTTTTACTCGTCCCCAGTGAGTTTTTCACCGCAACGTTATGATCGGAAGGCGGGTCGTTTGGAACCATTTTGCAACCTTCTGATCTTTTTCATATAAAAATGAGGACCATACAAGTATATTTACCTCTCTTCACTAACGTATCCTATTTTTAACGGCGGGCTGTTTACTCTAAGCGGGCACCACAAGTAGAGATGGGTTCTTGGGTCAGATATAATAAGGACATTCCAAGCGTGCAGTTGTTTGTTCCCCATTCCGACACAAAAACCAACGGCCACGAGTGGTCTCTCCGTTGATGCTGTTGCGTACATCGGTATATTAACATATCCTGTACAGAGTAAAATTCTTTCATAGTTTGAACGTACCATTGTTCAGCAATTCTAAAAACCGCCTTCAATGCACTCCTTGTGTGTGAGCTTTCCCGTACGTACATCAGCATGTGCTCAAAGACAAGGGTTGTTCAGTTCCAGTGAAGTCAATGGATAACACACGTCCAGAGCCGTCCAGGTTCCAGTCCCGCCGGATTCCATGATTTATTTCGTTTTCTTTTGTTTCGTTTCGTTTTCGTGTCAGCTTGTTTTGTAAGGCCTACGTCTCAAACAGATAAGTCCAGCTGCCACAAATGGTGGCAAAGACAAAAGAAAATTAGCAGTCGTTTGGCTGAAATCATTGAAGAATGAACAAGTAACAGGAACAACAGAAACATGGTTTAAGTGAACAATGTAAGCTGGGGTAATGCATTGAAAGGAATTCACGAATTGCCTCCAGTTGTCATTCTTTGTAGAAGAACAATATTACAAGCCAAAAGACTCTGTTTTTAATATCGTCTTGCTTGTTTTGGACTGGTTTCAGCTTTCCTCCCCCTCCTCCTCCTCTTCCTCCTGCTCCTGCTCCTCCTCATTCTTGTCTTCCCTCTTTTATTTATTTATTTATTTATTTATTTATTTGTTTGTTTGTTTGTTTGTTTGTTTGTTGATTGATTGATTGATTAATTGATTGATTGATTGATTTACTTATTTTATCTATTTTTATTTATTTTCTGGTCACAAAATATAGCACAAGGCAAGCGGGAATGTTGCATATGCTTCCATGTGGCATGGATATTTTGAGAACTTATCACTTTGTCACATTAAACAGAAATATCCTCTGGACGATACTAAATTTGTAGCCTTGTTGAACAGAGGAGTGGTCATGATGGAGCTACTGGAACTTCACTATCTTTAAGGACTGTGTTAACCTAGGGGAATGTTAGGCTGGGCTACAATTTTCATTCAGTTTTTTTCTCCATTAACAATGAATAAAGCAAATCATTGAAGCAGACGACATTTTGCCTGCAGTCGGTTTTAGCCGGTATACGGGATAACAGGTGATAGCAAACAATTTGCACTCGTACCTCTCGACAACGTTACCTTTCTTCAGTTACACTGACTAGGTTAGTTTAGCTACAACAACGACTGAAATTTGGAGCCGCAGTTTTTTGTGCAGGTTAGCATGCTCTTCCTTGTAATATCGGCTGACATATTATCACTCAAAGGCCTGAGCACTGGAAGTCATATGCATCTTCAATTTAGATAACTGGTTTGGGTGTCAAACCAGGTCACCTGTCGGGTATATGTTTCTGGAAGTTGCCCTTTTCATCGTGTCCACTCAGGCAGTGCAGGACGCGACAAGCAAATACCTACCTACCTGCCAACATACATACACACATGCATGCATACATACACACATACGTACATACATACATACATATATACATGCATACAAACATACGTACATACGTACGTACGTACATACATTCATACATACATACATACATACATACATACAAACATACATACATACATACATACATACATACATACATACAAAAAGCAACTGTTTAATTTCATTATGGAATTGAGAAATATTGATCTAATCAAAATGGTTGAAAAATATATGGCGAACTGTACAGTTTCGAGAGGGAAACCATTGTAGAAAGGAGAATGTTATAATGTGATTTACATGGTTCTTTCTTTCTTTTCTTCATTTCTTCCTTCATTATTTCCATCCCTCTCTCCTTCTTTTTCGCCTTTCTTTCTCTACACAAAACTTTTTCCTCTGTCTGTACATAGTGCTTTCTTTGCTGTTTTTATTTACCAAGTTGTATTTTTTTGGTTTTCGTTGTGACATTCTGTGTAGTTTTTGATATTTGTCACATAACCATTTGATGTAGCGCAGTCGATAAAGTTGTATTCAGAGTGGCCTAGCGTGCATATATATATATATATATATATATATATATATATATATATATATATATATATATATATATATATATATATATATATCATTGCGTCAACAGAAGAAAATAGTGTTATACCTGCACCGGTATTAAAGGTGTCTCTGCACTCATTGAATGGTCGAGTAAGAAGAACGAGGACCTACAAATAGACGGAGTACAGAATAGAAAGCATTGCCACATACTTTCTGTAAAAAGGTAATATTATTGATTCAAAATAGTCAAAGATACGTCAGGCTGACGAACAATTTGGATTTGCCGATTGGTTCCAAGCACTAAGTCGAATATGGAAATACAATGAGCTGGATTGCCGCTATTGTTAAGCATTGAAACACAGCAAGATCGACCTCACTATCCAAAGAAGAGCGAGAGCAGAGCTGCCTTGAACGTGTTGAATGCGGCTAGCCAGCTTACCATTTTGAATCAGATACAGCCTTTGGTTGAGCTCACAGCTGAGATGACAATACAAAAAGGGATTATTTGATGCTTGAAACATATCAGCTACTATCAGTTTTTGTTTTGCTACCGCCTCAGGAAAAAACAAGCCCTTATTATTTCACATGAAGCATGGAACGAGTAAAATGAATGTTTTAATGTTTTTGTATGCTTGCACAGCATCATTTCACAGAGACATCTCGTTGTATTTAGTGTGATCTTTTACTGAAATTTCTGAAGATGACGCGAAATAGATTATTACACATGCCTGCATACAATATTATGGGAATATCATTATTTTAGAATGGCGGCCGTTCTAGTCAGCTCAGGGGTCAACAATAGCCGATTACACCGAACAAAATCCTGTCGACTAAACGCCTGAGAAACCAATATGTGGCTTCCACCACTCAAGTGCGTCGTTGTTGCAAGGTTCATTGCAGGATAACCACCTATTAGTAATGATTCATAGCTACGAATAAATGGGCTTTTCATGTGTATTTCCAATCATATTTTATAAATATCTAGCTTTAGAGCAAATGGTACAAATACGCAATTATACAAGTTCATCATTTATGTCAACACTCATGTGTCAATCCATGTAAATCCAGATACTTATGCCCGTCTGCTAGAACCGGTCCCGCGATCCACAGCTTCATCTAACAGCCGTACTCACCAGAGCCAAGTTGTCAGGCATTGCTCCACGTAAGTTAATAGCTGCAACCGAATTTGACTCGTGACTAGTATGTGATAAGCAAACGATTTCCAAGATATATAGCAGGGCAGTTCGGCTGCCAAACGTTCCAGTCCCTTGACACTGACGGTTTACCTGAGCATTGGCCGATTCTTTTGCAAAAAATTATTCTTACTCCGGCGTGTATGACGTCTGGTTAACGGCTTAAAGAACGTGCCCTGAATATTTTACAGTACTTAATCTTAAAGTCAATGAATCTTTTCACCTCAAAAAACACCAGACGAAAATTAATACTTCGCAGATCTCTGGTGGGTCGGTTTTGAAAAAATAGGATGTGATTAGAAGATGAGGCAAACCTTTTGCAAGGTTCTGAAAAGAATAATCCGGTTCTTTAACACAGATATTGAGCTGTGCCGTATGTTGGTTCCGCCGTGGACCAATTAGTGTAATAACGAGATCTCCGATAGAGGAAAAATGGGAGTATTTACCCGATTGTGGTTCTCGTTTCTATCACTGTCTTTTCTTCCAATGTGCTGCTATGCTACCACAAGTGATGAGCTCTCGTCAATACTAAAATCTATATGCACTGAATGAGATCCAAACCAAGACGATGGTTTCCAAAGGAAAAAAATCCAAATCACCGGGGGGTGTATTTCGTCTGAAGGTCTTAGAAATCGGATAATTTGCACACTTAAGGTCAAAGATCTGTGCAAGACATTCTTATTATAAATTTTAGGTTATGAAATGTCAGACCACAGGGCGATATAACATACTCTTCAATCTCCTACAACAGAATAATGTATACTGATACATTTAAAGACTCCAGAAGATTTATACGTGACTCTTAACCGTTCACCTTTTCAGGAAGTATTTTGGCGCGCGAAAGAAAATCGTCGTCTGTCTACCTATTAAAACTAGCCATCAGGTCATTGTCTGTATTTTCAAAATGTAGATTTGATAGGTTACAATGATATGAGTCATAAGGAACTCTCGGCGCTTTGCACTTAAGCGTTTGAAGGAAATGCACTGATCCAAATTACATCGTCAGGCAAAGACGCTTTCAGGAGGGATATTAACCATGGTCTCATTTGCATGTTTCAAAGTGAAATTATGCCATGCACCGGATGTGATTTTCGAACACCATTTTTTTTTCTGCATTTTGATTGCTGTGTCCATGTTAAGGCTGGTGAAATGAGGAAAAAAAAATACAGTCATAATTGTTCACATTCTGACCAGAGACATATCACAAGCAATAAAAGTGAGTGATTCTTGCAACCAATAGCGTTGCACCCTCTACAAGTTTATTTTGGTTTCCTCGAATGCACCAAATTTACATGCCAATCTAGTTTTGAGCTTGTGTGCAAGATGTTCGCCGGGTTTCTTTGCAAGAGTTTACGAATTTTGCAATCGCCATTGTGTGCAAGTACAAAACTGCTTGAGAGACAAATTTAGAATCTGTGCCGTGACTTGTACATAAAAAAGCTATGGTGGGGTAGACAAGAAGGAGGGAGTAATAAAGAGTGTCACTGTAATTGCTATTATTATTATTATTATTATTATTATTATTATTATTATTGTTGTTGTTGTTGTTGTTATTATTATTATTATTATTATTATTAATTATTATATTATTAATTTCATTATTATAATCAGTAGTAGTAGTAGTAGTAGTAGTAGTAGTAGTAGTAGTAGTAGTAGTAGTAGTAGTAGTAGTAGTGACAAATAACACCCAAAAGCCAAGGCGTCTTTGCCGACATAAGCTCCAAGACTTTTGCATGCTTTAACTTGGGATAACAACAAATTCCCTGGAACAAGTTATCCCAAGTTAGTGCATTCACAGGATAAGAGACATCATCCACTGGCTAACTCTTTGGAGATGACTTGTTTTTTGGACAGCGATATACCGAGTTTTCAGCGAGAAATTTCCATTAATATCAGTAATTAAACGATCGAAGTCATACTTTCGAAAATAATCAATCCTTGACACATAAATCAACGAGGGTCTTGTACTGCTTGTATCGGATTAAAATGCCTTATAAGTTACAACTTATGCAGCACAGATCAAAACAAAAGTAAAAGTATGTTTCACTTTCAAATTCCTTTTTGGTCTGGTGCAATTATTGCCATTTATACTGTGGTCAAGCCAAGGCCAATGGCATTGCTAAGTTGTGAAGACAACTTACCATCCACGTAGGCCAACCCATGACTGCAATACGTATTACAAGTCCCGGTGGTTTTGGGTTTTAAAGTACGGGTAAAATTTCTTTCGCAGTGCAATTATCATGTCCTTTAATTTCTTAGCGTGGTCTGGATCAGCATCTGCGATGCAGTGTCATGATTCACGTAAAATTAAAGTAATGAATATGAAACTGAAACTAAAACTGGCCCAACCTTCACGATATTCTGCGCTAAATCAAGGAGATCGAAGCAAATAGTTCATGATAACGGTTGGTCGATTATTTGCTAGGATGCCCTGGTGATTTATTTCATAGTAATTTAGATTATTTCAATGTTTGTATAACGGGAATGTCGTTCCTTGAACGCTGGCGTGACAGTTATTTATTATGCAACAGAATGTGAGTGAATTAGGATTTTATTGTGTGACGGGTAAATGACAAAGCAGTGCACATCTGTATACCCGTGTGAGCTGTGTTTCACATGTAAAATAAAATGTCTTCAGTGTGGCATGGGAGATTGCCCCCCCCCCCAAAAAATATATGTATATATATATATATATATATATATATATATATATATATATATATATATATATATATATATATATATATATATATATATATATATATATATATATACTCCCAAAAGTAAACCAAAGTGTCCGGTGTGTCCCCGTCCAAAGGGTACGATAACTGTAATATAAATGCTATAAAATTGATCTGTCTATATTTCCTTCACATTGCAACAAATCTATAAAAAAAAACTCTATTCTAAGACCTTGGCGAAACGTAGCAAAATATTTAGATTCAATAATTCTTGTATACATCTAAGATAATTCGAAGAATCATTAAACAGTTTTGTTGTATCTTACTCTGTGTAAATTGTTATTGAAAATAGCATCCCCGGAATTATGTTCAGTTTTCTCTCTTTTCTCACCACAAAAGGACAAAGTTACAAAGTTCGCCCGACCGTAAGTTACTTTTACGGGCTGCAGCGTCAAAGGTTAAAAGTACCTATTTCTGATAATATTGTGAAAGTTTAGTTTGGATTCCAGTACTATCGGTTCCTTGTGTGGGAACCATATTACTCTGCATCTAAAAACCTTTTCCATTTATAAATATATTTTACTCCTAAATAGACTTCCCTACAAAACTTCTGATAGGTTGTAAAAGTTAAGCCTGGATTCCTACACTATCAGATCCTCGGCAGGAACCATATTATTCTACATGTGAACCTTTCGCTGAAACCTATATTATTGCGCGGTAAAATATAGTTCACAGATAAGCATCAAAACCATTTATTCAATTCAACTAAAATTTTACACAATCAATATTTTCACATCTAACGTTGAACAAATATTTCACGCTGTGTACAAATTGTATAGCAAAAATCAATATTTTGTTCTCTGACGCAAACACAGCATGTGATGCGTATTTGTACATTGTTTTCCAAATTCATTCACATTTCTGAAACTAGTATCAGGATATCGCTGGTCGCATTATTTAACTGCATGTTCCTACGCTAATGAAAAGTTCTCTCTTCGACCGTCTTGCGCATTAAACTATATCCATACAATGAACAAATAACCAGTGCTGACATTTGTTGTGAAATAAAAACATTTTCCTGACTACAGTTTTTTTTTCTTTTACACAAGATTCCGCACATTTATATTCACGCATCACAGTGAATACAACCAACACTGGTGTGCGCGTATGTACACAATCATGTAAAAGTACGCATAATTACGCATACTAATGAGCGTCACTTGAATCGAGCAGCGTGCTTCGGGCAGCCAGGGAAGCGTTTTCCTCCAGCGAGAAGCCACACACGGGCGATATTACGTATTCATCGAGGCAGTTTTCAAAAGTACGCCAAACTATCACATTTCACCCCCCCCCCCCAAACAAAAAACAAAACAAACAAAAAAACAAACAAAAAACAAAATCAAAAACAAAAACAAAAACAAAAACAAATCCCGCGTTTACTCGCTTTGCTTACACTCCTCGAACAAATCATAGCACACAAACAACTTTACTCCGATCTTTTATTGTTCAGATATGCAAAATCTGGCCTGTGAATTTCATTCCATGGCAGTTTGCTTTCGTAGTTCACATTTTGTACATTAGAGGGCGACATATCGAACCCGGCAAGGGAAAAAAACACACGTCCGCATTTTAGTTTTCGTTGTTACTTATTAGGCAAGTCTTGAAGTTGCGCTACTGAAATGATGGATTTTAACTGGTACTGTCTCTCTATATGAACAAACCAGTGATGCATAAGCAAAATCTGGTAGTTATTCACGAGGGTGGATGCGAAAAAAGTTGCAGACCGGTTCATGTGTAGAAACTTAAAACTGAAACTAAAAGTGATATTGTTTGACTGCATGACGATCTTCAAACTTGGCAAAAGTCAGTGTCCCATGTAAGTTTGTTTTCGATCGTAATTTATATTTTATATTGAGAATTTGGGGGGAAACTTAAATGAATTTTATTGAGTAAATGTACTGTTGGTACCAAAAACTGATGGGGCCTGCACAGATTGTCCGCGAATGGAGCGATTGCTTTGCGTGCGCTTGGCGTTTGTTCTGATGTTTTTTACCCGTGCGCTATGCAAAACCATATGTCTTTTCACCTATTTCGACTGGCCAAATCGCACAGATCTGCGAGTTACACGGGACCGCACGCTTACAACGACGAATTACAGTATGTGTATTGTTGAAAATAAAGTCTTTAAAGGTTGTTGTGTTTCTTCTTTCAGTACGGTCTATAGCATGATTAACTTCACCCAGCGTAATTGCTGGCAAATGATGTATATCGTCAACCAGTCAGTTAGCGCTCTGAATCATAAGCCAAATGCTCACGTTTCTTGAATTTAGCTGAAGAAATGTGAACATTGCTAAAATATTTTAGAATGAATTATTAAAGGATCAAGACTGAATTTTCGTAAATTATGTCAGTATTTCCTGTTTTTGCTACAGATTTTTAGTTCATAATTGTGGAATAAAATTAGTTTCATACAACATTGTGTTCATTCTCTTCTCTTCCTCATTATGCAGTACTATCTGCTACATGAATCTACCTGGAAGGCCATAACCAATTATTTTTATATTTTACAGGATTTTCTATTCATTATCCCTCTTAGAACTTTCACGACCGTTTCTTTTTAGAAGAAGACTTGTTTTAATTGTCCTAATTTGGAAAGTTTTCAACATCTTGACTACACTAAACAATATTAAATGCGAAACGTCACTGTAGGTGCCACAGCTATGCAAAATTTGAAGTGTCTTGTTTGCAAAGTGTCTGAGATGATGATGATGACGACGACGACGACGACGACGATGATGATGGAGGAGGAGGAGCACTTGAAATTTTCGGAAATAATAGAACTTATCTGGAATGACTTTCACATCATTGCACTAAAATCAGTAAATACCAATCTGTGCACCTGTCTCCAGTGTGTCTATTGTAACGCCACATTAATGTGAACTGAAGGTGATTTGTCATAGTGATTTCATTGAAAATCTTCGAGCTCTTTCGAGTCAGCCAGTGTTATATTCTGCTAAACAAATTTCGGCTTGACAAATGACGCAAGCATGACCGGCCTTACTTCACATTATAAATGACCATAATGATTGCATATACCATAATAAGAGAACTCATGCTACGTAACAAACGCTATTTGACTTTACAATATTTCATCCTCACGAAGCAGCTCCGTTACGCAGCCATTACTGCAAACACTAAATAAGCTTTATGGAGTGCCAGGAAACCCGACGCTTTTACAGACGGTAAGCGCCCAAATGTCCAGAATGTTGCATTAATGTTATGTATTGTCAGAAAATGATAATTATGTCCCCGGAGAGCGGAATCGAGGAATATGGGCAATAGGCTTCAATTGGTAATGTTGTCCAATAAATACTTGATCAGATGTCGTACTTGAGTTGAATTTACATCGAGGTGCCTTTGTATTGCTGGTGGTTGCAGCACAAAAGATGTCACCTTATGCTGTCACCTTATGCTGTTTGAATAGACCCAGCGACTCGAGATTTTGTTTTGTGGTTTTCCTTTGCTTTCAGTAATATATTCCGCGGTGCGTCGGCTGCACTGCGTTAGGTGCAGATTGAACTTTGCCAACAAAAACGTAAATTCATTTAATTTCGCTGTATTTTATATCATGATGGCACAGAACTTTGAAAGTAGAAACACGGTGAAATCGTTTTTTTAACATAGGTTTTGTTGAAACTATGTCCAAAATTGTGAAATCAAACTTCAGTTGAATGCCTGATAAGCAAATACCGTGAACATTTGTACACGTGAAAGTAAATTTACCATAATTGTGTCAAGAAATTCTATATTTTAGAAATTAGGTTGTGATACTCTCTCATTTAATTTTTTTTCCGTTTTATTGATCTTCGTTGACGTTGCAGACATTAATTTATAGAAGTTTGTTCCAGCGTATTCAAGTATGTGATAAACACGGAATAGGAAATAGAAACGTGTTTTAATCGGTATAAATTACACTTGCATGTGAGAATTAATTGACAAAATTCTACATAATTGTCGCTCAACAAATAAAATAGATGTAATATTTGCGATGATAGATTGAAAATTATAATAAAATGATAAACAGTGGTAAAATATATATTTTTATTTAGAGAAACAATATCACATACTGAGAATGAAAAATGTGATGTGACGATTTATTCATTGTACCACATTCATCTAATCTGCTAAGCCAATGATTCTACTCTATCTGTTGGTGATGTAGGTTAGTGTAATTTGGTGCAAACTGTGCCTATATGGCAAATGTGCCTATATGCACATATAAATGTCAGCAACTGTAAAAATGTTGCTAACTATATCAATAATTCAATTCCCAGGTTTCTGAAAAACTACGGTATATATCTGCTTGAGCAATGTAAAAAGCAGCAAATACAACTTGATTTAAAGTTTTTACTTTTCCATGCAGTTCCCTCTAAATGTATCATACAGGAGGAAGAAGTGTTTTGTTTAGTGCTATTTAAAGAGGCCATCGTTGGCTAAAACTGTCGTCAACACACTAACGAACTGCATAAGACAACAATAATTTGTGTCTTTTCACCCGACAAATCTGCTTATGACGATTAACATTATGCTGGGATAGAGATAGCCCGTATAGGGACAAATTTTTCTATTATTGTATGTGTATGTATGAGTTAAATGAGCCAAAGAAGTTGTTAAAAAATCTGCTTTAAAGAAACTTCCCAGCCAAGCATCTTAATTCTGCAATGGTGCAGACATTTGCGGTTTTCCTCGCCCTTTCTCTCTCCAGACGCAAGGTTTCATCAAAACTGACGTATCAACTCAGAAACGCAGTAGGTCGGTACACTAATGTCCATAACAACCGTGGATGGCTTCTCTTGCTAGTCCTGAAACCTGTCGGGGTTGGGAGGCGGGGGACGTTAACAGGCTATTATGCACTGCAAAGCAGCTGGCCACAATGTGTGTCCCCCACATGTGGTGCCACGGCCACTGCGGCCAGTTCAAATACATGCTGGTCCAAAAGATTCCAGCTACCGATGCCCCTTGTGTTGCTACCTGTACGCAAAACCAATTGACTGACATTTGCAGCCGGTTCCGATGTCTATGCCGTTGATGTGCCTCGACGATAATGGTTGAGCAGGTGTATTCTCCACTTATCCACCTGTCCGTTGAAAGGTCACAGGCTGGGGTCGATCTTTATCTCAATCATCGACCCGTAATAGCTCGCATTGAAAAGTCCAGCGAAAAAGGTTACGTCCGTGAGCCTGCATCTTTGGAGAAGCATGTCCTCTATCAGAACATGGGCAACTGGTTGCTGGCATTGTAACATTTGTTGTAAGTTTGGATGGTTTAGTTTGCAGTTGTCTGTTTTCATTGCACGCTTTTAGGTCATGCTTTGATTCAAAACAGAAGAATGGAGTACATAACATTACATGTTGACCCTTTCCCCTTAAACCGGCTAAAATCGGCCAGCGGTCAAACGTTGTGTGTTAAAATGTTTTAGACTAATTTTAACAGTGATGAAACAGTAAGGAAAAACAATTTGAATAGGATTGTACATGAAATCTATCCATATGACATGCCTCAGGTCAACAGCTTTCGAGTGGGTCAGGCGCTCAGCCCCGACCCACTCCTAGGAAAGCTGTTGACTCCGTCTTAATTCAAGGGGAAATGTTCAATGAATATGAAAGTAAGCCCTCGCTGTGACTATGGATCCTTGAATAATCAACAATACATGCTCTGATAATCACACAGAGAGAGAGAGAGAGAGAGAGAGAGAGACAGACAGACAGACAGACAGACAGACAGACAGAGAGACAGACAGAGACAGAGAGAGTCGTGCCCATCTAAATTGTCATGGTGATTCCATGTTTAATTTACCCCTAAAAAGGCCTTCAATTCCAACTTCCAAGTGCCAACATGCCCATATTTCCAAACAAAAGTAAGCTCCAGGTCAACAACTTCCTCGTGGCATTTTGAATGCATTGCATGGAAGGCGCCCCCCCCCCCCAAAAAAAAATATTGACTCAGTCTATACGTAACCAAGCCGTGAACGCAGGACAGCCTACAATTCAAGGTGCGAAACATACACTACCGTAACGCAAGCCAGTAAGCGTTTCTGTTCATTTGACTCAATTATATAATGATGACAACGCTTTCATTTCAACACACTTGTCTGAGCAGATGATAATTATGTTTTAACCCCCAGGGACCTAAAACCGATGTAACAGTGTACAAGATTCTTCCATTAAATTTCCGACTCGGTCCCCAGAGGGTTTTTAGCATTTTTTTCTGCCTCGAAAAATGGTAGCAGATGTCATAATTTACTAAAAAAAATACGCATTAGTTGTATTAATTAAATTAGTTGCAATATTTCCTGATTCCTTATCACCTGAGGTGTGGCCCCACAGTGTATATAATTAAATGAGACAATTAGGTACACACACAAAAAAAATTCAATAAATCGTACATTTTGCAGTGTACTTTAATATTAAACGTCGACTGCGAGTGTGACAAAAGCCGTACATGCGAAGTCACAGACTCCCCATTTGAAAGAAAGTCACTTCATACATGGTTCAAACTGTATAATATATGACACCAAAAGTATATATTTTGCAAATATATCAGATCATCAATTATGATGTGATATTTGCTGTGGCCGCCATTCAATTTGATATCCAAATCAAATGTATTTTTCGCAACTGTCCTGCAATGCATTGTCCATGTTCAAAATGGCGCTCCCCAACGTGCGTGATTTACCGGGGTATCGTGTCGTATTTGGATTTGTAACTAACGATGATAACTGCCTCAGACACAACCGAGCGGGCAAATTAAAGTTAAGATAGTAAGTCATGTTTTAAAAGTACTTTAACGACCGTTTGCCCTGGTAACTCGGAGAGTGGACACCTGGAACATAGCGAAATATTACCATAACGATCACCGAACAACCGTTGGCTATGCAGCTGTGCTGTTTTCCCAGCCCAAGTTGAAATTAGATGCTGTGTTTTGGTTGACCTTACTGTAAAATAACGACACACGACAGCCACTTTCTCGATAAAATCTTTCAGCCACAGTGATCAATTTTTATTAGGGAAGGTCAGCTTGAAACTATTTTTTTTATGTTTCATCAAATTTATTTGGGGTCGGGTCTTTTCAGTAGGGCCGATCGGGTTACTGGACCCACACATATATTTCTGTTGGGCCTTACAGCTAACTTGGACATTTGTTGAAACTTTTTTGAAATGATGTTCTTTCCCTTTTTACACATTACCTTCTTTGACGTCATTTTATTTCTTCAGCTGCACACAGCCAAGGGCACTTACAGTATGAAAATAAAACAACCGTCTGAGATTTATATACCATACTTATTTTCTTTATCAGTGACGGCATACCCCGTACACTGCACGCATAAATATAAAATCCCGCGGTTTTGATGACAAAACCGGGGGTTTTGTTGACAAAATCTAAAGTTATTCTTAAAAAAATTCGGAGCTTTTGAAAATGTTGGTACATTGTTTTTAATCAGAGGGCACGATTCTAAGTTTTGCTGCGTGAACATGAGTCCAAGTTTTGTCTAAGAAACACTTGGTTTTGTCCATTACATAAAAAATACAACTTTCTGAAACTTTTGCGTGATCGCCAAAGTCTGTATGATGTGTAGACATGTAAAAATGAAATGTAGCCGCTTGATTTTTTGGAATTCTAGAGTCCGATTTAGTGGAGGCATTTTATAATAACAAACACAAGAACCACACACGCCGATACATACGCACACACACACACACACACACACACACACACACACACACACACACACACACACACACATACATACATACATACATACAGGTTTTTTGCGGAGATATTACAACAGGCGTGCGTTAGACTAGTGGTAGGCTAACTAGCATGTTGGAGATCACCATACAGTGTAGGATTGCGAAGTTATGGGCGACATGAGTGCTCTGAGCAATTAATAAATTAAGCTTAAGCTCTTAGTACTGCCGCCACGAATTATGAATGCCTGATTCATTCAGCACTTTTGTCGTTAAGATTAAATATCCCACATTTAACAATGCTCTTGACAAGGACAACCTCAGAATATCAGGAAAACACATCCCCCCGAGCATGTGTTCCAAGAAACCAAAGTTTTATTTACCGTCCACTAAAGTCTAACCTGTCTTAATCAAAATATAGATATTTTGATCCATTAATTTTAATCACGGGCACACCGGAGGGTACAGTCTGTGAGAATCAGTTGCCAATTACCATCTAACTTTGTCATTCATCTCGACTCAAATTCTAACCTCTTTCCAGAAGAGTGACACAAGAGTCAGATTTGAAGCAATGCAAGTAACTCAATGTGTCTCATTATGAAATTATTTTAGATTTGACAAAAAGTGGAGGAACATGCATCCTCAATAGGTCGATTGACTGCGGGGACCTTTGCTTCTTCGATACCAGCCCACTTGGGGCAAAATTAAGCCCATATCTTAAACAGGATGCTTTGGCTATGTATCTTACAATGAATTATTGTGCGCCACGACAAAGGCCTTGGTAGTCACTACAATTCTTAATCACCATGCGCATTATACAACATATTAAAGCAACGCCATTAATGTTTGGTCTATGCGCAAGGCATGCTGGTGACGTCCCGTTCAAACTCGGAACATGAAAGGTGCATTTTTGTCCCCCGCCACCGAAGGGAGCAAAGGGGTACATAGAAATAGCAGGGATAGGGGCAGTCGGTCCGTTCGTCTGCCCGTTACATCCGTTTGGCCCAATACCTAATGAGCTATTTATGATATAATAATGAAGTTTTTACCATAGATGCTCCCTGTAAAGGGTATGTGCAGTGTAGCTTCATGTTGACCTTGACCCCTTTCAAGGGCACATGGCTCCTAAATATAACAAGACCTCTGCTGACATTTAAATGTCAATTGCCTGCCTGCGTCACGGATTGGGCCTTTTTTCTCAAAGACAAAAGCTGATGATTTTCGGCAGCACTTCAGAATTTGCATCAATGCGACACCAAAGAAACCAAAGTCTGTGGTATGGAAATACTTTACAGCGGATAGTGCCCATTATTAGTGCAACCTATGTACAAAAAGTACGCAAAGCATGGAGGTACGGGGAATAAGGTTTACCATCTCTCAAACTCGCATCAATCCGAGTACATTAGGGATTGCCCTGATTCGCCCAATTCGCCTAAATGCCCAATGGCGTCATTTTTCCAAAGGAAGTGTACAGCGCTAAATGTGGAACAAAATTGTGAGCCTGACCAGGAACGCATCATGGACAACGGACACATGCCTGTTTACTTATATTTAGACTATGTTATTGAATAATTGTCTTCAATCTATATCATTACCGATTTACGTACAAATCACCGAACTGGCCTATACGATAATCAATGAATATAACAACGAACGCAAATGCATGTCTTGTATTCTTTCGTTGTATAGGTATCACTTCTGTTATACTTGTAAAAGTATCACGTTCTATGTATTATGTATGTACGTATGTATGTATGTATGTATGTATGTATGTATGTATGTATGTATGTATGTATGTATACATATATTTATCGGCTTGACTGCTATAGCTAGCTAGCTAACTGGCTGTTACACCCTACCGGTTAACCGGCTAAAAAATTTACCATCGTCTCCCACCGCAAATGCGTATAATGGGTTTTGCCATTGCTCTGTGGTAGCTGTCGGAATAAAAAAAAAGACTGATATTCAAACTAAAAGAAGATCTAACAAATTAAAACCCGCCAAGTAAGTGGCGTGGGATGAAATTTTGAGGAAAACGATGAAGCATGAAGCAAAGTATAGCAAAGAGAAGTCTATGAGAACAGTAATGGAAACATGTAACCTATGTCGCACGTCACAATCTGTGACCCACTCAAGATATAAGTCTTCCTGGGTGTGGAAAAAGTCATGTCTTACACAAGAGCCTAACATCACAGAGCCCTTGTCCTTGGTACCCCTGGAAATGCAAGCATACAAGACAGGTACTGTCAGTTTTTCTGAAGTCCGTTGTCAGACCTGCTTGGCAGCATGGCACCGCAACAGAGAGGCAGATGGAATTGCTCTCATAAACAACACTAGTGGTTTTTTTTCTTTTTTTTTTTTTCTTTTTTTTTTTTTTTGGTAGGTAGGGAAGCCTTTTTAAATTTTATTGCTGGGTGCGTTGGTACCCAATGTTAACGTACAGTTTGCTCCGAGAGATCATATATAAATAAAGCTTTCGAGCTTTCAACGTTAGCCACGAGACTAATACTTCCCTGTCTCGCAAGAAATGTCATTCGCTGGGAGCTGAATAACTATTTTTTGAATCCCAGCAGTTTCATGTGTATCATTATTTTTATATGTTATCTGCAATCACGTAGTTTTCGATGGCATTTCATAGCAGGTCCGTGTCATCTCAGAGCCTGGTTCATTTCTGTACGGAATCAAGCTAGGCTTTTATTGTGTTGCGTTTGATTTATTGGTCAAGAGTCTGTATCAATTGCTCATGTTTACTGTTGTAAATCAGTGACTTGAAATAACAACCACGCTTCTCTTCTTCTTTTATCTCATCTGAACTTGATACAATGATAACTTAGGCAAAAGTTGCATCATGCATGCATATATGCAATATCTTCTTCCACCTTACAGTCTGGGAAGTTCAACATCATGATGAACTGAACTTACGTTGGCATGTATATGTATATATATATATATATATATATATATATATATATATATATATATATATATATATATATATACTACAGATGTGATGCGAATTTTATCCATCATAGGGCTCAGTGTGCAAGTATTGTGATTGGAGCCCTGTGTGTGTTAATTTTCCGCAGTCTTGACACGTTGAAAATTTGCCATTCACCTAAGTATGAGAGTACCTAAAAGTAGGCCTGACACACGTTTGAGGAATTGTGGACAGGCATGCATCTCCCTATTATTGGAAGCACCAATCCTCGTACAACAGATCAGGACGTGCTGCCGAGGGGGAGAAAATGAAATAAAGCTTTGAATCTGGAATCTTGAATGAGAGATCATTGGCCACGCACTTCTGGAATGAATACGTGCCGTACATCCAAATGTTTTGCGCGTGACTGCTTTAGCAAAAAGTAAGTTAAGATGTCGCGGCAAAATTTACATGCCAAATAGATTCTTTTCACGAAATTTGTGTACGTTATGAAGGGAGGTGTTTGCGTTCACTCTTTACTTGATCGTCAAAGTGCATCCCAAGTTCTTGCAGTTTCCTCAATTTACGCTGCCTTCAGTAATTTGCTTTAACGTTTTCATGTCAGGCTTGAGGACATTTTTGGAGATCAATGTTGACAATCAGAGGAAGTCTGCATTTATTTTCAATTATAAAACTGACATTTTCTTCAAATAGCTGTGACCCAGAAAAAAATGCAATTCAAGGAAGGTGATGTACCGCTTTACGCCAGAATCAAGACAAAATGGTGAATAAAGCCAAGGGAACAGAGAAACCACGTCACAAACACTAAGCGAATGAGCGGCTTATAAATAAAGTAACACTACATAAAGTCTCCGAAGGCTTTGAAGCTTAGCAAATATATATGACTGATAGCTCCAATTTACTGCTGCTTTTCCCCAATCACCAAATAAAGCTGTTTTCTCCCGACGTCAAATTTTCACCAAATCCACTCGTCCTCAGTGTCTTATTATTGACTGCAACATTTACTTGCTTTGGGGGAGAGGTAATTGGTGCAGTTGAAAATGGATCCCGATGGAATAGATGAAAGGTACGAGCTCATTTCCTGCCTATGTACACGTTCGTTCCGTATTGTCCTATGCAATTGCCCTCTTTGGTAAGTTTGCAGTATGGACTGTCCGGAGTTATTGTTGCACGTAACAGGACTGGTACCTGGGTTGCGCAGCTCTAATCATTGCACAAGCATGAAATTTTTATTTATGAAATTGCATGGAACCACTATATGTACTAGCTTCGATTGCCATGAAGAATTGTCAATCAACATCGTTGTTATGAGGAAATGTGTCATGTCTTGATTTTACGTAAAACTGCCATGTTGGACGACCGATATGTAAACGATTACTTCTTTGTAACTGCCAGCTGGCATTGCTGTGGGTTGCTTCCATCTTTCATGTGTAGTTGCTGTACGTTATAACTGTGCATGATTAATGTATGGAACTATTTTGTATGATTACTGTTTGGTACAACTCTGCATGATCGATGTGTGGAGCAGGTTTGTTTGATTGGTGTTTTTGCGCGAACACACAAGTTGTAATATTGAATAGCATCATCGCATGGCTGTACTGAACTACCATCTGATGAAACTTTGTGGATACGTCGTGTATTTACTGTTTGTTGTATACCGATGATTTGGTACTGTTTTCCGACACTGTAACCGGACTACAGATGCAACTGAATTGTCTGTTTGAATACTGTGCTATAAGTAGCACCTTATCATCAACTAATCGAAGACAAAAATAATTTTCCATAAGCGAAATTGTAGTCATGAGTTTACTTTGAACGGCGAGCAAACTGAGATCTTCAATATATTCAGGTATCATGGAATCCTGCTTAATTCCAGCAAGAGGAACATATTAGCATTTATGCCGTGCCAAGTTATGTCATAGTTCATTTGGCAAACCAAGTCCCGTGCTAGCTCTTAAGCTATTTGACTCCAAGATTATCTCGATTTTTGGAATACCGATCTGAAGTATGAACTAATGGCCGACAGTGTGACGCGTTGGAGCAAGTGCAGTTAAGACAACTTGAAGCCACAGTTAGCTGTATAGTCTGACACAGGCCGATTCCTCCTAGTGATAAGACAAAAAGTGTGCAATTTGAAATACTGGATGCATATATTAAAACGTCCAGATGACAACGTGGTAAAATATGCTTAGAAAACATTGTTCGCCATATAAAAAAACATGGTCAGCATAACTGGTGCACTGATGTGTTCAGTATATCAAAATATACTGGCTTTCCCTCTGTCTGGGACGAACAGTTTATAAATGGCGAATTGGTGTTCTTGGTCAATATAGAAGAGGCAGTTTCTGTAAATTCACGACGGAATCCATCGATGGCATATCAGCAATCACTGCCGAAATGAAGTTGCGAACCTATAAACTGTTCAAATCTGATTTCTGTTTGGAAATATACCTAATAAACGTTCCTAGTGTTACCTACATCCAAGCAGTTGCTCGGCTGAAACTCAGTTCGCACAATTTAAGAATAGAGACTGGTCGACACACTAAACTGGTAACTCTAATGAACAATAGACTATGACTATTCTGCTCAAGGCAACAAGTTGAAACTGAAATACACTTTATCGCCCAATGCTCTTGTCACACCGAACAGCGTAATTTGCTATTTGTGGTTGCTGGATCTAATTTCGATGGTTTTGAGTTGAACAGTAGCGAGGATAAATTTGTGTCTTTCATGGCGTCAAAACACCCGTACGTTTTGCTTGCCTTGGGACAGTTTATTTCTCGCAGTTTGGACAAACGCAAGCGCGAAAGTAGTGTTACTGTGTTGTAATGTAAATATTGACCTAGACAATTGAAACTGATCGATCCCTAGGTGCAAATGGATTTTTTTCTGTGGATTTAATCTGCTAAGTCCACAAACATTTCCACTCTGACCTAATTCACGTAGAAGATGCGTGCTGTTTTATTGTAGATATGTTATGTATAGTTGTTAAGTTAACTGTTATACATGTACATGTACTTTTACACCTACGATATAGTATTATTGTATTGACAATTGGGTCAAAATGACCTCGCTCATGTCAATAAAAGCAGTACTACTACTGTTATTACCATATTGATGGATGGCACTCGAAATGGGTTAGAGAAGTCTCACCAACACACCGCTAGTAGGCATTATGCCTTAAAAATTGAATTATTTATTGAAACAAGTGCCTCCGGCTGTTCCCAGGTAACAAATTAAAATGATGTCAAAGGGGATAATGTTTGAAAGGGGAAAGAACATCCATTATAAATATGTTTCAACAAATGTCCAAGTTAGCTGCAAGGCCTAACAAAAATATATGTGTGGTTCCGGTAACCCGACCGACCCTACTGAAAAGACCCGACCCTAAATACATTTTATAAAAAAAACATTAAAAAAAGTTTCAAGCCGCCCTTCCTTAATAAAAAATTGATCAATCCTGGCTGAAAGATTTTATCAAGAAAGTGGCCATCGTGTGACGTTATTTTGCAGTAAAGCCAACAAAAACACGCCATTTTATTTCAAAATAACTGGAGGGTTAACTTGGGCCGGGAAAACAGCATAGCTGCATAGCCAACGGTTGTTCAGTGATCATTATCGTAAAGTTTCGCTAGGTTAGTGGTGTCCGTTCTCCGAGTTACCAGGGCAAACGGTCGTTAAAGTACTTTTGAAACATGACTTACTATCTAAACATTAATCTGCTCGCTCGGTTGCGTCTGAAGCAGTTATCATCATTAGTTAGTACATTTGATTTGGATATCAAAGTAAATGGCGGTCACAGCATATATCACATAATAATTGATGCTCTGAATTATTTGCAAAATATATACTTTTGGTTTCATATATTATACCCCCCCCCCCCCCAAGATTGTCCCATTAATATCCTCATTTACAAACCATTGGGTGCGGAATCCACAATTTTCAAAATGGCAGCCAAGTCCGTGGGTTTTTCCGATTGAATATTTTGAAGAGATAGTATCCAAAATATATGTGTGATAAGTGTTAATGGAAGGTTAATTTGTCAAATGAATGTAGTGTACAATATATAATGGGGCTTTTGCAGTTTGAGCATTACCTGAAAATGTAAATACAATGTCCAGAAGTGACCAGTTGTGGGCTGCCGTGGGCTCCGGAATAGGAATATTGTGTCAGGCACTGAAGTCGCCCCCAGGCTATCAATAAAGTAGCAGCACAGGGTACAGAAGCCAAGCGCCCCCGCTGCGTCAAAGATGGAGCTTAGTGGAGAAGGTTGCCCGGATACTGGATACAGGTCGGAAAGTACCGACTGGTTTTGTAAGTAATTGGTAATAATGGACAGTATTGTTGCGCCATAGTATGTACTCTTTTCTGTAACATAGCTGTTGCGTGATAAGACCAGAAAATTGTCTATACTTGGAATGTTTAAATACAAATTCTATGAAGTTATGAAAGGGGGAATATGCCCTTGTATTGGGACGAACATTGTTTTGCAACAATTTCGAACCGTTCTAAGAACTCAGGGAATGACTAACTAAACTTGCTACTAAATCTTTATTTGACCGTTTTCAAACTAAATTTTCAGGAATTTAATTGTATATACAAACATCAAAAGCCTAGCTGTCGGCAACAAACGCATTTTGAATATATTTAATTTTTTCTACGTAGACCTTAAGAAAGTTTATATATGTTTCATATTGTAGGCCTACCTACATGTTGGCCAACTAACGAACTGTATAATATATCATGAGCCTAATATGGCAAACCAGACTAGCAAAGGTTCATTTATTCTATGTTGGGTAGTTAAATGTGGCTTTGGTGGAGTTCAAACCAATAACCATAGGCATATTCCACCCTAGTTACATAGCCGAAAAATTGTTACATCTGAATTGTCGCACGCCAGCAACAATGACGTGGTGCATTACCACGTGTGCCAGATCAAATGTGCGTGGTGATGTTCGATTGTACGTCACATGTGAGGCGGTATGACTACCGCCAGCGTAAACAAAGGTAGTAGGCCTACATCCGATTGGCGTTAAAAGTATGCCTCTAGGGGAAATTTTTTTGGCAAATATTCAGTTAAACACAGAATAAGAATTCCACATGGATAGGAGTAAAATACGGTGTTTTACTGTCACTCGAGAGCACATTTGTTGGAAACATTCCACCATGATCTGCGGTCACTCGTGAATGTTACCAACGAATATACTCTCTCGGGACGGGAAACACCATATTTCACTCCACCCTTGTGATTACCTGGATTTATTCTATGTTTGAGGGTGAATTTTCATTTTCTAGAATGAAATTCAAAGGTAGTAACTCATTGTAGATCACATGACCTTATCATTATTACAACTAAATTGTGACGCGTCTGCATCAATGACGTAGTCCATTAACACGTAGACAAAATCAAACGTGCGCGAGGGCTGTGTAATTATAGGCCTACGTCACACGTGACGTGAGGTAACAGATGAACGGCAACGTAAACAAAAATGACATATCAGATCAATGTTGAAAGAAGGGCTAAGGCATATTTTGCGGGGTAAAACACCCAATCAAACATAGAATAAATTAAAATCTTGACTGGAGGGCGAGTTATTATTTTCTACCACACGAAATCGCTGTTGCTTGAGGAAATTCACTGTTGACCTTCGGCCGCTCGTAATTTTCCTCACCAACAGTGATTCCTTGTGAGAGAAAAACGGCAACTCAATCTCAGGCATTCAAGATTCTCCCTTTGTATGACATGTTCGGATTTTTAATGGCTGAGGCACCATGAAATACCATGTATATTTGTGTTAGGAACAATCAAGGAGGTTTTCTACAAACGTTCTAGTTTCCAACGTTTCGTTTCTTTCTATCTTATCTACATTTTCACTTTCTATTGGCTGAGTAGCAAATAGAAAGTGACAATAGTTTCACCGTCTGTAAGTCCCTGAGTTTGTCCAACAGAGCATGCTCTGCACCAGATTCATACTACTAATTAAGTGGTATATTATCCAGAACTGAATGTGAAAATTGTGGCTTCTTTTACTAGTGTTCTGTTGGCTCGTACACAATAAACGATCCTCTGTTTTTACATATTGAATTTCAATTTGCCTTTCAATTGAGGCAGATTTTAACTCTCTCTCTCTCTCTCTCTCACACACACACACACATACATACACACACACACACACACACACACACACACACATATATATATATATATATATATATATATATATATATATATATATATATATATATATAAGTGTGTGCATATATATGTATGAATGTAAACCGTTCGCTTTTACTAACTAGTGCACTGGAATTAATATTTGAAACGCAGTTGATGGTACTCTGCAGAGTACCATTAAATATATACAAAAGCAATGAATAGAACGATTGTAGATTTCTTGTTGGTCAAATCAGCACTTTGTCTAAATTCGGGTAGCATTCAAACCGTCTTGAATAGAAGTTGCATCGGCCGATGTTGATTATCTCAAAACTTGTGATGAAAAGGGGGCGATATGAAAGACATAGAAGAGAGAAGTCACTAGATGCAATATATTTTAAGTTTGTTCTGTAATTCAGTAGCTTTTAATGGTAGGTATGGATCGCCTTTTTCATTGGAGTGGATCTTCACCAAATCAATCACACAACGCTCAGTAGAAGCTGACGGAAACAAACAAGGCAGTTGGATCGCAGAAAGGCACTACTCTCCCCCCCACCCCCACCCCCCCATTCTAGCACACAGAGAAAACCATTTGAATTCAGGCTTTTGCCTGACTGTTCGTTTCTTTGAAAATGTCCCTATAGAGGTTAAATTGCATTCAAATTTGCCTGAAATTCAGAAGCTGTCGGGCACTTTGGCTCCTGGGTGTCCTAAGACCGCTCGTCTCTGAGGGTGCCTCTCCTTTCAACAAACGATAAATCGACTCTTGTGGTCAGCGGCACATCAAAGACATGCTGTGTTTATTGACAGGAGCATGGATTTTTACAGCTTTGGCACAACAAGGAAAAACGTTCTATAGGAAAAATGATGAAATAATAATATGCGCTGAAAGAGGATTGGTATTGCTATTAATGCGCCCATTCTAACCGAAGTGAAGCAGAGGTCGGGTGTTTCTGGGATAGCAAGATATGACCACAATTACATTTAATGCACTTCTTTGTTGCAGAAGCCCAGGGTAACGTGTTTAACGTAGAAACATCGTTAATTTTTGTCACTGATATTGACACCACCTCTCATTGGATGGAGATCCTCCAAGGCATCGGCAAATCGAATTCACACAATGCGGCCAAGCCTGAAAATAGATCGTTTTTAGAGTGGTGGTGGGGAGGGAGGGGGGGGGGGCACGCAAAAGTAAGACTTACGTGCAACTTGCAGTTCTGTCATAATATTTTTGCAACGCCAGTGTCAAATCATGCCCTGCTGTTACCATTCCAGATGCATTTTCACTTCCTGGTTTTACAAGAATAATGGCATCGGAGCAGGGATGTGTGAAAGCAGGTCCTTGATCAGAGCAACATGAGCGGTTAGAGAGCACCCTTCTGCTGCTGCACGTCTCCGGTCAAATGGTGTGGGTAGCAGATGGGCGTACTGTATAGTATTGTCACCCTTTGTCAACTGAGATGCAAACGCTGATTTTGAACTTCAATAAGGCCAATCGCAGTGCTCCTGCGATATGCTTTAGGCTGAAAGGAAATAGGGCCAACACAAGCATAAGGTCCTTATATATAAATACGCGCCAAAATATCGAAAAGAATCCTTATAAAGGATGGTTTTTGATGTTTAAGAAAGTATTTTGCTTAGTTAATTTGTGTTACTGTTTTACTCATATTATTGCCTGCCATGGAAAACAAACAGGATTTACTGATTTTTTTGCACTATTTATCGATAGACAGCAGAACTATCATTGCACGGAGTTTCCATACCAAAGCCTGCGCTCTCTGTTCCCAGGAAGCTTAAATTTCCCTTTTCAAAAAAAAAACAAACAAACAAAAAAAAAAAACAAAAACAAAAACAACTAATGTACTCCTTCACAGCTAAGGGTTTTATGTTCCTAAGAACCCTAAATTAGAGTTCAATAAAATATTTCATGTTCTCTTGTGAAAAACAAATAAATAAGAAAAAGGCGTCCATTGCCTTCAAACAAATATACAAAAGAAAATCCAAACAAACGGAAACAGAACAAACAACAAAAGAAAACAAGTAAGCAAATCGATACATGAAACTAGCCCATGTAAGACCACCTTGCACCTCGACCACAGCAACTGCAGATATGATTTTACAGACGAAGGAATAGAGTTATGATTGAACACCGCCAACAAATCTGTGAACCGGAGAAACCGTTCAGGTGGTCTTTATTTTTATCGAATTCAAGAGTCAATTGCAGAACTTAGGACAAAATGAAATGCAATGTATATATATATATATATATATATATATATATATATATATATATATATATATATATATATATATATATATATATATATATATATATATATATATATATATATATATTGAGTGGTTTATGGGCAGAACTCTCATACCGCCTGGTAGGCAGTTGTTCGGTTTATCGGCAGTTGAAAAATGCCAATAAACCATGTTTGCCTTGAACTCAATGCACTACCTAGGGGGTTTCAGAAATATACAAATTAGCAAATATGCCTAGATATTATGGGAAACAATAAATGACCAGAAACTGTGGTAAGGTATACTTGGTACACACTACCCACAGTCCAATTTGAGGATTATGAGTGAACCGTACCCAATGGACATGACCCACAAAGAGGTTGTAGGACCTATTCCATTGTGTATTTTTTGTGGGCAGACAGACCACTAGGCTTTTCATACCTTCTTAATACACAGTACATAATTAAACTGCGTCAGTTGAGACTGTGTGGTTGTTATAAAGTGATCAAATGGCTGTTCTGCACGAATGTCGTGACACGCGATTGCGCGTTTGGGTAAATATGACAAAAAACTATCAATTTTTCAACGAAGGTAAAATATTTACAATTAACAACGTTGGCAAATATGTTTACATGCATGCAGTCCAATATGTAGTGATTCCTGCTTCTTTGGGTGTGCAACCATGCAGAGGCGGGCATCATGGACTCTTTATTGTTACTTATGGGTCATCTATACTAAAGTAAACCATTTCTTATCCCCAATAAAATAACCCATCATGAAATAATAGGTTGTGCTCAGCTGACTGACAAGTCAGCTGGGCTGAAAAAATATATGGTAATTTACATTTTCTACATCTTCTGCAAAACCACCGAGCAGATTCAGTGCGATGTACCTTGGGTGGGTCTGTGCTAAATATATTCAAATTGTCACGCTCCGGTGATTTTTGGAATTAATTTTAATGGATTTTGAATAAAAAATATTTTCATGTATTTGCTGACTAAGCAAATTTCACTTATTAGCTCATATGTTCATGATGGTGTATCCTGGGCCCATGGTTACTATTATACATTTATAGGAAAGTACCTATGGGATTTCAATTGATTCAATTAATTTTGACCCTGAGTGACCTTGAAAAGTCAAACTGATTATCTTGGTAATGGTGGATCCTAGACCCATTGTAACTATAAAACATTAACAGAAAAGTTCCTATGAACTTTCGTTTGGTGCAGTTAATCTTGTCCTTGAGTAACACTGAAAGGTCAAACTGATGTATTGGGTCGTATGTTGGTAATGGTGGATCCTAGACCCATAGTTATCATTAAACAGTAACAGGAAAGTGTCCATGGGCTGCCATTTGTTGTAGATAATCTTGACCTTGAAAGGTGAAACTGGAGGTCAAGCAGACAGTGTGCAATTACACTTCTTGTTTGGGCTCTAACTCTATTGTCCTTGGGCTTAGATTCATGAAACTTTATACGAATATGTATCTGGACAGAAGGTGCATAGGGACAAGACCTTCGCAGTTCATGGGTAACTTGGCCTTATTCTGAAGATCACAGGGTCAGTGCAGTGAATTTAGATATTTATTGCTGATAACGTGAGAACCACTTCAGCCACAAGTTGATGTACATGGTCCTCTGTTAGGTAGACACTTAGACAGTACATTGAGACATTGACCACCTTGCCAAGGTTACAGGGTACTAATATGAAACATAAATTGCTGCTTGAACTAGGACACTTGGACAGTATATGCGTGACCTTGATATCATTTCAAGGTCCCAGACAACCATCATCATCATCATCTTCCTCTGTGTCAGCTAATCACCGGACCATCATGGTTTCCCTGTTCGTTACATGATGGTGCTATTATTTTCTCATTTTTAACAAATTATCAACTTTAGGACGTATCAGTAAGGGTATAACACATATTTATGGAACTTGTACTGTTCAATAATTCGCAGAAACCTGGGATTTGTGACGTCACAAACCCCAAGGTTTTGTAATTTACCACCAAATTGGTCATATGGATACACCAACCTTTCACAACACGACTTTCTATTTTCATTATGTGATTCGATGCCCAAATCAATACAAAAGTGACCGAATGTTACAGCGAAGACAGGTCGCTCTATGTGGTGTATCACTGCAAATCACGCAAGATTACCTGGCATCTTGTCAAGAACTGTTGAATACTCTGGGCTTCGTTCAGTGTACCTGCACCACTAGGTCGGTTTGGGAGGACGGCAATACATCGGTTTATATATGAACACAACACAACTTCTGGCAAATAGATCTTCACCGTGTCGTATAGAACTTAATTTTAGATTATACACGTAGTAACCTATAATGATGTTAATGATCAGACAAATTAAACCACTTTTGAATTGGTGCTATTTTTAATTTGAGTTGCCTACCAAGTAACAGCTGTCATGATTGGTTGGTCACAAAAGTCTGGGTATTGAACTTTTTCAAAACCCAGGGATTTGTAACGTCAGAAAACCCAGGGTCTTGTTCTGTTGTTTCAAAGTGTTCAAAACCCTGGGTTTAGTACAATACAGAACCATGTGTTTTGGTCTGTTATTTCACAGAGTTACAAAACCCAAGGTTTTCTGGCTAAAGCAATGGTTTTGTGAACAAAGCCGTGGGCTTTGTGGACAAAATTACAAAAGCGAGGGTTTTTTGTGATCAAAACTCAGAGATTTGCTCTCAAACTGTGGGTTTCGTGCTCAAAACCCACAAAGCAAACAAACACCCCCCCCCCCCCCCCACGGTTTTGTACCTAAGCCGTAAGTTTTGTTCATGAAGCACAGGGGCTTGCACACAAAACCCAGAGGTTTGAAGCAAAACCCAGCGTTTTGTCCAAAATCATATCAAAATTCAATAATTAAGCAAAACCCTGTGTTTTGTGATAAAACCTATGGTTTTGTTAGCAAAACTCGTGGTTTTGTGAACTCAAGGTTAAGTGAATTATTGAACAGAACGACTTTCATACATGGTAACATCCTGACTTTACAATAGGGATAGCAGCTAATCTGACATTGCCGTATAGCTCTGTAATTTTGGATGGTTGTGTACCCTTGTATACCTTATTTTGATATCAATTCTGGGTCATAGTTTCGATGTGTTTTACTTGTGAATACTTCGATAATGGTAGTTCAATAAATCATCATCATCCTCATCACCAACACACCTTGTAGGTAGCTTTAAAATACATTTCCATGCGTTCAGCTTCACATTGCTGTCGGGGTAAGCTGAGAAGAAAGCGCTATCAGTCCGCTCACTTTGGAGTGCAGAAAATGACGACCTGGTGCAGGAAATAATTCTCACAAATCTCGCAGTGACACAGTAATTTTGTTCACTTCCTTGGCAACTTTAAACGAAACTTATGATGGAGAAATTGAATGACTAACAGCCATGCTTATTTCAATGTTCTTTGCGTCGCTTTAAGTTGACTGAAAGAGTTGCGTCTCTCTCTCTCTCTCTCTCTCTCTCTCTCTCTCTCTCTCTCTCTCTCTCTCTCTCTCTCTCTCTCTCTCTCTCTCTCTCTCTCTCACTCCCTCTCTCTCCTTCTCTCTCTCTCTCTCTCTCTCTCTCTCTCTGCAGCTATGTAAGATCACTGCGTGACTTGATTTAGCACCAACTTTAAAGAGGCGGTTCATTGACGAATAGAGGTTGTTGTCCTTCTTATGTTTGTGGCGTTAACAACTTCCAGTGTAAATATTTGGACTTTCAGTCATAAATTATATCCCGTCGGTGACGAAAAAGAGGCACACCAGACTGCCGTTTAACAGTTCAGAGTTAAATGTAATGACTGCTGTCCAAAACTTATACTCTGAAGTCAGTCGTGCTGCCCCTTCAATTTGATTCCTACGTGACCCAAATGCTGTTGAAATACGTTCAAAACAAATCATAGCGAGGTGGTATCATGAAAGTGGTATTAAAGATCTTTATTGTTATTATTATCATTATTATTATTATTATTATTATTACTACTACTACTACTACTACTACTACTACTACTACTACTACTACTACTAGTTGGATTTGAAGGGTCAGTCTATGCATGTGTTCTGTACCGACAATTACCGTCGGTTTGTTAGCCCAAGGTGTGCATCATATACAGGCAATAAGACTGTAATGTAGGGGAAACATCGTAAATTGGTAATTGTATCATGCACTTCACAGCACAGACTTTTTATATGTTGACAACCAAAAAGTTACTTGCCCTGTCGTGTTTGATGACTGCCAGCGTATTGTGTTTTATTTTATGCTCACCGCAGACTGTACAAACTTGCATTTTTCTGTTTCAGGATGAGAAGAACCAGATTATGACAACTAACGTATGGTTGGAGCAGGTGAGTGTTTACTTGTACCTTAACTTGAACCTCTACTTTTTCGAAAGGCTGGACTCAGACACATTACATGACCGAACCTTCAGGATCAAGGTTGTCCAAACCTTTGGTAGAAAGGTTGATCCCAATTTTAACGAGTAATGTTGATCCACAGCGTCATGACAAAGTTTGATTCAAACATTCATGAGAATGGTTGATCCAAACCTGCATGAGAAAGATTGATGACTTGATTTTAACATTCGTCGGGCTTTGTTTTGGAAACATTCTTCAAGCAACATACCAAATTACGCCTACAGCTTAGTTGTAATTTAAACTGCAAACATTCCACGCATCAACATTTAATAGAATGTTGTTTTATTAATCCCACACATTCATGTAAGTTAGACATCTACTGAAGGAAACAGCATTCAACTTTGCTAACTGAACTCTAAGACTGCAGACAGATAAAAACATTCAACGGCACAGTCTTTAAGTACCAGGTGCACAGGTCCAAGTGTTCTTCACAGAAAAACTGTCTACCTATTGGGTTCTCCGCACTATTGAAGTAAATAGTTTTATTAAGTACAAGTGCACAGGTTCAAGAGTTCTTTACAAAAAAATGTCTGCCTGCAAGGTTCTCCTCACTCTCGTGGATAGAGTTTTATTAAGTATATGTTATACTGAAGAGTATATTTTTTTTAAAAATTATTTTGTCTGTACAATTTCATTCTCTGTAATGCTTCAGTAAGTGAGAGGGATTAACATTTGAAACAAAATGAATAATGCAGCAGGTCGAGGGCACATTCTTTTGCCTTGTTTCATCTGCAGGTTTCATTCATAAAACTTGACAGTAGCCTGCAAGTCAACTTTGGGATAAAAGCAGACTATAAGCAGTTGTTGGCATTAAAAAGCGCGATTGAAAGGTCGAAAATAAAAAAAAATAAGGAACACATCTGCAGTGGAATCTTTCGCGGGTGATGAGACCTTCGCACGTTGTGATTAGGATCTGTGTTTTCAAGAAGAAAGACTTAATTAAAAAGTCATTTTGTAAAAAGATATAGAATTATATTATGTCGCTACAATGGAATGTATGAATGAATATAGAATATTTGCAGTTTTTAAGTGTGTGTTTGTGGGGGAAGGTCTGTCGTTAAGCAAACCATTTTACCCTCGGCACAAAAAGTGCTATGAAATTTTTGAAGTGTTTATTTGATGGTTGACTGAGTGACGTACAGTCCAGTGGTCTCTGTCACGAGAACTTGCCCCAAGAACACATCCAAAAAGCTCCTTCATTTCACAGACAAGAATGTAGAAATTGTATGTAAAGTATTCTACTGCGGAGTCGAAAAAATGCATAATTGAGGAAAAAAACTTTTAATGTATTTATTTGAAGGCCGTCTGAGTGGCGTCAACCCTGACGACGTTACCGCGATATCTCAAAAAAATATGGACCACAGTTTTCCAAAATCTTTGTCAGAGATGCATCTTATGATGGATCAAGTTCCAATTCAAAATAGCTTCCTCGTAGTATTTGTAAACTTTTTATAAACTTTAAAGTATTTATCTTCTGAGTGGTGCACAAGGGGACGACATTACCAAAATATCTCTAGAGGATCCAACGCAGCTTCCCCAATTTTATTTTCAGAGATGCACATCATAGTGGACCACATTCCTGTTGAAAAGCAGCTTCTTCTTATCATTTTTAAACATGTTATGACATTTTTGAAGTGTTTATTTGATGGCTGACTGAGTGACGTGCAGTACAGCGGTCTCTGTCACGAGAACTTGCCCCAAGAACACATCCAAAAGTGCTCCTTCATTTCACAGACAACAAAGTGGAAATTGTATGTAAAGTATTCTACTGCGAAGTCTAAAAAAATGCGTAATTGAGGAAAAAAGATTGTGGGCGCCGAGGGTAATCCGTTCTCTGAACCCATTTTGTCAATATGCACTAAACTGAAACATGATAGTGGAATTTAAATCTACAGTATACTTTGTCACCACTTATATAAAAACCCACCAGTACTTTCGGACCTGTATCCACAATCTGGGCAACCTTCTCCCCTAAGCTCCATCTTTCACGCAGGAGGGGCGCTTGGCAGCTTCGGCTAGTGCTGCTAGTTAATTCATAGCCTGAGGGGTGACTTCAATGTCTGATACAAAATTCCTATTCTGGGGCCCACCGCTGCATACAAGGCGTAACCGTACGGCGTTGTATTTACATTTTCAGGTAATGCTCACTCTGGAAAAGTGCCGTTATATATGCTACATTACATCCATTCCACAAATTAATCTTCCCTGAACACCACTCGTACATATACTTTGGGTACTACCTCTTCAAAATATCCAATCAGCTAACCCACAGGCACTTCGCTGCCATTTTGAAAATGGTGGATTCCGTACCCAATGGTTTGTAAATGAGGATAGGAATAGGACTATCTTGGGGGGTTTATAATATACGACACCAAAAGTATATATTTTGAAAATATTTCAGAGCATCAATAATGGCCGCAATTCACTTTGATATCCAAATCAAATGTATTTTTGTGCGACTGCCCTGCAATGCATAGCGCCATGTTCAAAATGGTTCTCACTAACTGATTTGGCGGCTAAAGGTATTGTGTCGCATTTGGATTTGTAAATAACGATGATAACTGCTTCAGGCACAACAGAGCGGGAAGATTAAATTTAAGAGAGTAAGTAATGTTTTAAAAGTACTTTAACGACCGTTTGCCGTGGTAACTCAGAGAACGGACACTGGAACCGAGTGAAATTTTACGATAACGATCACCCATGAAGGAGAGGTCCATGAATCACCGAACAACCTAGGCTATACTGTTCCCCCGGCCAAAGTTAACACTCTAGACAATCTGAAATAAAATGTTTGTCTGAGTGTACTTTACTGCAAAATAATGGCACACGACGGCAACTTTCTCGATTCTTTCAACCAGGATTATGCTGTCTCACCGAACAACCGTGGCTATGCGGCTATGCGGCTATGCGGCTATGCAGCTTCCCCAGCCCAAGTTAATCCACCAGACAAGTTGAAATAAAAGCTTTGTTTGATTTGACTTTACTGCAAAATAACCGCACACGACGGCCACTTTCAGCCAGGGTCGATCAATTTTTAGCTCAGCTGGCTGAGCTTATCTTATGGTCCTTGGTCCATCGGCGTCCGATGTCCGACGTCCGTCATCCGTCATCAACAGTCGACGTCTTCTCCAAAACCTTCAGCCAGATTCACTTGAAACTTGGTGGCAATGACCATGGGTGGGTTTCTACCAAGTTTGTTGAAATGGCCACGGTCCATTAATTTTTGGATTTTCTTATTATTTTTTGGTTCCTTTTTTAGGGTAAATGTTAAAAAATCTACTTCCCTGAAACCGCTCTCCTAATTGCTTTGATATTTCACAGGAATACTCCTAGCTATAGGGATTCCTAGTTCTGAATTTGTTCACCAAATGGCGCTGCAATTTTTTTTCTGTTTTTTTCAGCTCAGCTGACTTACCAGTCAGCTTGAGCTTTTAGGATGCCGAGTCGTCCGTGGTCTGTCGTCCGTCGTTTGGCATCCAGCGTCTGGCCGTTCACAAATACGTTTTTGACTTCTTCTCCAAAACCGCCAGCCAGCTTCACTTCAAATTTGGTAGCAATGTACCTTGGGTGGGTCTCTACCAACTTTGTTCAAATGGTCACGCTCCAGCGATTTAAGGATTTTTTACGAATTTTTTTGTTCTTTTGGGGGCAAATCTTAAAAAATCTTTTTCTCCGAAATCGCTCACCCAATTGCTTTGATACCACACAGAAACACTCCGCGACACACTCTTAGTTCTTAATTTGTTCACCAGGTGGCGCTGCGGAATACATCTATTTGAAATATAGGTTGGTTTGGGAGGCTTGCACATTCACATTTCCATTATTCCCACTAGGGGGAAATAATGCTTATATATGGTTGTAAATGCATAAAGAATGGTTCTAATGTTTGCCCATACTGGGTTTTCACTGTGGTGCTGGGTGTGCATGTGCCTCTGAACTCCCTAGCACGGTAGCACCACCCTACTTGGGAAAATGGAACTATGAATGCGCAAGCTTTCCATTGCTTTGATATCACACAGGAATACTCCTAGTTCTTAATTTGTTCACCAGGTACTGCTGTGATATTTTTCTATTTTTTATTATTTTATGTGCCTTTTTGCTATTTTTGACTTCTTCTCCACAGCCGTCACTCAGACTAAGCTGTAACTTTGTAGATATGTTCCTTGTGAAAGGTTCAAACAAAGTTGTTCACTAGGTAGTACCGCTGCAGGTTCCTAACTTTTAACATTTTATTTCAATTCGGTTACTGATCGGTAAACTCACCTTTCCTATTGATTACCATGTAGCTCAATGGGCATTCTTATGCTAATTCACATTTTCGACTTCTCCGAAACTGCCATCCGGATTGACTTCAAACGCAGTAGCAATGTACCTTGGGTGGGTCTCTACCAAGTATGTTCTAATGGTCACGCTTCAGTGATTTTTGAATTTCATATATTTTTTTTTCTTTTGGGGGGCAAATCTCTTGTTCTCTGAAAACAATCCCCCAATTGCTTTGACATCACACAGGAACACGAGGGTTTCCTGGTTCTAAATTTGTTCACGAGGTGGCGCTGCAATATTAAGCTTAGCTGACTTGCTAGTGAGGCTGCACTTTAGGAGGCTCGGTCGTCCGTCTTAGAAATACTTCGAAATGTCATATGCACTCAGCTAAACTTCAACACAGGTCTATTCAGTTGCTACCTTGATTTTGTGGGACAAGATTAGGTCATCTGAGCATGGGCTGTTCACGCAGCCCCCTACTTACGATTTTTTATGTGTTATTGAAACTTGTTGGGCAGGTTCCTTGTGGAAGGGTCAAGTAAAATGAATCACTGGGGGGCAATGCTGTGGATTCCTGATTTTTCATGATTTTTTAAATTCGGATACTTGTCAGAAAATGCACCTTTCCTATTGATTACTATATGTAAGGCAATGGCCTGTTTTAATCTAATTCACATTTTTTACTTCATCTGGTCACGCGCCATCGATTTTTGGATTTTTTCGGGGGGGGGTGTTTTTGTTTTGTTTTTTCTTCTTCTTTTCTGAAACAGCTCACCCGATTGCATTGGTATCAAACAGGAACACTCTTGGAATCCTAGTTCTGAATTTGTTCTCCAGATGGCGCTGCGATTTGTTTTCTTATTTTTTTATGATTTTTTTTTTCTTTTTGTGTGTATTATTGATATTTTCGACTTCTTTTCCAGAACCTTTACTCAGATTAAGCTGAAACTTGGTGGATAAGTTACTTGTGGAAGGGCCAAATAAAGTTGTTCGCTAGGACGCAATACTGTGGATTCCTGATTTTTAACGATTTTTTTCAATTCGGGAACATGTCGGTAAATGCCCCTTTTATGTTGATAAGTATGTATATCAATGGGCTTTCTTAACTAATTCGCATTTTTTGCTTCTTCTTGGAAACCGTCAGGCAGCTTGACTTCAAACTTGATGCCATTGTACCTTGGGTAGGTCTCTAGCAGATTTGATCAAGTGGTCACGCTTCATTAATTTTTGGAGTTTTTATGAATTTCTTTGTTATTTTGGGGGGCAAATCTTAAAAAAGCAAGGGTATAAGTACACGTCAGCTGAGCACAGGACTGGCACAGTCCTCTTGTTATTAGGGAAGAGCGGCTTGAAATATTTTTTTTTTTTTTTGCTGTTGTTTTTATGTTTCACCAAGGAGGCTACACGTGTGGCCTCCTTGGTTTCACGAAATCTATTAAGGGTCACGCCTTTTCGGTAGGGCGCGGTCGGGTAACCGGAACCACACATATATTTTTGTTAGGCCTTAAGCAATTGGACATTTGTTGAAACATGTTTTCAATGGATGCTCGTTCCCCTTTTACACATTACCCCCTTTGATGGCAGTTTAATTTGTTACCTGGGCACAGCCAGAGGCGCTTGTTTAATTTCAAAAGGAACTGATGGGACAATCCTCATTCATAGATTCATTATTCAAGATGTTGCCCGTGTTTTTCCGTCAATAGAATTAAATGAACCTGCCAGTCACACTCACGTGTTCCCATCAAAAACAGCCTTTGTTCAGAGAGAAAGAAAGAGAAAAAAGTTTTCTTGAACCAAAATGTGGCTTCAACGACGTCACGAAGCCAACCATATATATCATTGACGAAGAGTTTATTTCAAGGGTAAACCACCGGTTGGAAAGAAACAAACCTGTCCAGCCCAATGCTCATGGCAGAGGCTATTGCTCCCTACAATGAAATGGACCCTCCTGAGCAATGCTGATCAGTAACAAATGAGTTCTGCCGACCCCTAACAAGACGTATCGTGAGTGAATAAATCCATATTTCTGCCTTGTTACCACCAGATCGTATTGACGAAAATACGTTTTACTTTTCCCCCTCAAAACAAGACTGAAAGTCTATCTGTTTTTATTAAATCATTAGCACTCAAAGCGCGCCGGACAAAACGTGTTGAATGACATTGTTAGTTCATGTCATTTTACCAAATGCACAGATTAAGATGCAGACACCTTTTTGGTGATCCTAAACACAGTTTTTGAGATAAATCCAAAATCGTTCATAATTATTTTTCCACTGAGCTTCGTGTATATATTGAGTCCACAGGTGACAAAGCTCCTTATTAGCTGCGCACACCTGGTCTGCCCAAGGACGATAAGACTTCATTTATAGTGATGGTAATAATATTGCCCTGCCACCATTCTCATGGACTGACAGACCAATCAGGAAGTTTTTCATTATGGCGCTGGCCATGGGCACTGTGCGTGCCCTGTTGGGCTCTAATCTGATATACCGGCCTTGTTAACAAACGCAGACCAATCAGAATATGAAAAAACTTTTTCTGCTGTAAAGTAGAGTTTATGTTGTGAATGAGCAGACTGTTTACAGTGAAAAAAACCCACGGAAATTGGCATCTCTTTAGTGGGAAAATTTTTATACAGCAATTTGACATAATAAAGTTATTTGGTAGATTATAGATCATCAAGATTTTTGCAGTCATATTAATTTGCAGATCCATTCAGTTACTGCCGGATATTAGGGAGATGCACGGCCTTAACTAGCAGTCACTTTCATACCGTTTTCATTTCGCTAACACTTCCCTAGTCGAACTGCAGCGACCGGCAATTCCAAAGGTCGCCTGCTTCATTCATTTCATTAAATGTTGGCCTTTGTCAAAATATTTTAATGAGAATTTCAGGGAAGAATAACCAGGACACCATGCAAACAGTCAACAGGCTTCCTCAGCGCACGCTGAGCGCTTAACAGCTCGAGTTTGGCTGTTGAATCAGTCTAATTTTGTGAGTTAATTTTCCATAAAAACTACCTTACGGGGTCTGTCCTCCATTGCTATACATTTGGCACACTGGTGGTAGCACACGAGACTGATATGTAACATTATTATATGAGCAGCCCATGGTTTACTTAAAGAACACATGGAGACAGATGCACACTAACATGCGTTGTTTTGTCGACGCCGCCGTATGGGCGTCAACGTTTTCCCATCACAGCTACCGGCAAGCACGTGTTGTGGTAAATGTCGTCGGCTTAATGTTGTACCTCAGCTGACCTGTCAAGTCAGCTGAGCTTTCAGGATGCAGATCCGCCCGTCATCCGTTTACTATTCGCCTTTTTTACTTCTCCGAAACCACTGACCTGAGTTTTTTCAAACCATGGCGGGAATGTTGCTTGTCGCGGTCTCCGCCACATTTGTAGCAGGCGGGGAAAATGCTATTTTTTATTTAAACCGATTGTGCAAATTACAAATTATTGATTGGTAGGAATACATGTCAGCATAGTTTATAAAGGGATGCTCGTGTATATGTATATACATATATATGTACCTGTCCTCAAAACTGTTGGTCAGATCATCGTCAAAGTTAGTCTGGATGTACCTTAGGTAATTCTCTGTCACATTTGTTTGATAGATCATCCTCCAACGATCCTTTGTTCAATTTTGGAAAAGTCTTAAAAGTGTCTCTGTGAAAAAATTCGGTCAATTGCTTCGAAATTATAAAGGGACATTTTTTGGCAACCACAGACTTTAATCTGTCAAACGGGTGGACTAATGCTGTAATATTTTTTAATTGTTTATAAGGAGTTTTTGTCGTGGACATATATCAGAGCTAAAGACATTGACCTGTTAAGGTCATATGCAAAATCGATCAGGCACATATAAAAGAAAAATGGTAAAATCCCATGCAAAGAAATAGAGTTATGTCGCCGAAGTGTTTTTGGATGTATATGTCTAACTGTATAATTCAGGTTGATATGAAGGAAATTTAAAAAATATATATCAGGTGTATAACTTCAATACAATTTCAGCAATTTGTTGAAAATGGTAGGTAGATATCTACATATCGCTTCTAAACTCCGCGCAGGCATTTAAAACATTCTAAAGTAATATAAACAGCAATTTAACCTTCACTGTGAAATAGGAGGTCACACGTGAAAATAAGAAACCTTTGTGGGCGGATTATCTTTCTAATGAAAAAAGTTCATCCTGTTCCGCTGAAAAGAATAAACCATAGCTGAGGTTATTTTTGATCAGGAAATAAGGTAGCCAAATAACCTTGATCCCACAAAGGTCAAACATTAATTGGTAGAAGTTGTCTGAGAAAACTTTCTCCGAATGAACAAATAAAAATCACTCAGTGCAAATTGTTGTTACAATCTTGCAATGATATTTTGGCTTTTTATAGGTATGTTTTTAAGGTATGTAGATCATGGTCTCATTTTTATGTAGGTCAGTCACTTGACTTTTTCAGGATTACTTTTGGTGCTATTTGCATTTAATGCATATAAATCTAGGCCAAAGTCACTTTACTTTTTTCCAGGATCATCTCTGACACCATTTGTACAAGGTTTGGTGAAACCAAACATGAATCAAAACACTTTTTAGCTCTGCTGGCCATAGGTTGCAGAGCTCAGACGATCACTCATGTCTGTCCGTCCACCCGTACATCCATCCGTAAACGTCTGTTTGTGAACGCGATACAGTCACCAGTTTTCATGTTAGCCCCATACAACTTTCAGGACTTACAAAAAGTATAGAAATATAAGTTGAGTTTGATATTGGTGGCGCCACTAGTAGTATTATATAAAATTTGGGCCAAAATAAGAAAATTTTGAGAATGCTGTATTTTGGAAAGCTTTTCATGAATCATCTCGAAACTTGGTAGGAATGCGCCTGTACAGTATTACGCAAGATACGAATGAAAAGCGGCTTGAAAACACATTAAATTTATTATGTTAAGGAAGAAATGATGCCAACTATACCACAGATGTATATCATATGTAGAAGCATTATGTTGCATAATATGGAAGACCTTGACCTACTTTCTCAAGGTCATGGAGGGAGTACAATTCAAGAAATGCTTTTGTTTCGTATGATCACATCTAAGCTTGTGCACATGTATCAATATGCCATTACAGAAAGATATCACAGACAAAAGTCTTTGATGTGCGGGGTCATGGTGGCGCCAGTGGTGTTAGGAAGTGGAACGAGCATTACAGGGTGGAAAAGCTACATTACATTCATTATGATTATAGATTGAGATGCAGCTTCTAAATTGACACCAAATATGCATCTTTTAAAAGTTTTATTGACTTGACCTAATTTTCAAGGTCAATAAGGACGTAGTAAAACATGCTTAATTTTACATTTTGAGAAGTGACTAGGCTAACAATACCAAATGTACCACAAGTGTGTATCATATATAGAAGTTTGATATTGCATCGTATGGTTGACCTTGACCTACTTCCTCAAGGTCACATATATATATATATATATATATATATATATATATATAGTTATCGCATTACGTCTGAACTTGCACACATGCATCAATAAATCATTACATGAATATTAAGCAGACAAAAGTTTATGATGTATGGAGTCACGGTGGCGCACTGGTGGTGTTAAGTGAAACTAGCTTCACAGGTATTAAAAGTACAATAAATTCATTATCTTGATTATAAATTGAGATGGAACTTGGCAACTTACACCAAATATGTATTAGATCAATGATCAAATTTAGTAAAATTTTGGGTGACCTGGCCTTGGCCTATTTTTCAAGGTTATTAAAGACATAGTAAAGGGCACTAAATTTTACATGTTGAGAAATAAGAAGGCTAACAATAGCAAATGTACGCTGTGCACCATATATAGAAGTTGAACATTGCACAATATGGGTAACCTTGACCTACTTTCTCAAGGTCACAGAGAGAATGCGTATCAGAAAATGATTCTATTGAGATGTCCCTGACATAATAAATGGAGATGGAAATGCAAAACGTGCACTAAATATGGCTGAGGGCAATGGTCACATTTTGTAATAGGTTGTGTGACTTTGACCTGTTTTTCAAGGTCAGTAAACACTTCAGAAAAGGACATTAAATTCAGTATGTTGATAGAAACTAAAGAGAAAGATGCCAAATGCACCACAAATGTGTGTTCATGTGGCAGTTTGATGCTGCATCAGCCGAAGGCACTTGTTTCTGGAAAAAAAGCAGCAACTGGGTAAGATTTTGTGACCGCCCCCTCCCCTATACTTTAGGACCTACACATAGTGATCCGCTTTCGACTCATGTCCCACAAGAAAAATTGTTGGAATGTAGCATTCCCACTGTTCAGATAATGATCCCCCAACTTAGTTCTTGAAACGCAACACCACCCATAGGCTTCGTGGCTTGACAACTTTACCTTTCTCTCTTATACCGAAAGGCCAGAAAGTACCGCGGGCCGTCGATCTCAGCTCTTGCTCACGAGGGAGGATTTCATTGAAATGGAGCGACCGTGTCGCACAGCAGTGGTGGTGTTGCGTGAGAGACAGAAATGGTCGGCCAAATTACAGCTTACATATTATGAAAAAAAAAGGAAAAAAACAGGTTGTAGGTTAAATCAGCCATGTACTCGTTTGAATAGTTGCAAGGAATCACTGGTTCTCGTGTGTTTTGTGTGAATAACCGAATCAGACGTCATGGCACCCACTGCTTGCTTATGCGGATTGTTCCTTTAGCCGTTGCTATGGCAGGTACTCAATACCGCTCGTGGGTCTCCTTCTCATGCAAGATACCTGTGCAAATAAGTCAGTGCGTACGTCCTTGTCTTGCCCGATGAGCTGCCTGTCAGGCCTGATTTTTTTGGGGGGGGGGGGTGTTTTTTGTTGTTTTATGTTTGTAAGTTGTATTTTGTTTTTTCGTAATGGCGAAGTGTTGATAGATCAGACCTTGCGCCCTGTGCCCAGTGAACAGCAGCAACATTGAGCCTGTCTTCTTCGGCACCACGGTGTCATACCAAGACAAGTACCAAATCTAGATCCGTGTTCCCGTCTCGGTCATACCACTACCAGGTACTCGTCAACTGAGCAGTTTTCCTTGTGGTACTATGTACGTGAGTTGTTTGACGGTCAGCTGACCATGCCATGTGTTCATCATACCATGGACCTATTTAAGGAGAGCTTAGTCCAGTTGGTCCATGATCATACTTAGGGGGCGTAGTCAAGGCGGTTCAAACGGACGACACCCCCCCCCCCACCCCCCCATTTTAAGCAAACGGTCCAACTTGGACCAAGAAAAGAGAAAGAAAGAAAGAAAGAAAGAAAGAAAGAAAGAAAGAAAGAAAGAAAGAAAGAAAGAAAGAAAGAAAGAAAGAACATGAATCAAAACACAGCTTTACTTAATAGCAGGACAAGGTACTTCATTATTACCGTGATTGGTGTGGTTGAGCCGAACACTGCTAGCAAAAGGATCTTTATATGTGATCATTATAAAATGGTCCAAAATTTTGTTGGTGGGCAGACCTTATGTTACGGCTTAAAGAATAAGCCTTTGCGCATGAAGTAGACTTCAAGTTGTGTTGATCATCTAAATGTAATAAAAGAATAGCAGCCCTCATATGCTACTTCAAGGCTTAGGTGGTGCATCTGTAGCTTCATAGAAGTTTAGCATCTGGGTGTAAGGTTAAGAAGGTCCAGCTTTGGAAAATTGTTTTAGATCGCTATCCAGCAGGAGAGTGTCGAAGTTCAGTTTTCACTCATAGAATTAATTTGCTATATGTACAGTTCACGACTGAGCGATATTCAAATCCAAATTTATTTTTGAAAGGTCCACAATTTACAATTTGACAAATGTAGGAAATAAATATAACACCGTTTCGTTTTCAGAAACAATCAAAGAATGCAATTTAAATTCCTTATCACTATAGAACTGTAAAGACTTGAAATGTCTGTGATTCAAATCTGAGAAAGTTTAAAATTCTTCTTCAGAAAACAAATCAATTTCTAAAAAAAGGGAAAACAAAATTTAGATGAAAGGATTACCTTTATAATGTACATCAAAAGGCCTAGTAACATGCTATTTGATCAATGACCTTCATTCTTTCATTTTCACTGATGCTCCCCGCCACAGTAATTCTTGCAGAAATATTTTTGATTAGCTCTGCATCTCTAGAACAGGAATGTCATCAGTTTGTCGTCAGTCTTTTGCCCACTATATATTTAACATTTATCTACTTAAGCTAAGTTTTACAGTCCTGAAAGGTCATTCTTATCGTGTAAGTTTCTATGCACAGTATACTGTTTCACAATAGGAATGCACTGAATAAATAATGACATGAACTGATTAGGCCAAAACTGTTCTAACGCCTTCCGATAAAGTGATCATTTTGAAAATTAGTTTCATGCTATATGGTGAAAACAAAAAAAATATGCTAAAATAAAAGATGAAAGCATGTCCAACTTCTTGAAAATCAGGTAGATTTTATATTTTGACAAAAAGAAATTTAAAATAAATTGTGCTGAATGTTATTGTACAGAGTATCACATGATTATACTTTCAAAATGGACCTTTCTCTTCCATCTTCAATCTAGTAGTACAGCAGGCAGCAATGAAAGTGACCAGACAGCAACATCTGATGATCTTAGATTGAGGGATCATATAACTAATGCTTCAGAAAGTAAAATAACTAAAATGATATAAGTTTGGGTGGTTAAAAGTAATGAAGCTCAACTGTTCCAATCTTAGGCTATATAGTTTCCATTTTTGCTGGTTAACAAAGATTTTTCCTGAATCTTGGTAGATGAATTACGCACTTTGAAACTTATCCCCCCCCCCCCCTAAAATGCACCATTTTGCTCTTCGTTCGAATATTCCCTGGCGGGGGATGCCCCCGGACCCCCCCCCCCCCCACACACACACACCACCACCACCACCACCAAGGCTTCACAGCTAAAGTACATGTAATTGTTCTTGCTGACTACTCTGTATGTTTTAAATGGCAGTAATGGGAGAGGGGGTAGGCAAGGGAGTTCCCATTGACGAATAATGGAGAAAAATTGTTCTTTCACGGTTCACAGTGAAAATATAAACTTCACAGATCTTCACAATTCACGGACAAAACCCGATTTCACAGTCCATGATTTATTGAAATGTCAAGTCACACATCATGATTTATTGTAAATGCTGAATAAAGTTTCACGAGTAATGGTCCTTTCACTGTTCACGAAGCTTATTTTTTATAGTTTCACAATTCACAGAATATTACAAAGCCCCATTCAGAGTTCACGAAAAAATGAGTTGCCCCCCCCCCTTCCTCAGTGAGTAATCTATGGATCGCCGAAGTAATTCCGCACTTAATCAAACGAAATGGCTGTTACAGGGAGTTATAAAGCAGTTAAGGGTTGATGAACGAAGGAAATGGGCAACTGCGTCTCAGTTGTTTTAAAAACTTCATTGGTCCCATGCGGTTCCTCATCTCCGTGAAAAGGCGTGTTGTGCCGTGGAAGTTTCGTTCATCTTTCAGGCTCAATTCCGCAGAGCACTAAAATTGTCTGTACCTCTCTGGTTGTCCCGGGAAAGCGCCGCCTTTCTTAGATCTCATCTGAAATGAGCTCGCCCACATGCGGGAAAGAACTCAGCAATATATACGCAAAGTTCTAATCAGCTTCTTGAAACGATGTCGGCTGTGTGCGTAAGAGAAACGAAATGAAAGATGTAATAATCGATATTAGTGTTGAAACTTTGAAGACAGAAAATGCCCAGAGCGTCGCTTAAATGAGTAAGTTGGACTACCGTACCTTTTATTCTGTGCTGATTAATTTGGTTTATTTATTCATTTTTTTTTAATTTTGCAAAGTATCTTTAACGTCCTCTAAGATCTTCTCCCTTCTCATTTGTAAAATTGATACAGAGATATTATCTGACTTTTGCCACATAAGGTTGTGTGCAAGGATACGATCAACAGCTAGTTAGTTTATGGAGAGCTGTTTCGACGTCTGAGGGAAGACCTGCTGGACTGTGGTCACTTCCCCAAAGATACAGCTGCACGAGCTTGAAGACTTCGATGTTGAATCATTCGACAGATGGATAAACAGGAGTCACAGAACACACAGGACCCATTGTCAGGGATGTAACGCGCACCGACATGCGGGATACCAGCTCTTGAATGTCAATGAGGTTACGCGATATCGCCGGCTGCCATATTGTTTGAGGAATGGAGTTACCTTTTGAGCGCTGGTCCCAGTCGATATATAACAGGGTCACACGACGCGAAAACTGTCCTTAACCCGAAAACTGTCTTTAACTCTTTCAGTGCTGATCACAAGAAAAGTTGCGATAGCAAAAATTAATATGTTGATTCAAGATTCCAAGTCTTCATGAACATGGGCTTTACATTCCATTACTGCCATACCTATAATACATTGCTTCCAAGACAGACCAAATTCCATAATCTCTGCCACACTTCGTCTGTTCAATGATAAGTTATATATATATATATTCAGGGTAATAAAAGTACACTTGTCACCCTTCCCGTGGGCTGATGAACCAATAGGAGGTATTCACATTAACTGCGATCCTGTGCTGCCATCTGGGCGGCAGCGAAGAACTGGGAGGAGGGCAGGTCCATGTTTTAAACAGGATCAGTTGATCTTCTGTGATAAATAATAATAATAATAATAACAACCCAAGAAAGCAAAAACCTTAAGAAAAGTAATTCACTATAGATTTTAAAACAAGATACTGAATATACTAAAAAGTTTATTTATTCAGGAGAAAATTTTTATTTCTGGATGGTTACGTTAAATAACTTGTACACGTGCCCTCGTGGCGGCGGAGGCGTAGTTTCACTGCCTAGCAACTGAGGGAACCAGAGCAGGTCTGCAGTGAACAAAGTTAAATATGAATGCTTCCATTTGGGAAGTTGATCATTATTATTTTGGCCATTAGTAGCATGTATGCTCTACTGCGCTGTAATCTTTTAACATGGTAACCAAATTATACAACCAGAAATTGAGTCACTTTTGTCAGCAGTAAAACAGCAATCATATTATTGGTTTGTTTAGCAGGCAGATATACCCAAAGTTTAAAAAAACATGAAAAAAAAAAAAACAGCTAGGCAACTGGTGCCAAAGGTTGCAGGTTCGAGTCCCGCTCGTTCCGAACATAGAATATATATTTTCGGCATTTCCTTAATGCTGGTGGATTTAAGTCCCCGATTCTGGAAATAACTGCCGACTCAGTACTTATGCGGCATAACCGTGTTGATATGGCACTCGCACATAACTACCTCCATTGAACCATTCTTTTTTTAAGAATGGGGATTTGGTGGAGTGGATATGTGCGTTTCCCATTTCAGCTAGGCGACTGGTGCCATAGGTTGCAGCGTCGAGTCCCGCTCGTTCCGAAAATAAAATAAAAACAAAAAACAAAACCAAAACAAACAAAAAGCAAGCAAAACAAAATAAAACAAAAGAGTAAAGCTGTCAGCTATGTCTCCAAATCAGCTTTGAAGAGTTAAATGCCAGTAGGATTGAATAAGGACCTTTATGCAAGGAATGTACACAACTTGAAATATACCCATAGACTCAATGATGGGTGGCCGAACACAAGTGAAGTACAAATGTTAGACATCTGGAAATGCTGAATAATGCAGCTCAAGTCACCACAATGACCATTGCAAACGGCAGAGACGAAGTATAGCATGCCAGGCATAAATGTCTAGTCTTCTATGCAAGCTTGCAGTCTTTTTTAAATGTCAACCGACAGCCTATGTTTCAAGATATGTATAAATTGAAAGGCCAAACATCTTTAGAATACAAATAGCACGTTTTTGATCAATAACGCATCGAGGATCATTTCCAGTCAGCATTTCTGGAGTCGAGTTGTGTGCACAGGAATAAAATACCTCTGTCACAACCCTCTACTTAGATATGATTTAGACATATGCTTGGACTAACGAGACGCTGTATTTGCTCATTCCACTGAATTAAGAAAGGTCATATGTCACTTCATAGTCTGAAGCAGCTAGCCATCCTTAATTGTATAACGATTGAGTAATTGATATGGCAGGGAATCACAATTAGTTTCGGGCCACATGATATGATGGGGATCACAACTCACGTGTCCAATTTTCAATCTGGATCAGTTAAGGATTATAAGCAATCCTGCACCCCGTCTGGGCTGGTTGCGCCCATGATTTCAAGATGTAGATTAATGTCCAAAACTTAAGATTTGATGCCAAAGGTTACACACTATATTACGGTCAGCCCAAATGAAATATCAATCATATTTCCGAATTGTGTAGAAAACGGTCTCCTATCATTACCCATGGCTGCCGTATGGTAAACAAATGTAGCTTACCGGCGTCCTTTCGTCCGTTGTATTTTTATACGCAAGTACCTATTCCCACAAAAGCTTTACGAAATATTATTTTCTGTTTGTTTTGATCGCATCAACTGTACCTTGGTACCATTTCTACGCCACATACAAATAGTGTAAAACGGAAAAAACCCACCGATGCAGAAAATGGATTAAGAAACAGGGTTGTAAGTTATCGTTCAAATTGATCGCGTTGTTTGGTTATTGTTCAAATTAGTGGCGTGGGGCTTATTGTTCAAAGTGACTGGGTGATGCCCCAGGTTGGAACAAAAGGTTACTGTATTTTAGAGCCTTTAAATGAATAATGAGGGACGACTGAGGCTCCGAATTAGTGTCTTTAAAATCTTTGGCACTTTCGAATCTTGCATCACACAAATTCACGATGCAATAAAAACGTCAGCATCTTATAAATGATTAATTAAGAGAGAGAGAGCAGGTCAATTAGAGAGAGAGAGAGAGAGAGAGAGAGAGAGAGAGAGAGAGAGAGAGAGAGAGAGAGAGAGAGAGAGAGAGAGAGAGAGAGAGAGAGCAGGTCAATTGTACATATATACATATTCTCATCTGAAGCAGATATCAAACATTAGGACCTACACACTACTATTTAGCAGTTGTTCTTTACGGAAAGCAAAAAGCTATTCCGAATGTGAAGTGCCATTCAAAAGAAACACGATATGCCGCAGTCTTTACCCGAATGATAAATACATACAAGAAACGTTTCACTACGAGTTCGCCTTTGCTTTCGCTGACTGCGCATGCTTGCTAGAAAGATCAACGAGTTTATTACCATAGGTCTGCCCTGAAGTGGCTTCCTTAAATCAACCACTCCAAACTTTCCAGACGTACAGGAACCATGAAATGATTCTTACATATTCATAATTCTGTGTGCTGCCATTCTATTACATACTATGGTTTAGCTTTCTTCTGCTGAACTGTGAAACTGTGCCTTTAATTGTTTTCCCACGCTTGACCTGTAGCAGGATTTTATGGAAAGAAGTCTAGGACACCATGATGCAGGTAACATCTGTGTTTATCGTCTCAAGGTCGATCTTGTCGACAAGTACATTTAACAAAATGAAAGTCTATACATCAGGCCTCTGTTTTAAAGTCTTTTCAAAATCAAGACGCAAAGCAAAGTGCCCGGATACAACTCCAAAGGGGAAAAAAAGGTTAAGCAATGGAATATTTGACGGAACATTTGACCTACTTTTAAATTGTAAGTGTCGGCAGTGGAATACAGGTATACATGAAATCACATTTAGCAAATGTCTGATTGATTATAATCCGCAGGGAGCCTGGCATGACCTGTCGTAGCACAATTCTGCTACCTTGGGGTTTTAATGATGGTAATTCCATGGCCTTCTTCCAATACGCCATGAATATGGATGTACACGCAATAGCATCGGGGACGCCTATGTTTGCGCAGACTTTCCCCTCGGGCTACTAAATATAACATGGGCAAATTTGAATGTGTCACATTACAAGATTCGATCGTTCCATAGGCCGAGGGGAAATTACCACCAGTTCAAGAGAGCAGTTAGAAATCTAGTAGATTGATGCAAAGAGAGCTACTCGGAGGAAAGTGCCGCAATTATACGGAATGTTACGTACAATCTCAGAATGATTGTTGATTTCATATATTTTTTGCTTTTTCTTTCAGCTATCCGCTATAGATTGTCACGAGCTGCGCCTTCCTATACATACCAACATTAATACTAATTTCGTCCCTCACAATGCATGATGTTTTATATTCAATATTGTTGGTTGAATAAATGTATATAATTATGCAAAATTGTCTTCAATTTGCTTTTGCACGATGTGCTCTTAAACTAATACGTCAACAAGTGTCCCCTTCCACACAGGGGACACATCGCGCAACCATATATATATATATATATATATATATATATATATATATATATATATATATATATATATATATATATATATATATATATATATATCTTGACCCTTTTAATTCCAGACGGAAATAAGCGGCTCTAATTTATCTGGAGTGCCACTTAATACACCGAAGACAACGGAGGACATGGGTCTGTCGCCCCAGCTTGCTTAGTGTTAATTTCCGCAATTACTGGAAAATCAAGTCGAAAATTTAAGCAGGCATCATTAAAACAGTTTTATCCTTTAAATGCCATATACTGAAAGACCGGAGGCTAATGCTAAAAGCCACGTAGAACTTTGAGCCTTGGCTTAGAAACAGGTAGACGCAGATACCAATTATCCTTGCTTACTGTTTCCTTTAAACGTTGTGTGCAATCTTTGAAATGTCATAAGATCGTGCTTTTTCCTGTTTTCCTCCAAGTAAAATGCCAAGCAGACAGGCAAACGCGCTGGTGTGCAGATGAGTCATAATAGTTAGAGTGGATCTCCTAAATTTGATGATTTCACAATGTCGGAGCAATACTGTACTCAAGAAAAACGAATTATTTAAGATCATAATAGAGTATACATTTATTTTCAAAATTGCAGGTTTTTGCAGTTTTGTGTTTCATACTTTTGTTTCACTGGAATTTTCACCCGAGTTAGTAGCGTCTTTACTTAAAACCATTGAAAGGTTATTCGCTGGCTTTTTATTTTCAAAGCTTTTGTCGCAGATACAAAATAAGGAAATATACATACCTTTCTCTCGTCGTTAAACAGGGGTCCATCTCGTTGTAAGTTTCCCGGCCCGAGAACTTTCTTCGAAAAAGGGTCTATGGACACAGGGGCGGATCCAGATTTTTTCCAAAAGGGGTGGGGTGGGGTTGGGAGTCCTGCACTTGAGTTGTGTAGCGTAGTGAGCGCCCGCGGGGCGCGAAGCAAAGGGGGGGGGGGGTTGCGGGGGCATCACCTATCCCCACCCCCGAAAAAATGAATTTGGGCATGCAAATTCGTGCATTTTGTACCATTTTGGGAAGAAAATACTGTAATTACAAACACATATAGATTAAGTTTGAAAAATAAAATTGGCGCGGGGGGGGGGGGGTTGTGGTCAAACTTTTATTTTGTCTCAACATTAGTATCATTAAACATAGGTGTTTCATGTGAACTTCATTTAAGCGAGAGACATCTTGGTGTGGATGACTGGGAACACAACCGTAGTTCACTTGCTCGGAGTTGAATCATACCCTCGCTTTACAATGCACATGACTGCTGCTCGTACATTTGACGCGTTCGTGCTCCATCCTTAAAAAAAGTCGTAACCACTGTATTTCAACGTTCATGCAATATCCATGTCCGCTCAGTTCAAATGCGATTAATTTTGCATAGAACATCGTTTAACGCATTTTCGTCGACCTCGTGATCTTCATTATGCGTGTACGATTACTTGTTCTTAGAAAGGCCTTCGATTTCCTTTTTTGTTATAGTTATTCAAACGTGTTTTGCTGAAGCACTCAATAATTTTTCGGTATTTTTATGTGCTTGATAGCCCCAAACTACATAATGCACGATTTTGGACCTGATATATACTCCTAGTCAATAAAAAGATGCCACTGTCCCTGTGTTCAATATTGAACAGTGGCATCTTTATTTTCATTAGCAGTATACTTAGTGTAGATATCGTCACAGGACCTTAGGGGTCAGACCTCAAAATACCTACCCAAGAACCAGTGTTTTCCTCTTTTAGCATGTTCTCCGACTATACGGGCTATTCTTGGGATACAAATATCGATGGCAGTTGGCCTAATATCTGCCGATGTTTAGTGATTGACATAGCTGTATTTTGGTGGCATTTGATGCCTCCAGGGCGTGTTTTAGATCAATGAAAAAGGAGAATAAAACAGAACAGAGGCCCCATATGCCCTCAGCGATAAGCTTCCCACGTCAATCTGGCCAGTTTTGCATGGGGTTCTCTAGATAAAACAGCGTCAAATCCATACTGTCCTATTATGTGCGCCATGGATGCTTCATGCAGTTCATTCATTTTCGGTGCATGTATATATCAGATCTATACGCCGTTTAAATGTACCACAGCTGTTATTGGGCCAGACACATATAATTTTTACACTTTGCACGGGCCTTGTCCATATGCTCCTGTTTAGTGCATGAGCAGGGCATATGCTTAATAATGTAGTGTACGCTGTGTCTGCCCTGGATGCACAAGATCCTGTGATGGCTACAATGCATGATTGGAGCTGTCACCTGTGCAATGTAGGCCAACACTGCCCCTGCTCCCAGTCCATAATATGATCTTGTGATGCGAACAGTGCATGTCTGGGGCAAGCACTTGTACAAAGTTCACACTGCCCACAAGGGCACCTCCTAGGGCATACTTATTTTAACATGCATCCGCGACGATGTAGCATTTCAATGGGTTACCGCCGGATCCTGAACTGAACATTATCACTGGCAGGTCGGAATGAGGACGCGCGACTTTAGTACTGTGCACACGTTGTTAGCAAAATCTTACCAGTGATAGGCCTACTAACGGGGAATCGGGTATTAAACGTTAAGGCAGGTCTACCTAATAAATGAAGCAAACATTACAACAGCAAACAATCCAGCTAACACCATTATATTTATATATATATATATATATATATATATATATATATATATATATATATATATATATATATATATATATATATATATATATATATTGTTTTGCGGATAGGTCTACGCATAGGCCTAACTCACTGCTCACAGCATCGATATCACTTTCGCCATGAACACAATGGCAGACTGCAGTGTCACTGACGAAATTAGTCATTGAGCCAGAGAAGTATCGGGCCATTCAGGCCTACAATTGCTCGATATTTGTCCTTTTCATTAACATCTAAAACTTTGTAAGGATATACAAACCCCATTATGGGGTTTTGGTATACGTTGAAGCTATGCACAATGCAGTGTACATCTAAGCCCGACAAGTGCATCGTTTCCGGCTCATACACGGGTGTTCATTGCCTTTTGAGCCCGTTCTCCCACCTACCCTGAGCCTTTGCCTCTTTTGTCGATGTATCATCCGCATTACATACACACAATAACATGACGCAGCAGTGAAAGGACAGTTTCAAAGTCTACGATTTTTTTTTTTTATTTATCTCAAAAGATAGTGCTTGATTACTACAGAGAGCTGTGCTAATACGTGATCACGTGGTCATTTTGTACCCACCCACCCAAAAAATCAGCAAAGTTCATACCGAAAGGTATATAGGCCTATAAAAAATTCTTGGACTCATTTAAAAAAAAAAAGAAAATATATGTTTTCATATTAACTGCACAAGACGTCTGCACAAAATTGCTGTGCACGCTATTAATTTGCTTGCATGAGGTTTCCAAATAGTACCAAAGCTGAAATGTCAATCGACGCGTTCCTGATTGGTCATTTACTGGATGACAGAGTTTATCATTGTATTTAGGCAAAAACGGCAACTGCCAGTAAATTTTAGTACAAGCTGACGGTAAATGCAACAGAAGACAATTCCTTGATATACGACCACAATATTGAACAGACAGCTATCGAAAATGCCTCATTGACACTTACATCTATAGTTGGCCAGATATTCTATTAATCTTAACTCGTAGTTGGCAGAGTGCAAAGATCCTGGGCTGGTTGAACTCTTTCCTGCATACGCCAACTAATTAGTAGTAGTGGCTGGTCGTTTCAAGTGGCGTCTGTTTGGTCGTCTACTGAACTATGCGTACTTACAAAAATCACCATCTTCACAAGACCTTTTCATTCAACAGTGAATGTACTCTAAATTAGACGCTATTGAGTGCGAAACGCACATGCTTTTAGGATTTCTATTACAGGAAAACATTCGATGGAAATGTGAAAACACACACTAAATTTCTAACTACAACAGCGAAGTAAACGTGCTTTGATGGACGGCGTATTTCAGGGATATTCTCTACACATCAGCTGAATATTGAACTGACGAACCCAGCATACCAGACGTGCTGGGCTTTCAAAGTGTGCAGACATGATCTTGGGCTTGAATCATGTTCGGAAAACGGTTCATTCAAGTGAGGGACAGGACGCTTCACTGGAACCAGTGTATCATTTAGAGCGATGACAGACAATATCGGATCACCACTTGTTCTTTGGGCGACATGTCGTTTTTAAAAGAATTACAGGTCTAGTTCTGCAGCCGATAATGGCCTCTGATCGTGCAATTTGGTCGGCAGCAGAAGGGAGGGGCAACGCTTGTCAAGCATGGAGCGTATAGTGCAATAATTTGACTCAGACCCCTCCCTTCAGCTTGACCAACTTTTCAATGTCCTGCTTTGAGATATTGTCCTAGTTTTAACGCAAAAATTCAAAAAGAGAACAACCAATACTTTTGGAGTGAGTGAAGTGATAAACGTCCCTTCACCTTATTTTATTGTACACTTTGTACCATACACCTGGGTGCGCATTTCCCTGACATTACGCATGAATCTACATGAAAACAATGTTTCCATGTCCAGCAAAAACAGGTTCTCATCGAATCAAACCATCACTCAGTGCAGACAGACAATAAAAAATACGGTATCTCAATGTATGTCACATTGCACTATTACCCCAGGAATGAGATTTAAAGTATCTCGCATTGTATCATCACAAGTCCTCTTTGTCACCTTGCAGAAGCACATCAGGAATTTGATTCGAAGTGTCGCATATTGTATATCACAATTCAACTTTATCACATTGCACTATCACACCTGGAAAGGGATTCAAAGTACTTCGCATTGTATACGACAAGTCATCCACATCACATTGCACTATCATACCAAATTCCTGATCATGCACACACTTTTTTTTTTTTCAAAACAACTCTACGCAAACACATACGGTAACTGATCAACAGTCCTCAGGATACATGGCAATTAATCTGAAAATCAGGTAACGGGGTGGCATTTAGATAAACATTTAACGAATGTATTCCGGTATAAAAAAAAAACAAAAAAACCTGGTATGCAGCAAAGGAATTGAACCTCTCCGGACTGGCTTGACTGCTAATAAAAATTTTTATTTTACCACACGTTTTCATATTTCTCCTTCGCTCATTGTATTTGATCATTTATTTTATAAAAAAAATCAATGGGCACATTTTCTATCTGAAGACCTATTTTTTCGTTTGTCATAAACATGTGGTAACTGGCTGCAACTACGCCTCTAACTTGGATGAAATCACCTCCTGCTGAACTATACTGTACTAAAAAGTTAAGCTCCACCCCAACCCCAGGGTGTTTAACTTTTTTGTACTGTATATTTTCACACGGATGACTTGGAAGTGGCTATTTGCCTCCTATGTAGACCCAGCGTCCTATTACATGTATCTCTACTACGAGTAGAGTGACAAAAACACGGTGATCGCTCTCTTCAGCGTGCAAAGTGATAAACTTATTGAACCAACTAGCTTTCATGCAACCAGCTGGTTCCTTCATACACGGAACAATACGAAAAATTGACGCGATAAGCAGACGAATTTCTTAATGAACGTCAGGCTCATGCCGACGTAAAATACGAATCTGCGTGTACTACAAGAAATCCACCATCCTCGTCCTCAGAGGAATATGTCAGTGTGTACACAAAGGTCACTTACGTATCTGTTGTAAGACAAGCAGTGGCACCAGGTACCAGACATGTACGGTTCACCATAATGCCAGTGCTACCTTTGATATACATGTACATGCACCTGACTCTAGAAGCGGATAAGTCTGCTTGCAACATTTTTTTTTTCTTCAAACAATTTTATTTTGCCTTTGATAATGCCGAATTGCTTCGAGGAAATTATTAAAAGCTGTTGCCACTGAAAAAATATAGGGGGAAAAATAACGAGGACAAACCTCGAGGTTCCGCTTTTTTTTCAAACCACGTTAGCGAAATGATATAAAGAAAATAACTATAACTGTGCTTCACATCTGTCCATTACCACACTCATGGGGGTAGTTCTTTTAACCACATGGGGAATGTCTACAAACGATTTCAGGCCAGTCAGACGGCTGATAAACCTTCATGTTGCTATTTGTACTGGGTCTGCAAACGCGCAGATAGCCTGTCTTCATTGACTTAAATATGAAACTGTTACAATACGAGGCATGCATGTAATTTTCCCGCCACAACTGTTGTCTTTGTAGCCATAATCTCGCCTGGCGAGATACGGGCCGCTTCCTGTGCGGGGAAGAGGAAATTACTAACCTTTTGGAAATAAAGTATACTTAGTACAGGCAGATGGAATTTTATTCTTGTAACCAATTTAGGAAGCACTGATGAATATGACTTTGGTATTTGTAAATTGAAATTTCTCTAAAAAACACTAATTTTGTGAGAAAGGGGTATCTAGCCCTGTATGTGACAGTGATATGCCCGCGCGTTCGTGATTAAGAGGCATGAGCCTCGTGTTCTGTGGCAGGAAATTAATATGCATGTCTCCTCTTCGTCGCTACATCGACCAGTATTCCTGGCGAAAAATGAAACAAGTTACAACACAGGACATGCATTCTATGCTTTTGTAGACCCAAAACGTAAATGAAATGTGCCTAACTTTCCCTCGACACTGCACTATTTCGCATGCAGTTGTGATATACAGTTGACAATTTTGAGAACAACATAAATCAACAGCCATCAAAATGCTCACTCGTCACATGACGACTGATCCAAATATTAGATGTGTCATTAAAGATGCAACCGTAACATCTAGGATATACAGCTTAGAACTGACACTAAGGGAAGGTCCCCAAAATGCATCGATCAGTTATGATAATTCAGATTGGTCTAAATGCAGAAGACCTCGATTCCTTGCAAATGACACAATTTGTTTCTGGAAACTAGTATTGGTCAATATAATATGACGAGCTTTTAGCATGTGACGGCCGGCTGTGATTGGTCCGACATTCCTATGGACCATGTAGTAAGCACAACAGATTGCGCCACTGCGGTTAACACCCACAATACAATGCACCAGTACTTTTCCCCCTGAAAGACGAGCCTCCTCTATAAAATCAAAGCACTTTGTAAAGTGTTGCAAAATATCATAATCGTCATCATCTTCTGCATCAAAACCCATGTACTTTATGTTTCCATAAAAGCACGGTCCTGTTTTTGTATAGCCTTCAACGCAATTTATTACGTGAGTGATGCCTACACTATGTAGCATGCCGACATCTGTGGCGTTACTTTCCGAGCCGATGTACAAGTGGTCTAGCACCTTGGTGATGTGATTGGGAAAGTAGGGAGGTCTTGACAAGACTTGGTCGAGCTTGGCAACGTAGGGAGCCTCAACGGTGTCATTTTCTTGTGACTGCTGGTCCATTTCTGAAAGACACACAATGCAAACCTGAAATAAAACTGTGAATCATGGCCAATCCAATCACACAGTCATTAGTGTTATTACTGTAAACTTGAAACTGAGAGTTCTGCATGGTAATAATACTTTTACTACAGCCTCGATAGCGAGGAAAAGGATACATACATCAAAATAAATACACATACAAAAATCAAATTACATAAACCAATTATCACAAATCCAGATACAATTACATCTACATATAAAATGCCAATCCCAAGCATACAAACAACATAGTAGAGCACAAAACTTATAGATACAAATGAATCAGTACAAAACTCAAGTATACAGATACCAAAAGTCAAAGAGCATAGATAATTCACGCATACAAATAATAGAAATAAAATTAGCACAGATAAAGAATAATGATAGCTCGGCACACAATTAGCATTTAAAAAGCTCATATTTACGGGATGTAATTAGAACTAGAAAATTTGATTTGCTTGTTAGCAAATCAGTCTGGGTGCCTGGAGAAACTGCAATGCAATGTATGCAGCTGTGACATAAGCTCTAAATGTGTAATGGCATGTTAACAGTATGGCCAAGTTCGTGAAAAGTGTTGCAGAATGATATAGGTAGACATGTCTAGCTTTGACCTTTCAAGGTCACTCTAGACCAAAAAAGGTAACACCAGATGAAAGCTTATATGTCATTTCCTACTCATGTTCAATAGTAACTATGGCCCGAAAGTGCACCATTTTTCATATACGGAGATTGTAATGCTGTGTGGCCTTGCTTTGACCTTTCAAGGTCACTCAAGGTCAAAAATGACAACACCACATGAAAGCCTATATATCATTTCCTTTTCATGTTTAATAGTTACTATGGCCTTAAAGTGCACCGTTTTCCATATACAAAGATTTTCATGGTGTGTTGATTTGACCTGTCAAGGTCACTCAAGGTCAAAAAGGACAGCACCAGGTAAAAAGCCCATATACCATTTCCCATTCATGTTTAATAGTAACTGTGGCCCAAAAATGCAGTTTTCGAGGTACAAGCTTATATCACTTATACAGTTGTATCTGCCCAGATTTGGAAAATACTAAAACAAAATCATAAAAAATCCAAAAATTATCCGAGGTAGCTGGTTTTCGATAGGTATCTGGTCCATTATAGGGACCATCTCTGACATAAATTTGGTAAAGCTACAGGCATAATTTAAATTTTACAACTTTTATTTACTGTCCATTAAATTGGCAAATGTCACAAACCTATATGATGAACTTTTAATTTAGTATCTATCTATAATAGTTTTGAAGGTATGGAGCTTTTAAAATTTCCATTGCCCCTAATTAGCACAATTTTGAACATCATGACAATTCCAAATCGGAGAGACAACAAGTTGAAACAGTGTAGCTTGCACGGTGTCAGAGAAAAGCTCAAGACAAATTTGGCGGAAAGAAAGAAAGAAAGAAAGAAAGAGAGAGAGAGAGAGAGAGAGAGAGAGAGAGAGAGGAAGAAAGAAAGAAAGAAAGAAAGAAAGAAAGAAAGAAAGAAAGAAAGAAAGAAAGAAAGAAAGAAAGAAAGAACGAAAGGCAATATTTTGATAAATTAAACTGGTAGAGCTGTTTCGTCTGCAAATATAAATCAAGTTACTCCACATTCTGTTGAGACGAAAGCAGACTCAGCGTGCAAAGTATATATATATATATATATATATATATATATATATATATATATATATATATATATATATCACATTGTAATTACGTCTCTGTGTGAACACAGACATAAATTGCCTTTCCTTATATTCATTATCAATTTCTTTGTTTCTTTCTTCCTTTGGTACTTGTCCACTAAATTTTTGTCTCGTTTTAAACCCAGACGCCGCATGAGCAAGAAACTACAAATTCCACATGAGGATAGTGCATGCCGTGAAGTTTTGTTTTGTTTGACGTTCAGAATAGCCAAGATGTTAAAAATTGTGCAATGTATTTTTCTTGGGGCTGTGCATCTGATGAACCATGACTGAAAATTGTAGCATGTCAATTGATGCTAATCTATGTGAACACACAAAACTGAAGAGTGAAGGGTTCAATTCTGAGATCTTCAAAATCATTATCAATGGTGGTGTCAGTCAGGTTTCAATTTATATGTTTGTGCTATGGCGGCATCCAATGAAAAATGACTCAAAACTGTCAAATTTTAATTTTTTTATGTAAACTTAGAATACACAAAATTGAAATGTTGAAAAATGAGGAATACCCTTAGAACTATTAACGATAAGGATAGAGCTGCTGTGTGTGCATCAAATTTACCGCGCAGTATTATGCCGATTAGGCCGATACACAAGCTTTCAATGCTGAATATCTGCAAACTTTTAACACATAGCGGTTTCATTCTAAAGTACATTTCTATGTTTCGGCTGTATATAGCCATATGCTTTATAATTATTGCTATCAAAACGTGCAAAATTTTCGTATTTACTGTCAAGGAAATCTTTATTTCAAGTTCAACACATGAGCTTTGGTGCGAGTCCATGAGGCATATGTATGTATTATGCTGCATTGCATGCTTGTATGCATGACTGTATGTGTACATACACACACACACACGCACACACACACACGCACGCACACATAACAGGGGCTGCGAGTACATATGCCGAGTGAGTGAAGCAACACCGCAAAAGTTTATGGCTTCCTGTTTACACGACCACGGCGAACATGCGGAACGCCAAAGAGTGTACACATACATATATATGACATTCGGTTCATAATTTTAACATTTCGCACTGCTTAAAGTACTAACACCTATACCATGGCCGCCTATATCCAGTAACATAGACTGACCGGTCCCTTAAATAATAATGGGAGTGCGATCATGTGCGTGCGTCACGGCAGCCTTAGCAACAAGACTCTCCCCTTGAACTTGGAGACTCGCAGGGATCTTTGCACCAAATAGAACTGGATAGATGGACAAAATATGTCTCATTCTATCGCTGGAGACCCATTAAGACAATGTGCAAACCTACCTTATGTCTCTTTTGTCGTGTAACTGCGACTCGTCCAAAGGGAAAGAAACATTAAAGCGACAAAAAACTTATCTGTGGCATAACAGTGCCGCTGGCCATCTTTCAAAGGGACTCTCACGCATGCACTGTGGTGCGTTGCAGAGGGGAGCGGTTATGCTGTTTATTTTGTGAATGTAATATTTGCATTCGTGACCTATTGTATATCGTGTCAAATACATTTACTGAAGAATCTACAAGTATGACCACCTCCATACAAAGACAATTTGTAAATTAAGACCACCAATTACGTGAAAGTCCCGTAACAGGCAGGTCACTTTTTTGTAAATTGACTGAAATACGATATTTTGTAATTCAGATATCTATTTAGCATCATGATCCGGGCGAGACAATCATGTCCGTTTGATATATAATTTATATTTATGATATGCCACTTACTTATACGCAGTACCGTTACATGTGAAAACCACAAGTTAAGGCTACCTCCAGATAAAGAACACGTTTAATGCAACAACCGAAGCTCATAATGTTTTTTGCTTTTCAAGCGGGCAGGGCAAATTTTATCTGAAGAGGCGCTGGTAAATGTTAAATTCGGAGTGAAGAGGGCATCTAAAAAAATAAAGTCTTAAAGATCCTCTTGATTGACCATGTTCATATTGGATACATGGGTGACTCATTGGTTGTTCTCACCATACGGTGCGATTTAAAAAAATGGATGTGAAAATAATACTTTTATTCACATTTTTATTTTAAGAATTCAGTGCGCCTTCAGTCGTCGCTTTCCGCAGGGTATCTCTGTAACACCACAAACATGAAATCTTTGGACGATTAACTGAAGTGGATCTACTGTTCTGCTGTTTTTTTGTTTTTGTTTTGTTTTTTTTGTTTTTTGTTTTTTGTTTGCATGCTTCTATTTTATTTCTCGAAATAAGGTGAATGTGAGACACTAAACATCAAGAAAGTGTGTGACTAGAAACACAAATCGGAGAAAGAGAGGAGCAAAATAAAACGATTAGGTATATTTCCCCACTACATTTAGCCACAGAGAACCTCCCGCGTATGTGTATATATATATATATATATATATATATATATATATATATATATATATATGCATATATATATGCATATATATGCATATATATGCATATATATGCATATATATGCTTACATATATGCGTATATGTATATTACATATATATATGCGTATATGTATATTATATATATATGTATATATATATATATACATATATGTGTGTGTGTGTGTGTGTGTGTGTGTGTGTGTCGATAAATGGGTGGATGGAGGTAGGAGCTGAATGATCTGTGAACTCAGCCAATAGGTGCGAACAAAATCTCACCCACGTATATGTAAATGACGTATATACATGTATATTATACGTTATTAATATTCTCGTATGTGTGAATTGTGTGTACATCTATCGATTGGTCCATCGATCTACTTTTCTGTCCACTGCCTGGCTGCCTCCATCCATCTGGATGTACATGCGTTTTTCATATTTCGTAATACTGGTAGCGTTTGGTGATGGGGCTTTCTCACGTAGTCTCGCCCGCAAGTTCTCTTTTATGGAAAATGTAATCACTCGGTAATAAAAGAAATGATACCTTGTTGATGTGAAGTGATAAACAGGTGTTATCATAAACCAGATGCGACTCCATCGATCATGCCAGATAAATATGTAATGTTTACAAGCACAACTTGTGCATCAGGAATATATGTCTGTACAAACAGCGCAAGTCTATATTATATATACATATATAAGATAAAAATATTTGCTTATTGCACGTTTGTCAGATAAACACATATTATTTGTATTAGTATGCACAATTTTGACATCAAAGATGTGTGTTTGTACAAAGTGCGTGCATGCATACATACATACATACATACATACATACATACATACATACATACATACATACATGTAAGAAAGATGACGATGTAACCTGAGTGCACATACCAGGTTTGTTGGTAATGTTGTTTCTTCTCAAACACCAACATAACCAGAATATATCCCCCGGATTCGTAATATCTGCAACACGATTTGATAAACAGAACCACCTTTGTTGTCAAAGTAAGGCTCCCTTAAGGCTGGCTCATCAGCTGCTACTGCTACTGCTCCCGGTTCGTTTCTGAAAAAAAAAAAAAGCTGCGTTTGATCTTGTAAATCTTGTACAGATTTGTACGGGTTTGACAAAGCGTCGAAACTACCTCGAACACCTGGCCAGATAGATAACAAAAAAAAAAAAAAAAAAAAAAAGGAAAGGAAAGAAAGAAAAGAAAAAAGAATCTTGCTGATGTTTGGCCATACGGTGGCAAAATAATTGTGAAGTATAGTATCGTGTTGCACAAAACAACCCAGCAGTAAAAACTGCGGAAATCAAACAGGAAAGTGATCTTGACAAGTTTTGTCACAGTTGGTATTGTTCAACCCACCAGACTCAGCGAGACGTTTGTTCCCTTGTATATCCCAACCAAACGTGTAAATCGGAACAGACACTTTCTTGACCTCTATATTTTGGGCTTAGCCTGCCACTGATAAAGCTCACATGCCAACTGGGCGCACTTCTACTGTTTGTATATGCAGCATTAATATTAGATATTACATATTCTTTGTGTGGGTACAGTTACACTTCTGCCTTGACGGCCTGCAAAGGCACGTTGTGCATGTTGCATTCAGTCAACCCAGATTCAGTATCAAATTATTATTTCTTCGTAATTGCTTGCGCAGATGCATTTCCATCGTATATACACACCAATGGCATTTTGTATCATTAATTTTAGGCATGGTTATGATGTGTATATTGCACTAGAATGCTACTTTAAACCATAATTTGTTTCAGGTTTTATGATCATTAACAGGTGTGGAATGTGTTTTAATTTGATATTTGAATTATGTCTTCATTATGAAACAACTGCTGAGTATAATCGTAACCACAAATTTTTTTGAAAAATCGATATGACTCTTCCCTGACATTTTGAGGGTGGGTATAAGGCGTTCTTTTCCTCAATATACTGTCAGATAAATACTCATTTTAGTTTCTATTTATCTTATCCTATTTTCTACATTTGGCGTGCTAGCTTAACCAAACATTCATGAGACAATCACAAACGTAAAATACGTTTGCTTCATATTTTTCAGGCCCTGTTGTCCAGGAAGAATTCGAATTAATATTTACCTACTTGTTATTGCTCCACTACTGCTTCTGCTATCTATTGATAAAAACCTTAATCCTCGACCGGACGTACGTGTTTTGGGTGACGTAAACATTTTCTTGTTTTACGTTCTGCCGACGTTTTTACTAACAGCAGGGGTTACCTATACTAGCTTTGGTTTTGTTGGGGATGTTTGTGACATCACTTTATATCTTGTCAACATTTGTGGTATATAACCACCATACTACAGTCCGAGTTTACTTCTGACCTCGACATTATTGCTTTCTCGGGAACATTTCTCTCAAACACCATTCCAAATTATGACCTCGATTTACCTGTCTATGACAGTATCACATGAAGGAATCGACTTCATGCCACTGTAGACGGTGTAGCCTCTCTTTCAAAGCACTCAAGGTGTCTCGTCGACCAGACCTTTAAATTCGTGATTGTGAAATACTATGTTCTGAAGTCAGACTTCACAACGACAAATTCACGTTCCAAATTCAACTGTTTCTTTTGGGGATAAACTACAATCCTCTAATCTACCACACTTTCGTTCCAGAACCGAGTTATTTCACAACTCTTTCTTTCCTCCGCTTCCAGGACTTGGAATTTGCTGCCTCTTGAAGTCAGAAATTATACATAATCTTCAGTTTTCAAACATAAAATTGCGGATGAAGTCCCTCGATCATTCAAGGAGATCTAATTATACCGTGTTGGCAAGTGTCATGTTCCCATCTCACACACAAGGTTACGCATGGGCTGCAGCCAACTGAATCCTCACCTATATATCATATTGACATGTCTGAGTCGCCGTGCTGTGGCCCTGAGAATGGAGTACTAAGGGACCAAATTACTCTTGTTTTTTAGGGATGGTTCAACATTTTCATCATTTTTGAATTAGTACTTGGGGGGAGGGGTTTAAATGGGTCTGTACACTTTCACAGAATATGGAAATTTTTGGCTTGTGTTGTGTAATTTTGCTATGATGTTTTGGGAAATCATCATTTTTTAAGTACAAATTTGGGGAGAGGGTGTGGGTCATGAAATTTAGTACCGTAAGTACTAATTCAAAAATGGTGATAATGTTGAACCATCTCTTAACAACTTGCTCCCAACACACTTCACGCTGTTTTATAAGGTGCAAACCTATGTACTTTTCAACTGAACAAGAGAATATTTTTCGCCGTCCAGGATTGCGTTGACAAAGGTGAAAGATTAAGACTTAATCATGTAACCTTATTCTTTCAGTGCCAAATTTTGGACTGAGTCAACAGCTTTCCTCGGTTCGCTTTGGGTGCATTGCGACCGAAGAAAGCTGTTAACCTGTACTATTGTATTCTGTGTAGGCTAATTATACAGGCATACTACTTGAATGAACGGTCCTTGATAAGGAACACGAATCTATCAAATCACCCTTGTTATAATTCAGAGTAGTTTGTGCGACTTGCGTCGCAGTTGGCGCTGAAAGATTTAAACCTCAACTCAACCATAATCAATTTTAGTTACTCCATTCATTTATAGCTGGACACCTTGGACCTACAACATCGCCCCACTGTCCTGTCCTGTGACGTCATGGTTCTTAAATTTGATGAGCACGTCAGGGTTACGTTGGTTTCAACTAAGCTTAAGCATACGGTTCGGTCGGCTCATTTGCAGGGGTCAGCTGGACCGACAAACTCAGAGCATGGAAGAACCACACAACTCTCTTATATTTCTATGATCGGAGCCAGTTAGCTCAGAATATTAATGGAAACTGCTATCGATAGATAGATATTCACATTGCAAACTCTATATATATGTACATATACACAAAAACTATCAGATGAGTGTGTGTGTGTGTGGGGGGGGGGGATAAATATGCGGTCCGTGAATAAATGCTCACTGAAAAGCTACCTATACGAGCTTTATTTATTTATTTATTTATTTATTTATTTATTTATTTATTTATTTATTTATTTATTTATTTATTTATTTATTATTTATTTATCTATCTATCTATCTATCTATCTATCTATCTATCTATTTATTTATTTATTTATTTATTTATTTATTTATTTATTTATTTATTTATTTATTTATTTATTTATTTATATTTACCCAGAGTAACCCGTTCAGTCATAGACTGTTCTTCCACGGGGCCCTGCTACACAATAAATAGACAAGATACACAAGACTAAGATCAATATACAGTAAAGTGGCTAAGATCAATATACAGTAAAGTGGCTAAGATCAAAATACAGTAAAGTGGCTAAGAAATTATAAAATAAAATAAATAAAACAGTAGACAACTAGGAACATTGATATTACTAAAAGTTACATAAAATACATAGACTTACAACGACTTTTAAACTCGATCACATCTGAAAAAAATATTATGACGCCAAATTTCTGACTCGTAATCGGTTGGCAGACAAGGCAGACAGTTTCCATCATTGTTGCCCTGTTGGGGCGGTTTTAATTCCTAGAGGACACCAAAATAAGAAGGAAAAAAACACGTAACACAGAGATTAGAGATAATTTGTGGGTGATCAGGGAATGTGGTTGTCCAACATTTGTGGTCTCCCAATCGACATAATAGCCGCCTGCTTAGTCCATTCAGGAGTGAAAGTTCACAGAGACACTCATTGTAGGTACTTCATGACAGTAATGTGGGAGGATTGGGGACCTAATACGCGGGGAGCAGGAGACAATGGCGAAGGTCGCTTAGAGACTTCAGCAGAGCTCGGAGCTTAATTTTCTTTGGCAGCCAAATTGTTTGGGTCTGGACGCAAGCATGTGGTCGCGCCAGACGCTCTTTGTGCAATATGAAAATTGAATCTCAAGCGGAAAATACATCAAAAGCTAACTACGAGTATTGGACAGACTGAGTGGGATATCACGTTTACACAGCGGAGCGGATTCCCAAAGGAGGGTAAACATATGCACCCAAAGTAGTCCATGGGTTTTTTAAAACATCGAAAATGTTTCTCTTCACACTTTACTGCCATGCACAGTAGCCGCATATTTTTGGTTCCGAAGTAGAACAGATAGATAAAAGATCATGGACAACATATTGCAAACATGCATCTTTATGATTTTTAAATCTACTTTATTTCTTGGTTTCGCTCAAAACAGTCTCAGTGAATAGCCATATAATGAACTGCTTTTGAGAAGGGTCAATACAATTATGATCTCCTTAATAATCATAATTATATTAACCTATCTCAATAGCAGTTGAAATAAAGTTTATCTCTCTCTCTCTCTCTCTCTCTCTCTCTCTCTCTCTCTCTGTGTGTGTGTGTGTGTGTGTGTGTGTGTGTGTGTGTGTGTGTGTGTGTGTACATCAAACATTGCTGGTGTACACATTTTATCACCATTTAGGGTAAACGTTTGTAAAAGGTATCACGTACTGAGTACGGAGGTCATGAATCGAGTTAGCAGGCCTTGGCAAGGTAACAGGTTTTACTTTGATGAGTAAAAATGATGTGGTATTACTGTTTGTGACACACGGTAATAGGGATTACCCAGCTTAAGATCTGTTCGGTGAATGTCTCTGTGACTTTGGAGAGATCCGACAGCTCAAGGATGATTAGGCTTCTCTGATTACAAAAATAAACGCCCGCAATCGATGAAGTTGCTTTGGAGCATGCTTCCTCGCATATTGGCAACATCTCGTGCGTGCACCGTGGATATCAGATACCAGGATATCGAAGGAGCATTTCTTATTCATACTGCCCTTAACCCTTTGCCAATGAAAGATGCATGCATTACAGACATTTATATCCATACCGCTCACGACACTTTACTGATTTAAGATACGTTTATTACAGACATTTATATCCATACAGCTCTCGACACGTTACTTATCAAAGATACGTTTATTACAGACATTTATATCCATACAGCTCTCGACACTTTACTTATCAAAGATACATTTATTACAGACATTTATATCCATACCGCTCTCGACACTTTACTTATCAAAGATACATTTATTACAGACATTTATATCCATACCGCTCTCGACACTTTACTTATTTAAGATACATTTATTACAGACATTTATATCCATACCGCCCTCGATACATTAGTTATTAAAGATGCATAATGTTACAGACATTTTATATCCATACGATTCTCGACACTTTACTTATTAAAGTTACATACGCTACAGACATTTATATCCATACTACTCTCGACAGTTTACTTATTAAAGATACATGTATTACAGACATTTATATCCATATCACTCTTGACACCTTTTACTTATTAAACAGACGCATCCTACAGATTTCCATAAGGCATTTATAAAACAAGGTAGGGCATAGAACTGTACAGTCCAGTGCTTTAACCACGTGGCTTCCTCACGTGCTCCACAAAGCTCACTGAAATTTCTTGTACGTTATTAGGAATAGTATAATGTAATATATTTGTTGTGAGATACTCTAGTTGGTCACAATTGTTCACAACTGCATCTAACACGCTCATGTCTGCAAGATAATATCTTCCACGTTTGTCCCGCTCATTATTTAGTTTTTTCTCGAATAAGTTTTAAGTAATTTTTTTTTTTTTTTTTAGAAAAAAGGTTCTTTTAAGTTACCGTCGCGCTGCCTCATTTTTAAACGCCAATTCACGTTTCAGCTCAATTTTACTTTACAAGATAGAACAGAAGGACATGCTTTGTGCGACCGCAGTTTTCTGCCATGGAAACGGTTGGGTGGTATCATGAATATACAATGTGGCTATTATATGTCTATACGGTATTTATGGCTATTATATGTCTATGCAGCATTTATGGCTATTTTATGTCTGTGCGGTATTTATGGCTATTATATGTCTATGCGGTATTTATACGCCTATGGTGATATATTTTCCTAAAAATACTGAGCAAATCACTATTCAATAATGCACGCAAAACATCGGAGTGGTTGTACTATTACCGATAAAAAAAAAGTGACAGTCCCTTTCAAAATTCAGTGAATCTGAACCTCCGAACAAAAAAAACAGCAAGATCAGCCTTTTTTGTCTGTCACGTACGGTAACACGATGTGCGCTCGGTAGGGATTTGTGCCTTGCATAATTTGACATCGTGGATACCATCTGCTCTGTAGTGTTAACAACCATCAAATTTGAACAGTTCAGCTGTCGGCCAAAGAGAGCACCCTGTGAAGTCTGTACAGACCAGACTAATGCCCTTCACGACTTACTCCACACCTGACACCAGGGAGACTGAGAAGTCCTGGTCTCAGTCCAGACTTTGATATATGGTCAAAGCTTCTCGAAACTCTCACACCTTCGTTTATCATCCTTTACGTTTGTGTCAAAACAATTACTACTTCTGGTGCTCCATATATAAGTTATCATTCAATAGGTCATTTCGCAGCAAAGAAATGTGGTTTGAAAACCAATATACGCTTTTACTAATATTTTTTGAATGACCTTACATTGCAGGCAACTTATGTTTTGTTCTTGCACGAACTGCAAAGGCAACATAATATCAGCCACTTGATGCAAGGTTGCATGTATGGGCCGGGGTATTCAAACAGAAACAGCTCATGCAGTTCAATATATTTCTCGCACCTGAAAGGCATATTTACCAAAGGAGGAGCCACCGTCGTTTGATCATTAAAAAGGCGTATTGAAGGCATACACACTCACTATAAATACGGCCTTGATGTCTTGTATTGTAGGTCGCAATCTGGAAAAAGATTTTACTCCACTTGGGTCTGCTTAACGACCCCACACCACAGCAAACTTGTGAAGGATCTTGTTGAAATAATGCGTCAAGCGCTACTGTTAGTCGAACAAAAGTTTCCTGATGCAAAATTGTACGGGTCATCATGGTATCCCAGATTCTGTGTCTTGTACGAAAACAATCGAATAGAATTTTATACCAAGAAACATTTAACGTTTTGCGATCATGTACGACCAAAATACTTATTCTGATTTTTAACAAAATCTCCAAAAAAGTTTTTTTTTTTTTTTTTTTTTTTTTTTTGTTTGTTTTTTGTTTTTGTTTTGTCTTGTTTTGTTTTGTTTTTGTTTTTTTTGTGTGGGTGTACATGGATTTCACATAAAACCGCAACTTTAACATAGAGGGATGTAAAAGGAAAATATTTGTGCTCTGCAGTAAAGTATGATTGAGATTGACCTGTATGTATGAGACGCATACATCACAGTAGTTAAGTATTTCCAACTAATGTCAATACTTGCATGCATGCATAGAGGTTTATGATAACCGTACATGGGTGCGACTTTAAAAAGAATAACATTAATTTTTAGTTAAGCCTTTCCCGCTCAAACCTTCCAACAGGACGAAGATGTAAAATGTCTGCTACAATATGTTTCTACCTTTTTAATATTTTTATTTATTTGTTTGTTTGTTTGTTTGTTTATGTATTTATTTATTTGTTTACTTGTTTATTTATTTATTGTTTGTTTATTTATTTATTTATTTATTTCTTAGAAGAAAACACTGGTTGAAAATTACAGTTTATGTAAGAAAATGATATTCTGTATCAGAACCCCATTCCTCAGCTTGTATGATGAGAGATATGATGCGTTCTTGACCAGTCTGAAAGGTAAAGGTTTAGTTGGATGTAAAAAGTCTCTCGCATAACGAGCATGAGATCATCGATCTCTGCTGTCAACCACCACGTCTAAAGTGGTATAGAACGTTACAATTCCCATTGCTGCGTTGCAGAGAGGCATCCGAGATTAATTCAGCATCTAATGCGTGTTACATTGCTTTCGGGTGCTTTAATTCTTAACAAAACCTAGGGAATATCAGTAATTTGGAATCGTATGGTTACGTTGAAGCTGGGCGAAAAAATAGTGTACAAGAAATTAGTTCCCGTTACTTCGTTAAAAGGGATTGGAAACCTAATTTTCTCTGGACCAAAGACTGATATTTCCCCCGAGTACATTCAAAATCGTTTCAAGTGCTGGAGGAGAAATGCAAGTACACCCTCGATGATATTACATGGCCTCAAACCACGATCCATGATACTACTGTGTTGCACATAAACTTTATTGCCCAATATTGGATTGGCCCAAGTCCTAGTGTTCCTTTAAATGTGCCCATGGAAGAATGATTCTGATTTAATAAAGTGCATGCCGGGAGGTAAATTTGCTCATAAGCTGTAAAATGACATATTTGAGGTCATGGCATAAATATGAAATGTGACTCTCATAATCAGCCAATATATATGCAATGTAAATAGATTTTCATCAAAAAGTTCTGTGGACAGATTTATCTGTCTATTCTGTAACCCGAACGTGCCAACATTTATTTTCCTTCATAGGAAAAAGGCTTCATTACTAGGGTAATCTGAAAAGGTGGATGCAGATAGGTCATTCCGTGGGTTAATAAGGACCTTTACCTTGACCTTGGTTTACTGGTCAAAACGAATATATGGACAATTTTAAAGATTTGTCTCTTGTTATTTGTAGTATTCAGCCAGTGACTTATTGAAGATTCTGAAATAAGCTCGATGCATTCACAACTCCAAACGTGTTGAAACTGGCTTGTATATCTTTGGCAACAATATTTGATAGACAGCTGAAAGAGCAGATTACAGCGTAAAAAGATAAATGTTCATACAGAAATAAAATATACGAAAAGAGTGTGACACAATTAATTTTAGGAAGCCAGAATGAAACGGTCTAATGACTTAAAGTCTGCAAACGCAAAACTGTGTCCCGAGATTCGGAAAAAAATCCTTAATCAGTTAGTATTTATATCAAAATGACAACACGTCTGTGCACCTCTGGACTTTAATATATTCACCAGGGGCACTGAAATAATTTAATGTTTCTTAGTATTGTTTTTATTGTTTGCTGCTTCTGACCTCTTATAAAAAAGTCATGGTTGGATTCTCATAAAAAAAATGTGGGAATAAGTTTCAACAAGAGGGCTGTGTGAACAGCCCATGCCCAGCTGACCTAGAGATTCATCACTCTTGTGGTTCTGTAAACTTGGCATAGAACAAAATAGGTGGACACTTATCAAAGGTACATCCCTACCAAGTTTGACATAGTAATCAATAGGAAAGGTGCTTTTGCAGATGAATACCCTAATTGAAAAAATCATTAAAAATAAAAAATCCACAGCAGTGCTACCTGGTGGACAACTTTGTTTGACCTTTTTACAAAGAAAATATCCACCAACTTCAGCTTAATCTCAGGAACGGTTCTGGAGAAGTTGAAAAATACCGAAAACAGACAAAAAATTATTAAAAAATAGGAAAAAGTTGCAGCGCCACTTGGTGAACAAATTAAGAACTAGGAGTCCCCAGGAGTGTACCTGTGTGATATCAGGGCTATTGGGTGAGCGGTTTCGTCGGAGATTTTTTTAAGATTTGTCCCATTAAAGAACAAACAAATAATCACAAAAAATATAAAAATCACTAAAGCGTGACCATTTGAACAAACTTGGTACAGACCCACCCAAGGTATATGGCTCCCAAGTTTGAAGTGAATCTGATTGATGATTTTGGAGAAGTCCAAAATGTGAACAAGTATTAGAATGCCCATTGACTTACATAGTATTCAATAGGAAAAGTGCATTTACCGAGAAGTACCCAAATCAAAAAAAAAAAAAAAAAAAAAATCAGAAATCCACAGCAGTGCCACCGGTTGAACAACTTCGTTTGACCCTTCCACAAGGAACGTGTCCACCAAGTTTTAGCTTAATCGGAGTGACGTTTCTGGAGAAGTCGAAAATAACATACACACACAAACAATCATGAAAAAAAAAAGAAAAAAAATGAAAAAAAATCAGCGCCACCCTAAGAGTGTTCCTGTGTGATATCAAAGCAATTGGGTGAGCGGTTTTGTCCAAAAAAGAACAAAAAATATTCATAAAAAATCCCAAAATCATTGGAGCACGACCATTTGAAAAGATACGGTAGAGACACACCCAAGGTACATTACCACCAAGTTTGAAGTCAATCTGGATGACGGTTTCGGAGAAGAAGTCCAAAATGTGAATTAGCTTTATAATGCCCATTGACGTACTTAGTAATAAATAGGAAAGGTGCATTTACTGATAAGTACCCGATTTGAAAAAAAAATGTTAAAAATTAGGAATCCACAGCAGCGCCACCTACTGAACAACGTCGTTTGAGCCTTTCACAAGGAACATATCCACCAAGTTTCAGCTTAATCTAAGTGATGGTTCTGAAAAAGAAGTCGAAAATGGTAAAAACACACAAAAAGATCATAAAAAATATTGAAGAAATTGAAGCGACGCCTGGTGAACAAATTAAGAACTAGGAGTGTTCCTGTGTGATATCAAAGCAATTGGGTGAGCGGTTTTGGAGAAAAGGATTTTTTAAGGTTTGTCCCCCCTCCAAAAAAAAAAAACGACCAAAAAATAAAAAAATCACTAAAACGTGACCATTTGAACAAACTTGGCAGAGAACAAACCCAAGGTACATGTACATTGCCACCAAGTTTGAAGTGAAGCTGACTAGCGGTTTATGATAAGTCAAAAATGTGAATTGTGGACAGACGACGGACGGACAACGGACCCTCATAAAAGCTCAGCTGACTGATTTCTGGGAATGAATTCCTTAATTCAGTCAGGAGGCAAAATCACATGAAAATACTTGCGGGTTCAACATGACACAGTTTCTGAGAAATTTGTCGGGTGGGCTTATTTATTGCTGTCGTCAAAGTCAGCTGAAGACAGGCTGCACCCACAACGTTAATTAATTCGTGTAATCCTCACGCTCCATATATCAGTCCCCGTTTACTTTTAAGTTTTGCTGACGTGCGTTACGTGAACCATAATTTGTTTTACCCCTTGGCCTGATTGCTATTTATTCTCAGTGCATCATGCTAGGCCGGGGTGGTTAGATTCTGCTGGGGGTGTGGGTGGGAGTGTTAACCCCGTTTTGAAATGGGGACGCATCCATTGTTAAGGGCAGGTAGATTCCGTACTTCCGTACTCTAAAAATAATTACTGATAATTATCGACTTTTTTTGTCACACACTGGTATAATTTACTGCGCAACATTAGAAATATGAAATTGTTCACAGAACAGAAGTGACTAATTTAAATTGAAAAGATTGATGCCACAAGTAAGTATCAAAGAAAAATGTATTTGATATTACCCACCCTTGGCAAAATTAGGTAATACGGAGTAAATCTAACTCTGGGGCTTCGGCGAAACTATACATATATATATATATATATATATATATATATATATATATATATATATATATATATATATATATATATATATATATATATATATATATATATATATATATATGTATGTATATATGTATATATGTATGTATGTATGTGTACGTGTGTGTGTGTGTGTGTGTGTGTGTGTGTGTGTGATTTTCTATACGTTCCTACAAGTCATCTACATGCAATATTGAAAAACTGCCGTTATTCGCTTCCTGCAAAAATGGTAAAGTTTGAAAAACCTTCCTCTCATAACATCTGTTGCTCTACCGGTTTCTTTGAAGATTGTTCCTAAATTCTTGCCGTATAGATGTTGTTGCTCAAGTCAAGTACCAGAATTATGCCAAGCTACTTGCCCATAGAGAGAGGCTTTGTACTGTATTAGTATTCGCATAGCACACCACATATTCTGGTCGGATTTTTAATGATGATGATAATATTAATAATGATAAAAATGATGATGATGATGATAATAATAATAATAATAATAATAATAATAATAATAATAATAATAATAATAATAATAATAATAATAATAATAATAATAATAATAATAATAATAATAATAAACTTTATTTCGTACGAGAAGATTGAGAAAATAGCAGGTGGCTAATATAATCTTTCTCCTAAAAGTATGGAATAGCCATAGGGACTGTTTGTTTTTGTCTCTTTTCGAAAACATAGTAATCTATTTCGTTTTGATTTTTACAGGAATGGACAGATTACAAATTGCGATGGCTACCATCGGAATATGGAGGAGTGGACAAAATATATGTTCCGTCCGAAAAGATATGGCTTCCCGATATAGTCCTCTACAACAGGTAAGGCTATAACTCGTGCACAATATGTGTGTAGACGAGAACACATGAATTTGGAGCACACATATTCAAACTGTATTTGCGACAAGAGCCGTGAAAAGCGGTGGATCGCCTTTCTTACAATGTGCTTTTGATATTTTAACCATACCAAGCGTCATGGTCGTCTGAATTATATTTGGAGCACACATATTCAAACTGTATTGCGACAAGAGCTGTGAAAAGCGGTGAATCGCCTTTCTCGCAATGTACTTTTCATATTTTAACCATACCAAGCGTCATGGTCGTCTGAATTGTAATGAGTCCACATTCAAATTCCTTGTAAAAAGACATTGCACCCCAATACCAAATTTTTTGTAGATGCAGATAAGATAAAAGTGATCCGTGTCAACACCTTTTTGTCTACATGCGTGGGGTTGGGCATTCGTGGAAAAGTTGACTGAGCCATCAACTTGGCACTGAAAGGGTTTATGTTGTTTTCAAAATATGTTATCTCTTTCAGTGCCAATCACGGCTCAAGTCGATCTACTTAACTCAAACTAGTCTGAATTATCATAAGGATCCCAGATTCGTATTCCTCGTAAAAAGACTTTTCATTCAAGTTCCAGCATTCCTATAGTTATAGAGAGAATACCCAAGGTCAGCAGCTTTTCATTGGCTGCATTGCGCCAATGAGCGCCGAGAAAAGCAGTTGACTCAGTCCAAAATTTGGCACTGAATGGGTTAAAGCCATACATACAGTGATAAAAAAGTAAGTTATTTTACAACTGTATAAGGGTCACTGCATTTTTCTGAACCGTCAAATGAGACTCAAGTCCGATTAAAACAGTTTATTTGCTGCTGCCACTGGAAATCGCTCATACTTTGGAAGCACTTGAGTCGGTGCGCCGAAACTTGTTAGTTGCTAACGCATCAGTTGGATAACATAAAGAGGAATGGTGAATATTCCAGCCCTAGACACCAGTGCTCATAAGTTAGTTGTCTTTCTGCTAAAACGCATAACTATTTGCAACACGATAAACGTCAGATTCTTTGTCTGCTTGTCGACATGACTGAGGAACGTTTTGCTGAACCAATTGAGGACTTTTCCAACGGTGGTCGGATTTCTAAAACCCTGCTTCCATCATAGTCTATATTCCCATTTGGTAGTCAGAGACGTCTCCAAATATACACCGTTGCACTTACTTTTTTTACATCAAATGACAAGATTATGTATGGTGCAAATTTTTGCAAAACAAATTCTGTTGAATTTGGTTCGTTTGATAAACTCCGCCCAAGAAATATTTTAAAAGAAATTCAAACACAGATATCCAGTGTGATTTTTTTTGGGGGGGGGGGGGCAGAAAGTAGTATGATGTGTTCAGAACTGGAATGCTATGTTGACATGATGACTTTATGCGTTGCTGTACGTACACTAGTGTTAAGTAACTTATCTTGTGTACATTGTGTCAGGGCCTTATTCTTTTGTTCCAAAATTGTGTGGTTCTACTTTGGATTGATGCTATAGTGGCAACAACCCAGATACCTTATTCCCCTGGAACGCTTACTTGAAGCAAAAAAGCAAAACACGAAAAAAAAAACAAACAAAAACCAAACCAAACAAACCAAAACACACACACACACACACACGCACACACACACACACACGCACGCACGCACGCACGCACACACACACACACACACAGAGAACAAAAAGAAAGAAGAAACAAAAAACAAGAAAACTTTATGATGTGTGCAAAGATAGGGCGTGACATGCACTTTTGGATATATTTTGTTCCATACACCACTTATTATGCCAATTTTTACTTATGCTTTTGAATTATAGGGTGCATATGTAGTTCAGCCTTCAAAATGTATAATTAGCGATCGGTTATCTGGACTTTTAAGATTCGAGTTTGAGAAAGTGTGTATTGGATTTCTAAAATAGTGTCTAGATGTACATCGAAAGTCTTCGAATGCAGCAGTGCTTGGAGAGCAAGGCCAACCACCTATATCACTAAAGATTTTGAGGCTTGTCTGCAAAAACTGGGTTAGAATTGTTAATCTTCCACAGTATAGTTTTGTATAATTCATACCTTAGCAATGTTATGCTTCTCTCGGAGGGTAAGAGGACTTGGTTACCGACTACTATAGATACCCTCTATTCTATCAATTTACAACACTTTTGGGATAATTGTGGAAACGAAAAAAACTATTTTCTAGATAACATACTTAGAAAACGACTAAGTGATAAGTTTCGCAGACAATTTAATTCAGAAATGAACCTTAACGATAAGTTAAGAACTTATGTCCTATCTAAAAATGAAGTTAAATTTAAATATGATTTTCATGAAGGACTTTGAAGTTAAGAAAAGCATTACAAGATTGCGTATGTGTTCATAATGTAGTGATTGGAAAAGGAAGACATATAAAAACTACAAAACTACCTTTGGAAGAAAGAATTTGTAACGTGTGTAATACTTTCGAGGATGAAATTCATTTGTTAATAGACTGTCGATTATTCTGCTGTTCCAGGCTTATTCTATTCAAATCATGAAAAGATAATTTCGTGGATTTTGATAAATATTCAGAACTTGATAAATTCAAATTTATTATGAAATCACAAGACACAGAATTAATCTCGAAATAAAAAATCCTTTAGAAAATCTTGAACAAAAATTAGAGGAAATTCCTAGTAATATTTCTCCCTCCCCCCCTCCCCTCCGGCATTATTGACCCCTCACTCGGAATTTTTAACCTACCTCGAATATGTGTGGTATCTCTATTTGGAAAGTTCATGTGAACATGTAATGTTGTGTAATTCTGCTGTTGCGGATTTTTTTCCTTATGATTTTGTGACTGTTGTGCTGTGTATCATTTTGTATTTGTGTGTACTTTGCTGTATTTGTATTTTCTTTGTGCGTTTACGTGACGAAATACCATACATTTTGTTTTATGGTGCAGTAAATAAAGTTTATCTTATACACATAAAAACAAAAAACAACACAAACAATGAGGATTTACAAAACTCTCATGTCACTGTGTCATTTGATCTTTAGGTTACAGACAGAATTTTTTGTCACCTGAAGAGACAACGAACAGTGTTGACTTCGTGTCCATTTTCAATGTTAGAGTGTAACTCTTTTCTTGTCTGTGCAGCAGCCATATACTCGTGTGTGTGTGTGTGTGTGTGTGTGTGTGTGTGTGTGTGTGTGTGTGTGTGTGTGTGTGTGTGTGTGTGTGTGTGTGTGATTTTTGATACACTGGCTCATATAAGTACAGTTAATAAGCTGCAAATAATTTCTAACAGCAGGTGCAAAACAATTGCTGTCAAAAATGACTCCAAACGCAGGGCTATCTGTCGGACGCTTAACCTTCGTCATCTTCTAATTGAGGAAAATTGTATGACCCTCCCAATGTGTATGAGTGTGCGTGCATTATTCTGAAAAAAAAAAATAAATAAAGCAATCGTAACAGAGGTCGCTGCTGCGAAACTAGAATATCTGTTCCAATGTTCATTTCTCTTTTAAAAACACGAGTGTACCCGATATATGGCAGAACAAAACAGTTTCCAAATGATATCGATCGAATTTTGGCGTACAATTTCGCCAGCTTCCACCCAACTTTGTGGACAGTTGATTAACAACCTCTGAATGCAGTCTTGATGTTTCATCAATTTATTTAAGATCTATGTGATCACTGCCATTAAAAAAAAGATTTATTGATTGGCATCTTTGAGATCTTGGAGGAAGAGTAGATACGGAGTAAGATCTTACTTCTTTTTATATGAACCGAAAGATCCCCCAAACAGTCATGATTTCAGGATTAAAAAGAAGCTAATTATTCTGCATTATTTTTTCAGTGCTGACGGAAATTTCACCGTGAAGTTAAAAACAAAGGCCACGATTTTCAACCAAGGCCTCATTAAATGGAAGCCTCCCGCCATCTACAAAAGCTTGTGTCCAATCAATGTGGAGTTCTTCCCTTTTGACGAACAGGAGTGCACTTTGCAAATGCTCTCTTGGACCTATGATGGCTACCTGGTTGACATCAAACACACGAAGTTGAATCAGACATCAGATCCTCTTGCTCAAATACCCGATGGTATTGACCTGAATGATTATTACAGCAGTACCGAATGGGACCTACTGGCTGTACCGGCCAAAAAATACGAAAAATATTATCCATGTTGCTCCGAACCATATCCAGATATCAAGTTTAATATCACAATTCGCCGAAAAACTCTATTCTACACGGTCAATCTCATTCTGCCTTGCGTAGCTATCTGTTCTGTGACACTGTTGGTCTTTTACATTCCCGCGAACAGTGGGGAGAAAATTACAATGGGCATCACTATTTTAAATTCTCTCAACATCTTTCTTCTTCTTGTTGCTGAGATAAACCCACCGACTTCTCTGGCCACACCTCTGATTGGTAAATACCTTCTGTTCACTATGGTGTTGGTCACGTGTTCAATCATAGTGACGGTATTTGTTCTGAACATTCATTTCCGGTCGCCATCAACTCACACCATGTCACCATGGATACGGGAATTATTTTTAAACGTGCTTCCGCGGTTACTTTTGATGCGAAGGCCCATGAATTCCAAAGAAAAAGCTCCCAGGGTGGCAGTGCGAACTTGTGACGGCGTGGAATTACGAGACACATTTGGTGACGACCGACGCTTGAGTAATCTGGATTTAACTATGGATACTATCCATGGAAATTACTTGGGGGTTGGCGGGACAAGAAGCGGCGGCGACGATATTCTGGTCCAAGAGTGCGAAATGGGGATGGGTGCGAGACCACAGTCCAATTTACCCCCCAATGTCATCCAGGCCATGGTCGGGGTATCCTTCATAGCGGATCACTTGAAACAGCAAGATGAATTTAATCGCGTAAGTATGGGGCTAACCCTTTTGATCCTGGTCACTGGTACATGCTATAAGTATGATCATGGAGATAGTACTATTAGTAGCTCCATGGTATGATAAATAGCAGTTGGTTTCAATAAAATTAAAGGGCACAAAGAACATTCAGTGTATTTTTTTCTTCAAAATTTTGACAACATATGAATGATGCAGTTCACCAATTCACAATAAATAAATAAATAAATAAATAAATAAATAAATAAACAAACAAACAAACAAACAAACAAACAAACAAACAAACAAACAAACAAACAAATAAATAAATAAATAAATAAATAACAGAGCAAGCCGTGGCCATCCATCGCTACGGAGACGGCTGCAAAGTGTGTTCACAGGGATTTGCAATTACATATCCCTGGTTCAACTAAATGGTCACCAACGCATCAAGTAACAGGATAAGTCTTTCCCACCCCCAACGGGGGGGGGGGTAGAAATTGAATAATTCAATGTTTGCAGAGATACACATATGTGAACCCGACGGGAAACATGAGAGAACATTATTTGAATTTAGTTCCTTTGCAATTCTTCTATTACCGAGCGATATTATTTCGTTCCCTTGCAATACACTTTAACAGTATGAAACGAAATGACTGCCCAAAAGAGACACATTGAAATTTTGCTTATAGATCGTGCCCTTGCAACATTATTTCTTTCAAATTATTCCTTTGCATTTTTTTTTTTCATTGTAATATTTGATCCTCTTAGTAGGCCGACCATCGCGTTTCTTCGAAGTAAAGTATTCTATTCCTTCGCAAAAGCGTACTGTTGCTTTCTCTCGAAAATATTTACTTCGCTGTATTGCAAAAAGTATTTCATTCCTCTTAAACAGAATCATGCATTGCAAAGACCGAAACAGTATATAGGAGTCGACTGTAACGCGCTAAACCGACCCGCGTGCATTGGTCATCCATATGGAGTAAAACAACCCCAGCAGAACAGAATGAAATTCATTGTTCTGAACTTTCCACATAGTGCTGATTTTTAAAATTAAGCTGGCTACTGAAATTAGGCATGCAATCTTTTTACCATGTCTGTAAACTAGAAAGCACAGTTTTTATTACTTTATCACGAAAATGTGTGGGTTTTTTTTATGTTTGGGTCCGAATTCTTCTTTATGATTTATCATGCACAGTTTTTGTCTTTTCGCTTACCGGCCACTTCCATCCCCCAGTTTCAGTCCCCTCTCTGTGCCATGAGATTGAAATGTCTTTGATAGCGTCATGGTGTTTATAACCTTGTGGTTGAATTGGGGGACTCGAATTATGTGCTCAAAAGTATATGTTATGGATGAGGAACTAGTTTCACCAGGTAAATTATACCGGATTTTCGAATAGTTAATTTTTATCGCCTCTTCATAATACAGCCATGTGGACTTCAAGAAGTGGAAAGTTTTCTTATTGTAGATCCCACAACCACCAAGCCTGTGGCTGCATGCGAGTAGCAGCCCTGATGGCCGTAAAGAATTTGCTTCGGAGTCCCGAGGCTCCAGCTACTGCTTGCAGAGCTTGCTCTGGGAGCCACAAGCACTGACAGGCTGACTGGCATGGTTACATGTTATGTGCATCTGATTCACATTATCGGGATGTATGGCACAAATGTTACTGTAGAGCCTTGTGAGGATCATGAGGGGTTTTTTTTCTTTTCTCTTTTTGCTTGACAAAAATCACCTCACAACAGGTTGTGTTATTTTCACTATTGGAAAACATGGATTTTTTTCTTTTGTGCAGCAATGCTGGCTTTGTTTGTTTTTTATTTATTCACCGAGTCAGTTTTGCTCCAGGGACACGTTTTCCCCCACTCTTTACTTGCTTTCTCATTTTGTTCATTTACCATTGGATAAATTTGTTTGTTCGTTCTATGATTAAATCAACCTAGCGCTTAGTCAAATGGCCCGTTATACATCTCAGCATATGAGGTGTATCTTGGCGCAGGTACCCTTTTTGGGCTTTGAATAATCTTGTCCTTGAAATTTGCGTGCACTTCATATAGAGAAAAGGAACACCTGAAATAGACGTCAGCCGTCACTTTATAGTCCGACACTTGTTAAAGTTAGGTTCAGCGTTCATTTGGCCTATATTCCATGCTTTGGCCACAAATGTATGGTGCAGACAACAGGGATAGTCATTTCTGACATGTAAAGTTGTTTAGATGGCAGCATCAGTGTAAATCAGAGAGTTTTGGTCCTTTTTGCTGCCCTAGAGTTTTTATGTACGTTGAAACACATGCGAGATTCAGAAATTGTGGCAAGATTGACTCTTTGTAAGTATGTGGGCAGGGACATTTAGCTTGATCAGTCTAATCACATCTACATAGCTTGATCATAGCTTATTTATTCACCGAGTCAGTTTTGCTCTAGGGACACGTGACGGTCAATTTTTTTTTCTTTTGTTTCGCTTTTTGTTTTTCTTTTTACAAACACTACGTAAATAACCCATATATATATGAAACATTTACCCTTCATATGGTAATGTATCACAACATACTTCATGAGGCTGGCCTTCCTGATTCCTGCTGACAAAAAGCCACTAAGCAAATATGAGCACTGAATCTAACTTTAAGACCGACGAGTCAGATTAACTTTTTTTAACTTTTGTAATAACTTTGGTCTTCCGTCTACGCCGGAGGTACGATGATTCTTCTTACTATACAAGATTGCTGTGATGTATTAAGTTGTACGTAATAGTTAACGTCCGCAGAGCTTTGCGTATGGAAAATATACTGAGAGGAAATTGAACCTTTCTTTCGTCATATGCAGAACTCAACGAGGGTTACAACAGAGATATGTTTTTCAGTCTAAAACGTCTTTGCAGTGATGAAAACACGAAATAAGCACACAGTGAAACTCTTCTAGCACATGTAGCTGCGTTATCGATAGAGTGCTTGTAAGCGACATGCAAAATTCTCGTCAGGTAACTTTTTATCAGTGGCCGAGTGAACAGAACACCGAGTTACACACTTCCTGCGGCCCACAAGATTCTAGTCCAAGCTATGACAATTTTTTATTCTGAATTGAAGATAAATTCACAACTTTAACGGTCAGGGGCTTGAACCACCGAGAATGCTTCTAGATAACACATGAAAACACGTATGCGCAGAGTGGAAATAATAAAATAAATACGCTGAAAGAAGGGGACTTAATGACAAAGACCAGATCACATGAAATTGGTCTCTTTTGTTATCGGTACTAGGTAAGCCGTCCAACTGAGGATCCCCTGCATTTTATCCCGTGTTTCTTCTTGTCCTAGTTCAGATTATATGGTAAAATTAACACTATTATTGGTAGATTATTTCAGCGGTTGCAAATATTTTATATTTTTTTCATCTATTAATATTTTTCCTTCCAGTCCTTTGATGTGGACAACTTGTGTCAATGGTAATCATTTTTGCTACATCTTATTACCGCTTCTTTCTTATTTTCAGATAAAACAGGATTGGCAATTCGTTGCCATGGTTTTGGATCGTCTGTTCCTATGGATTTTTGCGGCCGCGTGTATTGTGGGAACTTTTGGCATTATTATCCAAGCTCCTACCTTATACGACAACAGACTTCCACTCGTGAAACCAGTCAATCGCGATACTGTCAACAGTATACCAAATATGTAAGGTGGCGGATCCCGAAGATCAATAATCTGCATAAAAAGATGTACAAATTACATATGCAGGGTGGTTGTCTATTACGCATTGACTTTGTGCTGTACACAGCTACAGTCGGCTTGCAATGATAAGATTTTTAATCGGACTGGACGGTGTTAAAGCAAAGGAGGGCTAATGACATTTTGGGTTCATGGCTGCAACCCAGGTGAACATTGTGGGTCCACGGCTACAACCCACGTGAACAAGGACAGAGGTAACCGATGCTGCCAACTAAGTTTTAGCATTGACTGTATAAATTTCATATCGAAGTGGTTTTATCAAACTAAGATTGATATGATCTAATCTTGATATTTTGTGGTTCATTCTTTTTTTGCATCTGACTTAAGTTTACGGATTTTATTCGGCTTTATACTGTCGGGCAGGCACCTTCTTTTTTTTTCTCTTTGCAAGGGAATTTGTACTCTTATTAGCATTGCTTAAAATGTACGTTTTCAAATACATTGCCAGGTTGAAAGTGTTAACCGCGAATGCGGCATTGAGGTCACGTAGTCAGACGGACGCGTGTTTAACCAAGACCTCCGTGATTGTGGTCAAACTCTTGATACGTATTGTCGAGACCACGCGAGAGGAAAGAGGAACGTTTGGCTATGGTCTAAGGCATAGGAAACGGTATGAAAATTTAAGTATGAACTCAAGCAGAGCACGAAGGTGAAAAAAATGGTTCATGAACAAAGTACTGGTATCAAGCTAAAGGACCTGATCTCCAGCAAAGCACAAAAATAAAGCAAACGGTTTCTGAATAGAGCAGGTGAAAGACGTGCTGCCATGTAGATCACGTAGCATGCAGATCACAATAGTTTGCAGATGACAAGAAAACGTGATGCAGATACGTTTGACACAGTCTGTTAAGTATCGTCTTTATGGTAGGTCAGATTTCACAAAATGAGGATTCACATGATTTGACAATGTTGCAATAATGCAAACCGTATATTACCGCTGTCAATTTGTTGCTGTTAATGTGTCTTTAATAGCTGTGGAACTATGTATAATACCTCGACTGACTGGCAGGCTGTCAATTTCGGGAGATCGGGAGCGTCATATGTTTTATCATTTTAACCATTCTCTTGATACCTCCCTGTACTGTTCTGTCCAATTTCTGTGAAACATTTTTATGGTAATGAGATGTATATTGTTTGTGGTTTTTTTGACACATCTCACAAATGAAGATTGCGTATTACATCATTGGCGCCTATTGAACAAACACGAAAATGACTACTCACCGGGCCTACGTGATAACAACAGGACTTTATGTCTTCCGGTGGAAGCAGGGAGACATATTGTTTTAGTGCCCGTTTCTTCTTCTTGTTCTTCAACACTTTTTTTTCTGTGTTCAGCGTGATAACTTAAGAATTCAAAGAGCTACCTCAACCAAATTTGGTATGTGGAACCCTCTTGTGGAGACATCGGGTGAGATTACATATCAGTGACCTTGATTCAGCTTCTGTTATAGGGGTCAAAATGTCACTTTTATGGCCTATCGTGATAACCTAAGGACAAAAAGAGCTACCTCGACCAAATTTGGTGTGCGCAACCCTCTTATGGAGGGTTTTTATGGGATTGCATGTGGGTGACTCTGTTTCAAGGTCACAGGGGTCAACTTTGTTGATCAAAAGGGTCCACTGTCAGTTTAATGACATATGCATTCTCATCGCGATCAGTTCAGAAGGAAAAGAGCTACCTCAACCAAATTTGGTGTGTGGAACCAAGCGATGAAGAGCTTGGATTCAATTGCATACCAGTGACATTGACCATGTTTCAAGTTCACAGGTGTCAACTTCGAAAATCCCAGGGTCAGCATGATAACTACAGAGTGGAACAAAACTACTCCAACGAAAGTTAGTCCATGTTTTCCTCTTACACAGTCCTTTTGGTGATATTGCACATTAGTGACCTTATTATTTCAAGGTCGTATATGTCACCTTTTCCATAGTAAGTTCAGCATTTTGGTCTGTATCTTGGCAGTGATGGATCCTGGCCCCATGGTTGCAATCAAACATAAACAGGAAAGCACGAATAAAGTTTCTTTTGGTGTTGTTAATTTCGACCTTGCGTGACCTTGAAAAGTCAAATCGAGGTCAGAGTCACAATATTGGCTTACATCTTGAAGGCCGTACTTTTTTGGGACCCTGGAAATCGTTTGACTTGAATAGGAAATGACACACATACTTTCATTTAGAGTCGTCAGATTTGACCTCGGTGACGATGAAATCAATGTTTGTTTTGTGTGTGTGTGTGTGTGTGTGTGTGTGTGTGTGTGTGTGTGTGTGTGAACTGTGAACAACTCCCCTGCCGCGTTAAAGTGCAGTTTTTTGTTTTTTGTTTTTTTTGTTTTTTTTTTTTTGTAAATATGCAAGCATGATTCCAGACCAGTTATCTTCTTTGTAGGCAAAAGTGTTTCCGTGGGAGACATTTGATTTTTTGTTGAAAAATGAGTAACTTATAGTTTATACCAGACTTCATGGTGACCAACAGCCATGGACAACAAAGATCGACGTCATTTTGTTCGAAATATTTGTGCATGTTGTTCAGATTCTTGACGTTTTCTCACTGTAAATGGCCAGAGCAGTAAGGCAGATTTGAAACTGCTCACGAGTGGACAATAAAGTTCACAAGAGAATTCTTACAATTACAGCAACAACTGGCAATACAATCTGAGAGAGCCGTGGCTCTGTGTAAGTCTTGTGACTGGGGTCCTATTTCCTACCACTGTGGTATCATAATTGTTCCATCATATATTTGCAAAGCTCCGTGTTCTCTCTTTAACAGTCTTGACAGTTAGACAACTTCCGATATCTGAAATATTTGCACCACAGCGGACTCAAAGGATTCGGCACAAAAACATTTCCCACCAGGCCCTTGTAAGAAAATCGACTTGTGGAGACAGTTACGTGAAGTTTTAAAGTTGGTCTCTGAAGTGTACGGGGAAACGAAAAATTGCATTGTTTTGCCTGGATTGTAAAGCAGGCCAGGTCAATTACCTTACTTTGCACAGAAGATGCGGTACACTTTATACCTTACCGTGTCACTGGCCCTTTGGTTTCGAGAACAAGTAAACGTCACACGGGGCAAAGTCTGGGAGGAAGGTGGATGTGGCAGGAATGACTCGGAGAGAAACAGACTTGCACCCTGTGCCGAGATTCGTACCCAGATCGCATAGGCTAGATGAAAGGTGATCGCCTTGTCGCTCAAGCAACAACAAAGCACTGAATGTAGAATGGTTTAAACATATTTTATTAAGGCAATTGGAAAACAGGCATAGCCTATACAAATTCCTCTTGCAGAATAAGATGTCGTAATACCTACAATGTCCCAAGTGACCACCACCAGACAGCACTGTCATTTTAATCAGACAGACATTTTTCCATCATAACAAGCGGTTAACACCAACTCGGGGGGTTTTATCTGTGCCCTGACCCGGCTGTACACTCTCGCATTCGGTTGGGGTCTTGTGCCGGGTCAGGGTATAGCAACGTACACATACATACATACATACATACATACATATATACACAACCATTCAGTGTTGGTGAAAACCCTTTCAATATTAATGTACCCACATCAAACAAGGCCTATATGCCTATGGGCCTACTGTAAAGGTATTCCATTTTGCGTCTGCTCAATTTTGCAAATTTCACATTTCACACGTTTGCAGGTATTCAATTTTGCATTTCATTTGGGAACAAAGAGTTTCTAATTTCGCCTTCTTCACCCGTTCGAAGCCTGTTAAGCAGACCAATCGCCGTGCCCTCTACACTCGAAGTGTAGCATAGAGCTTGATCTGCTTTGGAGGCAAACGTTCGTGAAACTTACAAAACTACCGCTCGAAATTAAATACTGTTGCAGTATCCGACACTGTTTACGACATGTTAGGTGGCAAGGAAGCATGTTGTAAGCATGTGCATGTAGTCATTGTCACCAAGTATAAAGATAGGCAACAAAGAAAGAGGCAAAAAAATAACTTCATTAGCAAGTATACATTATACAAGGTATTGCCCGAGCACGCAAATACAATATATACAAACTGTATACACACATCTATGGCAAATATTGTGATTGCTCATTCAGCACATATAGCAACAGACAGGTGTACACAAATGTGATATTAAAAACCAACTATTTCAAAACCTCCATTCAAAAAGTGCATCAATAAATCTGATAATAGAAAGGCGAATTATTCCAGTCCCTTCCCTTTAAGTCATAATAAATTAGAACTTGTCTTTACTAATCAATTGAATGAAGCAAGAAAAACATTGCGGAAGTCTGAAAAAAAGGCTTATGCTCCTTAAACGTGCAGTTCGTCACATTGTGAAATAAGATTAATTTCATCCTCCAAATGTACGCCCAAGTAAAATTAGTTTCATCATCCATGGCCCCTGAGGTATACATTTCATAAAAACGTTCCATGGCAAGTTTAATGTTGGCAACTGGGTATAGCCGCAGTTTAAATAGGGCATTGTTAGCTTGGTCTTTCAGTTTGTAGTGTGGGAAAATATTTGAAGAACAAAATTCAATAGCCAGGTAACAGTATCATACGGTGATCTGATGCCCACATGTCATCATAGGTAAATGGTGAAGGTTTAATCATTTACCATTTTTTTAAACATAGGTTTTGTTTTGTTCGTGTTAAATGAAAGTTTCCATGTGACGCAACACCCCAAATAACGCCCCAGGTTAGCGACCAAGGATCGGTGTGGCCGGTGGCAACATCTGCACCGCACATGCGCCAACATGCAGTGACGGAATTTGAGGGATCTGCATTAACACTGGCGCCCAGTCCTTTTAAACCGCTGGGGCCAGTCTATAAGGCAGCCATGGTCCCACTTAAGTAGCCCTACTTGGATAGTGACCATGCCAAAATGGTGCGTTGTGTGTTTATCTTAGTGTTTTTAAAACCGTTTAAGTCTTCTCCAGGCAAGAAATGTATCTGCGAAAACAATTCATTGGAGAGAGGGAACAAAACGACCGAGCAGCTGGCGCTTTGGGGAGGGGCGTCTCCCCATCCAAAGATTTGAAAACTTTTGAAAAATAGTTCCCAAAATGTGACTTTTCAGTGGATTATGTGTCAAAATTAATGAGTTTTAATCACCGGGAAAAGTTCCCAGCGGGACCAAAGCGAGTTCCCTGGAAAATAAGGGTTCGCCCGAATACCCGCACCCCCCTCCTGTCCCCATCCTCATCACCATCCCCAACCCCACTCCACCCTACCCCTATTTATAAGTACCTGTGAGGAACAGTCCACTTGGTCAGCCCAGAGACTATAGGACTTTTTACTCAAGGGAATAAACGTGCAACTGTCTTTGAATTCATTGACTGGTGAACCAATCGTGAAGTTGATCATTGTCACCGTGGCCATTGGCAGTTACTTGTGCCCTGTTGTACTGTACAATATGGCAACCAAAATGGATCAGTTAATGGAAATTTAGTCATTTTCCAGCACTAAAACTGACCATGTAGCAAAAAGGCAGGACAAGCGCAATAGAGAAAACACAAAAATGGGTCCGTTTAGCAGGCAAGCTCAGAGTTGGCTTACTGACTTTCTCGTACATTTAGGCATGGCTCGTACCTATGGCCATATCGCCAGTAACAGTACAGGCAACACGGGACATTCATATTAGGTGCGGTGCTGCTCTGGTCTGTATCATTAAATTAAACAAGACAGCGCCCTCATGTACGAGCAGATCGCTGTACCATACATGGCAAAATATATCGCTCTTGCCAAACTAGCAGTTTCAATAAAATTGTGTACGAGTTTGATATATAAAATGACGTCAACGTATAATTGGAAGAAGTATTCTTTATTCCCACAAATGTCTGTGACACCCTTGGTTTTCCATTCGTATACCTGCATTACGACGGCTCATTGTCACCGTTGCCTTATGATAGGGCACAAATTTTGGCAGAAAATTAATAAGATCCGTGCTGGATACTTTCTATATTTCTTTTTCTGCATCCACTGATCCAAACCTCTCGGATGCTAGCATATTCTACCGTAAGTCCTACAAATGACGTGTAAATAGCTATAATAGTGTTCGACGTTTGGCTGCCCAGAGTGACTTTTAAACTATCATTGTATCGATAAATGTTCAGGAATTTATTAGCTGCAGACACAATTTGACCAGTGTGACCAGCCCAACTCAAAATAACCTTGTCGCAACGCCAAGATGCTTAGGCCGGTTTTTATCTGGGAAAACGTGTTCCTGAAAAATAAGGGGTAGGGTGGGGTGAGGTAACTATTCTAGCTTTGAGGGAATCAAGCATATAATCCGTTTAGTGGTGCACCGAACGACATAAGCAAGTCCTTCGACCGCCAGATGGACCACGGCTCAGAGTTTTCGATTTCAACAGACACTGGGTTTTCGACATTCAAGTGGAGGCATGTGTCATCGGCGTAAGGTTTTGCATTTGACCCAACAGTATCGGCAACATCATTACTTTGGAACACACTATGGATGAGTAATGCAGATAAGATCCATTAGAATAACATGCTCCAGGTGAACAGCTTTCTTTGACATTGGCTGGCCGCCCAACTAACGCCAAGAAATTGGTATTGACTGAGTCTTACTTTAACCAGGAACAGGATAATTCAACTTAGTGGCGGCAAAGTTGTCGGAAGCCTACAGTAATTTTCTTTGGAATTTTTCTTTTTCAGTACGCATATGGAACATTCGGTTTGGTATCAGGTTCACGGTGATTTGGTCAGACTAAATCCTATCAATGCCCAACGTCATCAAAACGTTTATGTCGATTACTTTCATTCCTGGAACAGAGTCCACAGCTTCTTTTTTCCCGAAAATCCTTGGGTTGATTATGGATCATTGGATGTCTGACTTGTTTCGTTGAAGTGTATTGATCCTGGTGGTGTCCTGGCATCAGTGGCGGATCCACGATTTGAAGAACCATTTCAATGTAGTTTTGGCGAAACACGAAGGAGAAAGAGATTGAACGACTGACCAAACTGTTAAGTTGTGTTCAAGGAGGGGCTCTGGGGTGTCTTATAGAGTTTAACAGTCTTTAATTTGCATATGCTAGATTGCTGTAATTATTTTAACTTACTGGTGGAAATATGACACTACACGCATTACTTGACCTTTCAAATCCCTCCAAAGCGCCCAGATGTATATTGTCGTCAGCTTTTATGTTTTCATGTTTACCGACCACATTTTTCCTAGGAACTAAAAATACGACTTATGCACTCCTCAGAACAAATATCTTTCCTTGACGCCAGCTGGGCTCAATGCGCCGAATCCGTACCAAGGAAAGCTTATTCGACCAGGAAAAGGTTAATCCTGCACTTGAGACGAGTTTTAAGGGCTTTGGTATAAAGCAATCTCTATCCATATCATGGCACAAACCGCGTAAATTATGAGAAATACTGAAAATTTATTTCGATTAGCCATTTTTCTCGGAAGCACACTCATGTAGTATGTACCTATAACTATTGCTGGTTTGATAAAATTGATCATATTGTGTGCGTGGTCAAGGCACTAACTCCGAGCGCTTCACTTGCAATGAACGATTTGGGGCTTAATTTCTCATTAAACTTAAGTCATAACAAAGCTACTTGGTGTGATGGGAGATCAACAGTCGCTTTAAGCAAAATTTATAATAAAAGTCAATTTTGAGGAAGTATGATTTTCAGAGCAAATGGACCTTTATATCTGCTACCTTAAAACACATACACACACAATACTTCTCTCTCATCTCCAGGCGTGGACCTTGGAAAGAACCGATAGTGTTATACGAACTAAAACAAACATCGTGAATAAACATGGCTGCTTTAACGTTATATTCAACAAGCTGGTGTTGACTGAACAAGAGCGTTATCTGAAAATTGATCACATTTCTCTTGTTCATCTTAGTGTACCAGCTTTGCAAACAGTTTTCAAACTCACTTATGTCTAAATTTCGAATTTATTTCAAGCCTGAAGACTGATAAAATGTTGGTACGTACGAGTTGTAAAACCAGCTGCTTGCTATGTTCTCCTCATAAATCGAAGTCCCAATATGTTCACTTTAATAGCAAGAAAGACGTTTTTTTTTTCTCATGGGAAATCATTTTATACCTGTCCTCTCGCAGACGCATTACCTTTAGCCTTTTCCTTCTGGTCAATGAACTCCAGACTAAAGGTCTTAATTGACACATGCAGTTGCAGGCGCACTGCTGTCAAACATGCTAAAATGAACATGCATCGTTTAGGCATGCGCTCACAGCCTTGTTGCTTACCTCTGCCACGATTTAATGTACAGTAGTCCCTCCTTTGAAAGACCACTCCTTTGGGAGACCACAATTGTCAGGTCCCTCTGTAGTTCCTTTCATGTTATTTATACCTCCTTTGAGGGACCACCTGCTTTATGTGACCGTCTTTTGGGTGGCACTAGGGGCGGTCTCTCAAAGGAGGGACTACTGTATATGTTTAAACACAACTGACTTACCAGTCACCTTTGCTCATAGGATGGGTGATCGTCCCATCTTCAACTCATATTTTGACCCCTTCTTCCAAAAGCGTTGAGATCCTTATTCAAATTTGATAAGGATGAAAATTGTTGAATAAGTCACATTTCACCGATTTTTGGATTATTATGCATGGGTGAACATGGTCAGTTTTGAGAAAAATCACGAGTAAATATTTGGACAGGAAATAAGTTTGTTTTTACATTGTAAGAAAATTGCTAATTTTCACCCACGAATTGGCGTACTAGAATTGTAAAACATTCAATAGGGACTTCTTCAAACTTGATTGATATGTACCTTGAGCTCGTTTTTTTTCAAATCTATCTATGTGTCTGTCTGTTTATTTGATTACATGATTATCAATGTTAGCATCGTTAGTTTTTGGGATACCAATGTGATTACACGTACGTGGCCTTTGGCGACATCCTCAAGCGTCGTGGGTGGCCACTAGGTTTGTTTCCTGTTGACGCTAGCATAACTTTTGATTTGTTGCTTTTATAAATTGCAAATCAAAAGTGTTCATTTTTTCCTCATTATCAGCTGTATTATCAAATGTAAGCTTTCACCAAGACTCGAAGAAACTTGTTAATGGGACTCAATCTCATCAGAGGGCGCCACAACACGAGTGCCCCTTCATGCATGTCCAGATTCTGGGCAATATCAATATGAAAATGGACAAAAACTTTCAATGTTCTCACAAAATGTCTCGTCTGAGCCTGTTACTACTGCTTTTTTAAATCTGACTTGAACCAATAATTAACAATCAACAGTTGCGTGACCCAGGCCAAGGAAACCTTTTGGCCGGGGTATGTTATTTTGATAGGTCTCATCTGCAATTCTGATTCAAACTGTTGTTTACTGCTGCAATTAGAAACAAACAAACAAACAAAAAAATAAATAAATAAAAATGAAAAAGTCTGATTCAAGCTGTTTTTACTGTTACAATAATGAATAAATGAATAGATAAATAAATTGAATTGACATGTCGGTAGGTAGATACATACATACATATTTACATACATACAGACAGACAGACAGACAGAAAGAAAGAAAGAAAGAAAGAAAGAAAGAAAGAAAGAAAGAAAGAAAGAAAGAAAGAAAGAAAGAAAGAAAGAAAGAAAGAAAAAGAAAGAGAGAAAGAAAGAAGTCATATTTTGCTTGAAATCCGCAAAGGCCTGGTGAAATAGACGATCTTACATGGGCGACCCGGAGAGACGGGTTTTCACCTGTCACGCAAGGGCACATTTCTCGGCAAAAGTCACGTGTGACCGAATCGAAGGTCACGAGTGATTTTGGACGATAAATGTGTCCTCAAGTGACAGGTAAAAACCGTCACTTACATTTGCCTATGTAAAATTCTGTTTCTTCTATGATATTGCAAATATTTACCCTTTCAAGAAAGATGAGAACATTTCAACGTTTATCCGAATTTTCTTCTTGGTTCTTGGATCTTATTGACCAATTATAAAGCTTTCTACATCATTATCATCCTCCTGTTCAACATTGTCCCCCCCAACCTTTGATCTATCAATAAGGATTATCATCGCTAACTTGAAAGAAACTAAACGAACCCCAGTTATTAAATTCCTCCCCTTGTTTGTCTTTCATTTCCGGTGGTGTTTGAAAGCATCAACGTTTTCATCGGGTTCATTCAAGGATTTCTTTTCTGGGATTCTTTGCTTGAAAAGTCTCAAGTGTTACTTGTCCGAAGAAACCTATGTACTAAAAAATGGACCATATTAACTTACGTATAACCGAGAAGGTGGTATATTCACCATGTTATGTACAATAAATCGATCTGTGTGTGTAACCGGTTTCTTGAGCTGATTATTTGAGCAGAGATTTACAACATTGGACATAAATTTAGTTATTGTATACACCTGCCATCTGGTGGGTATGGCAAACGACATATCGCCAAGACCCACAGTCACATCGAAATGCTGCAGTGACGTCTCTGTAAAAGTACTAACAAATATTTCCGGGAAGAAAAAAACACGATTATGACTAAAAAGGAACCAAAATATCTGCACTAAGTGGAGATACAAGACTTTATTTGTACACATACTTTTTTCTTCGTTAACTTGAATTTTTGCCAGGCGGAAGTAAATGCACAGAAACTAAAATATCAAGCAGTCAAGCATAACAGATTTAAATAGAAGAAAATTTCTTATTTTCTTTCTTCATTTTCTTTTTCTTCTCTCTCTCTCTCTGTATTTATTTATTTATTTGTTTATTTATTTATTTATTTATTTATTTATTTATTTATTTATGCATGCATGCATGCATGCATGCATTCATTCATTAATTCATTCATTCATTCATTTATTTATTTATTTATTTATTTATTTATTTATTTATTTATTTATGTCACTATTTTCAAAATCTAAGTCGTTCGCATGCCGCTTCAACAACAGCTACAAACTCCTAAGTTCTGGCGTCTTGCCTGGCGCAATTTTCAATGGCAACATCACCATAACCACCACTAACGTGTCACTCAATCATTCAAGGCTCTGGAAGGGATTTTCGTTTTCCGGTGCCTGCATGAGACCAATTTTTCTTTACACCCAGCATTGTCCAATTTTCAAAAGTACAGGACCAACTTTTCCCAATATGCTAACATCCAAATTTGACAACTCCAATGTTGTCCAACTTTGCTCAGTTCAGCTCCAATTTTCTAAATTCCAGGTCGGGGTGGAGGGGGCGCGGGGGGGGGGGGGCAAGATGTTTCGACCTTTTTTTGCAGTAGTTCATTGCTGAAATACAGGGACAGTGAGTCCATTTCCCTTTCTGTGGGGTGCATGGCTGGATCCATCTTGCATCTCCATGTAGCATTTTGATTTATTCAAATGAAAAGGCTGTTGGTTCTCCAACAAAATCCAAAAGGTCATTTGCTAAAATTGGGTTATAAAGAGATTATGAAATAAGTTTTGACGGTGACTTTGTGGCTGGAAGATTTAATCACTTTTTCTGCAACATAGCCAAGGAACTCTTTGCTAAGCTTCTTGGCACCACCTTTGACACAAGGGAGATCAAAAGATCAAGAAACTCCTCAAATTTACTGCAGTTTTGGAGGAAGAAATTTACAGGTTGCTCAGTATGCCAAGGAACTCTTTGCTAAGCTTCCTGGCACCACCTTTGACACAAGGGAGATCAAAAGGATTTACAAAAATAAAGGAGTTACAAGTAACTCCTCAAATTTACTGCAGTTTTGGAGGAAGAAATTTACAGGTTGCTCAGTAGGACAAACTCATCAAAGACAACAGGTTCTGACAACATGAATGCAGTTTTTTGTCAGGGGTGCTGCTGCTGTAATTACTACCCGTCACATTTTGGCTCAACCTTTCTCTCGGAACCTCGGAGGTACCTACTAATTTGAAAATTGCTAAGGTCATGCCTCTCTTTAAAAAACATGAGCGGTGTCCATTTTTCCGGTCCTGTCGAAAACATTTGAAAAAAATCGTGTATGATCAATTTTATTGATACCTGAATTTAATATAAAAATGTCAGTCATGCCTTAGATCCCATTTTTCGACAGAAACGGTACACACATATATGTAAGATCAGATCCAGCGGAATATGGATAAGGGTTTATATACTGGCATGGTTTTAATCAATCTACAGAAAACGTTCGACACAGTAAACCATGACATACTGCTATATAAACTGAAAGCAGTGGGTGCAGACGAGTCTGTTACGAAATGGTTCTCTTTATCATACAGAAAACAGTTTGTATCTGTTAACGGATTCATGTCTCGCAGTGATTCAGTTACATGTGGTGTACCTCAAGGATCCATATTAGGGCCACTCCTCGTCACCATTTACGAAATGATATGATAAGAAGCGTAAACTGTGACGTTAACTTGTATGCAGACGACCTCGGCTCTTTAGTTTCTGAAAAAAAATGTTAGTCATATTGAAAAAGCTTTGAGTGGAAATATAAATCTCGCAGTCAGTGGATAGTAATGAATGGATTGTCTCTACACTTGAGCAAAACTGAAAGTATGCTCTTTGGCATGAAACGGAAGCTCAAGCAAAATTCGCAGATGAGTTTACTGCAACTATACTCATACAAGCAAAGATGAATGTAAAATATTTAGGCATCACTTTTGATCAGGACTTGTCGGGTGACAAAACAGGATGTGATCCTGCGAGGAGGATAAACAATGGTTTAAAATTTCTTCACAGAAATGGACATCTTTTCGATAGAAATGAGAAAAAGTTGCTCTTCTTTACTCTTTTGCAGCCTTACTTGACTTTGCCTGTGTTTCCTGGCATTGGGGCATCAACAGATATTATAGAAGTAGACTTCAGACTGCACAGAACAAAATGATTAGATATATACTGGCACTTCCTCCAAGAGGACATGTGGGCGCTGACCAGCCTGTTTTGCCAAAATGGCTAGATGTCTCATCCAGAGTAGAAGTTTTTGCTCTGAGTCTAATGTACAAATTCAATAGATTTCAAGCTTCCGACTATTTTCATGATTTACAGCAGGCCAGAAGCTTGTATACATACAATACAAGTTATATGTTCTTGCTCAAATGGGAAGTCATGGTAGGCAAACGTTTTATTTTAATGGTGTTAAACTTACGAACCAACTTCCATACGAAATCAAAAGTTCAGTATCTAAATACACCTTTAAATGCAAGTGAAAACAATTCCTGACTGAGAGGATGGTAGAAAGAAATATGTATGTCTTTGTTTCCCATTGAGAATATACAGATATAATGTAGGAAATCATCATCAGTTGCCTGCTCACATTCATTACGGCAATAATTTTATGTTTGTTTTAGCAACTGTGATAAAGTTAGATACGCTGGTACTGTATTACAAATTCTAAGATATTTATGTGGTGTGTCTTAGGCCACATCACAATTTTTACCGTACTGCCAAATGGTGGATAATAGGACCGCCATGATAATAAGTCAGCTTTATTTATCAGATCTTTTAAGTGCTATCCTTTTATATGGTCAGGTGTGTCAATCTTAAACTTATGGATGTATCTGTATATATTTATTTGTCTGTGCTCATGTCTTAGATGTACCCTGGCTTTATAATAAAAAGTTTCGATCAATCAATCAATCAATCAATCAATCGATCGATCAAATTAGGTTTTAAATTGAATTCTTGATTAACTTCCAAACTATTATATATAGAGGCGTGATTCCAAATTCAATTTATAGGTTTGTTACATAACCACATCCAATTAAACATGAACCAAAGTTGTCGCACTACAATGTATGCAAATTAGGTGAATACACAAAATTTAGATCCGGAATACCATTAAAACTACTAAAGACAGAAGTGCCATTTCCACTTCAATTGGAAGATTTGTGACATAGCCGCATCCAATGAGATATGAACCAAAGTGGTAGCATTTTGATTCATGCGAATTAGGCAAATACGCACAATATAAATATGGGATAACTAACAAAGATAGAGGTACCATTCGAACTTCAATTGATAGGTTTGTGGCACAGCCCCATCCAATGACACATAAACCAAATTATAGCAATTTAAATTATGCAAATTAGGAGAACACACAAAACTTTAATCTTGAATAACTTCAACACTATAGTAGACTGAGTTGTCATTCAACCTTCAATTGATACATTTGTGGGATAGAATCTAATGAACCATGAATCAAAGTTGCAGTAGTTTGAGTTTTGAAATACACAAAATTTACATCTTAAATAGCTTCAAAACTATAATAGATTGAGGTGCCTTTCCAACTTCAATTTATGGGTTTTTGACACAGCCACATGAAAAAATTATTGGTGCAGGATTTAAACAAATACTGAACAGGCAATCTTTAAAAGGTTTCTGGGCACCTAGACTGCTTTATTGACAAGCCAATAAAACTTTTCTGGATAATATTGAACTCTTGTTGTATCTAGCCTTCATCAGGGGGCAACAAGATCGAAATAATTTGATAAAGTAATTATCTCCAGGAACATTAGATACATTTAAAGCCAAAGAGGGGACAGGGGTAGCATGATGAAGAAAGTATTGTTTGTACGGTGAAAATTGCTTCACTATCCAGACCTTAGGTGTGGAATGTTCCCATCAACCAACACCATAAGTACAAAACATTGCTGGGGGGGGGGGGGGGGGAGGTTAAAATCTTCAGTTGTTAACTATGTCCATCAACACTACAAGTACAAAATATTGATGGAAAAGTGAGAAATTATGGGTTGTTGACTTTGCCGGTCAACACCACAAGTACAAAATATTGTTGCAAAAATATATGAAATGATGAGTTGTTGACTATGCCCATCAATGCCATAGGTACCAAATATTGGTATAAGCATACAAATTGATAGTTATCAGAACTATGTACAATCATCATGACAAGTAACAGTGGTCAACTTACCTATCAACACTTTGAGTACAAAATATTGGTACAAACATACAAATTAAGAGTTTTCAGAAGTATACACAGTCATCATGACAAGTGACAGTGGTCAATATATATTTATATATACATATATAAACTGACAGAACCTATTACTGAGGTTTTGGCTGGTGAGTCTGGACTGGACTTCCATTTTGGGGATGCAGCATCAAGAAGATCCAGATATCTGCTTACTGACTGGGACTCCGACATAGGACTTAATGTGCCATATTGCCCATCAGTTGGCTCAGAGCCAAGTCATGTCAGGCTACCTGTTCCAGAACCTTGATGCTTACATCCATAAATGTTTTGTACATCAGCTGTTGTTGCTTAAAATTTACCCTTGACAGCTCTGCCAAGTGTTGGACACACAAAGCCAAGTTTAGGTTAATTTCCTCAGTCTTGCTTAATAAGGAAGCAAGCTCCACAAACTGGGCTAAACTGCTTCAGCTTACATGTGCCGAAGCTTCTGTCAGTGGTTTAACAATGAAGTTGACACTTTCCTATATATTATTGGTTCTAGCCTGCTCCATGACCATCTCTGACAGTCCAACCAGAAGCACTGAGTTGTTCACCTGAGGTGATGCCAGCACTGTTTCCATTAAGCTACTTATAGTTTCCCTAATTATTTTACCCATGCTTTCTAAAGGTATACAACAGTGTTCTTCATCACTACTATTACCACCCACCGCTACCTGTATTGTTATTTCACTGCCTCCATGATGCTGCTTGACCTCCACTGGGTTAAGGGCTGCTACTATGGTCTCTTGTGGGGTCAGGGGAAAGGCTGCCACTTGGGTCCTCTGATGGGTTCTCAGAGGGACAGGGTTTGGTTGACGGCTTCCACTGCAGCCTCTTGTGGGATCCCATGTAGGGCTGCCACTTGGGTCCTCTGATGGGTTTTCGGGAGGGTTGAGGGCTTACATTGCAGCCTCTTGTGACGTCGCATGAAGGGTTGCCACTTGGGTCCTCTGATCAGTTCTCAGAAGGGCTAGGTTCCCGGCTTCCACTCTGACTTCTTGTGAGGTCCCATGGAGAGTTGCCACTTGGGTCCTCTGATCAGTTCTCAGGAGGGCTAGGTTCGTGGCTTCCACTCTGGCCTCTTGTGAGGTCCCATGGAGAGCTACCACTTGGGTCCTCTGATGGTTTTTCAGTGGTGTTCAGTTGAGGTCTACCACTGTGTATCTCTAAAGATGTCCATCTAGAGTCCTCTGGTTGAGGGCTGACACTTGGGTGTTGCATTTCTTGCCAGAAGTCCTTGGCTGGAGCATGGAGCTCCAATACCTCCTCACAGTTCCCCTTTGGTGATGCTTCATTCAGACCAGCCAGGTCCATCTCTCTGAGGTTCCAGGCCTTCTTGTCCTCTCTCTACTGAACCGTCCATCCATAGTATTCCAGAGAGGCTCCTCTACTTAGGCATCCCCCATAGTCCTTCACTTCTAGATCTTTGTAGGTTCCCCCAATAACCTATTTCAACTTCTCATGTAGATATCCCCTCATGTGTTTGTCTGTTTCCTTAGAGGACATCTTACAGGATCTACACCTGCAGGGAGCAGTGTCCCTATTCAGGTGCACTGCCCGGATGTGATCCTCCACATGGTATTTTTCACCCTCACTGTCATTGCATGCGATGCATCTGAATACCCACCCCAGGCTTCTGAGATACCCATCAGTATTCTTTGCCATTTCTCTCTGTAAACAAAAGTTTCATCAGAATTGGACCTGTATACCAGAGTCTCCATTTAGAGGGGCTGATGGAAGGAGTTCTGCAGTTTCCTGCACCAGTATGGCAAAAGGAAAAGGGGTCAAGTGGGGAGATGGTCCACCATAGACTCTGAGGTGTGACAACTAGTGAAACCACATCCACTTCTTCTTTGAGCTTAGATTCATAACTACTGACATCACTTGTACACACAACTGATACCGAGTACCAGGCATTAAGATGGTGCTGCCTTGTGTTTATGTGTTGGGCAATTTGCTCCCTTTCTATACAGGTCCAGTCACACATATGGTACACATAAACTCATGCTCGATGGTACTGTCTACTTCATTCAGCTGAATTGCCAAGTGTCTCAATTCTGCTGATGGAGATTCCAGAATGGCAACTTGTGGTATGACTACTATGTTGAAAAAAATGTTTTCTACTGGGTGATCTTCCTGACATTGCCTTTAATATCGCCAGTTGCTGCACACAGGTAAATGCACATATAGCGTTTTCTTATGTCTATTGTACTGTCCATTCTTTGGTATATTAACCTCATGAGACTCATGTCTTGGGGTGATAAAAACATTAGTAAACAAAAATTAATCAACCTTTGTGTTCTGGCATTTGGATTTTTGCTTAGATTTTTTCCGTTACTTTGCTACTCCTGCAATGTCCTATCCCTTGAACCCTCACTCTGCCTTGCTTTAGCTACTGCTGCTTTTGCCCATTGCAACTTCTGTCTCACTAGATAGGGTTAGAGATGGACAGCCTTCTCCTTCCCTCTTTCATCCAATTGGATAGTGTAGTCCATGTGATTCAGTTTTTTCACTATTAGATAGGGACCCTAATAGGGTACCTACAGATTTGGTACTAAATCCAATTGCCCTATATCACTGAGCTACCACTAAGTCATCTTGCTGGTACTTGTGAAAAGAAAGCTTTTAAACAAAACTTTTTGCATTCTGTCATGTTAAAACTAGACATGGCTTTTTGACCCTATGGACTTTTGTACATATGTTTTGGACTCTTTTGGGTAAAGATGAACTATAAATTATGTGCTTCAGCTATACATACCAAGAAACATTGCCTTTGGTCGGAATTGACTTGGATTTGTTTCATTAGGACTGTTCCTGACACTTTGTGCTACCCAAATATTCACCAACTCTCTCAATCCAAAGTAAAATGTTTCCAATAACTTCTCCCAAGTCTTCTTCCTTTGCAGATCTCCTGATAGTAATGCATCATGCATTTGCTTAAAATCTCAGTCCCCACACTTTTTGGTACCACATATTGGAGATGGGATCCCCCATTCTTCTTGTGAAATGTGCATAACAATAATCCATCTTTTGTTTGTAAGCTATCCCAGCAATTCCAATAGTGTCTTGTAAATGAGCTTAATAGCTGTACAGTGGTACCAAAAGATCATGCCTTACTGTCTATCCACTTGAGGAATAGTCCAATGTCTGGGTCCTCCTGGTTTTTTTTTTTTTTTTTTTTCTTAATCGGTGCAATGAATACAATAGGGCCCACTGTGTTCTAATAATAATAATAATAACAATGATGATGATGATGATGATAATGATGATGATGATGATGATAATAATAATACTGTGGCTTTCTGCTTGTCTGCCACAGTCCTGTGTCACTGTGTGACACAGGTGGCCTAGAGAAAAACACATGAGGCAGAGCAAACCATGGTAATATTTAACAGCTTTTGGTGCCATGTTTTCCATGACCAGAGCTGAGGCATAATCATAATCAGGACTACCTGGTAGGATGATGGGAGAAAAGGAATGAGATGACAGAGTTAGAAGGCAACATGTTAAATTAGAACATCCAGAGCATAGGGAGGGAAGGGAATGGTGGTAGCCCTTATAAGGGCTCCTATGAGGGCACCCTTGGAAAATGCCTGAGCCATGAAGGCAGGGATAGGAAGTGTGAGGGAAGGTGGTTTTTTTTTCAGAAAGTACAAGCGATGAGTGTAGGGGGATATACCCAGGACCAGGGACCCACCACAGCTGTGAGAGAGTGGGTGGTAGACTCTTTGCCCCAACTCTTACAAGATAAAGTAGTGTTCCAGGTACATGTCATGTCTCTAAAGATGTGGTCGTACCACATCTTTAGAGATGACATCCAGGAAATGTCAAAAAGATAACGTAAGATGGGGCTTCTCTGGTTTCAAATTGAGGCCCACCTGGCATATTCAGTCCAGCACTTGGACCAATGTGGACATATGTTCCTCAAATGATTTTCAAAAGCAAATTGCATGATCAAGATATTTCAAACAGCATTCCCCTTGTAGTCCAGCTAGAGCTATTTCCATTAAATTGTGGAATGTGATTAGTGTCAGGCCAAAGCTCAGGACCTTATATTCATAAAAACTGCTTCTCATTGCAAATGTTGTCTTTGATAAATCCTCCTGCTTAATAGGTACTTGGTTGTAAGCAGAGGTGATGTCCATCTTAGAGAACAGATTTGATCCCACAACAGCATCCAGGCAGCTCAGTGAGTTGGGAACAGGGAAGGCATTTTTCTTTGCCACCCTATTAAGTCTTCTGTAATCCATACAAAGATGAGATGTACCATCTTTTTTTCTGACCAATAAAACAGGAGATACCCATGGTGACTTTGATGGCTGAATAATTCCTTGTGTTAACAGGTTTTTAAACAGCTCTCATGCCCCCCCCCCCCCCAGCAAATGCTGTGTGCTGTCTTCTTGGTGTCTGTTTAACAGGCCTAGCATTCCCAGTCTTAATTGTGTGTTCTGTTATGTGTGTGAGCCCAATGTCATATTCATTGTTTGAAAAGCTGTAACTGTATGTGCTCAATAGTGATGCAACTGCCTTACATTCTTCCTCTTTTATTCTTCTGTTTTTAGTAGCATCTTCATGGAGTGCCTTCAAATGTGGCAGCACTTCAGGAGTCTAATCTTAACAAATTAGATTGGGTCCCAAGTTTATGGCCCTTACAGGCAGGTCTGTCTTTTGCTTCCTCAAATTAATGTGTCTGAGATTATCATAGTTCACAACTTCCTCTCTGTTCTCCTCTTCCAAGATTGTGTTTATATCCAGATTTCATTATGCAGTAGTCCAACTACTAGATTTTATAATTCTTACTTTTACTGTGGCTTTGTTGGATGTGTCCACTAGACATGTTGCCTCTACCAACTCGTGTCTCTGCACAAAGTTAGGTGCACCTTCAATCAATTTTGCAGCATCTTATTCTGCTTCCTTCTTATCAACAAATATATCCAAAATAACTTTACTCATACCTGGAACTATGCAGTGATCAGCAGCATAAGTCCTCCTTATCCATTGATTTATGATCACTGTTCCAGCTTTATAGTTGTCTCTCTGAACATCATTTTGCCATCATTCAAGATTAGATCTGCAGGTCCATCTTTGTCCTTTAACAATATGTGAGCACATTATCCTCAATATATGGAACAACAAGCTTCAGTTCCATGAGCCTCATGTGAAATTCTTTTGGTCCCATAGTGGTGATGAGTGTTCTGTCTTCATTTTGTAAGTCCCTTCCACTTTTCCTGCCTCTCAGTTTAGGCTTCTGGGGATATGCAATTTTTCCATACACCCTCGAAGGTACTACTAGTAGTAGTGCCAGTAATTCACATCCAAACCTCCCAACTCTCCACTTGTGCATGTTCCTGTATATCAAGGCGGTTGCTGCCTAGCTATAGATATCTCTGTTTTTCCTGGTACTCTCCAAGACTACACTTCCACTTGTCTCTGTAGACTCCAGCAAGTACAATTAAACAAACGCATGTCCTGATGATTTGATTATTAGTCTGTGCTGTTGTCTGTTGGTATTGCCAGTTTCTCTTGTTTCTTTTATCTTTTTTTATTCTGCTCATGTTTTGAGCTCTGTATTGGTCTTTGTAAGCTCATTTCTGAGCTCTGTCACCTCCCTGAGACATGCCTTTTCTTTGGCCTCACTAGTGGCCATGTTTCCTTTCCTTATATTTAAAGTGTGTGTGTCAGCACACACTTTTCTGTTTTTCTAGGAATTCTTTATTTAAAGTGTGTGTGTCAACGCACACTTTTCTGTTTTTCTAGGAATTCTTTCTTTCTTTCTTTCTTTCTTCTTTCTTTCTTTCTTTCTTTCTTTCTTTCTTTCTTTCTTTACCGGCAAATTTGTCCGACATTTCATTTGAAAAGTATTGCATGTAAAAACTCCAAACTTTGCACAATTATACTTCTATGGATAAAGTCTGGACTTTTTATAATGAGAGGTCATGCTTTTGAAAATTATGCAAATGAGGGCTAATTAAAGTTTTAAATCTTCAATATCTTATATACTATAGTAGATGTGGTCCCGAGTGTATAGGAGTTCGATCATAGCAAGGTAAAGGTCATCTCAAATGTCAAGGTCATGTCAAGGTCAAAGGTCATGTCAAGGTCAAAGGTCACTTTTAAGCCAAAATGTCATTTTTGAGGTCAAGGTTCACTTAAGGTAGAGGTCATCTCAAGGTCAAAGGTCATTTCAAGGATAAAGGCCACTTTCCTTGGTGGCCTTCTTCTAGCCATAACTTGGTCAATTTTTATCTAATTTTGATCATTTTGGGCTCAAATTGTAGCTATTGTAACCCTGCATATTTTAGAATTCATGTGTGACCTCTAAAGGTCAAAGGTCAAGGTCATTTGAACCTTTGAAAGTTTCATCCAGTCACAACTTGGCTATTTTCCATCCAATTCTAATCATGTTAGTCTCAAATTGCAGGTATTGCAACACTGCACATTTTTATAAGAACACGTGACCTTGAAAGGGCAAAGGTCAAGGTCATTTGGCCCTTTGAAAGCTTCATCTTGCCATAACTTGGTAAATTTTCATCCGATTTGGTTCATCTTCATGTCAGTTTAACTTCTACTAGGGGGTTCCTAACCATTGCGCATGTAATGAATCTAAAACAATAGTTGTAGCAATTTGAATTATGCTAAATAGCACCATTAGAAATTTTAAATCTTGAATAACTTCAAAGCTGTAATAGATAGAGATGCCATTCCAACTTCTACTCCTGTGTTATGAAATAGTTGTACATTGCCATACCAATATGCTTTGAAGACACACACACTGATTTGCTATGCAGCAAATCATCTTTTCTAGTTCTTTATTTCTTTCTTTCTTCTTTCTTTCTTTCTTTCTTTCTTTCTTTCTTTCTTTCTTTACCGGCAAATTTGTCCGACATTTCATTTGAAAAGTATTACATGTAGAAACTCCAAACTTGGCACAATTATACTTCTATAAATAAAGTCTGGACTTTTTATAATGAGAGGTCATGCTTTTCAAAATTATGCAAATGAGGGCTAATTAAAGTTTTTAAATCTTCAATATGTTATATGCTATACAGTATGTGTCTGCCACCCCACCAAACACACATGACCAGTGACAGTGAATGATTGGTATCAAATTGCCAGCTTATTCCAAAGTCCTGGCAAGTGTAAGTTTAAGTTTATGTGTATTTTATTACCCCCAATAGAATTCACTCATAATCCACAGCCTTTATCAACACCGTAAGACCTGTGGGATATTTTTACAGGGGTGTCAGATCTCAATTAAACTGCAAACAAGCCATAATCCTGGTATATATTTTACAAGATGTGACATCAAAATGACACTTTGAAAATGAGGCATCCCTTGACTCATTCAGGACAGAAGTCTTCATTTACTGTCAGTAAAATTTGTATCAAAGGGATATACAGAGAATTCTTATCTTTTAAATTAGGGGGTTCTGATTTAAAATATCTGACAATCACAATAGAATATAATATCTGCTCATGATTTGTGATATTCTGACCTTTTTTATTTGTTTCACACATTGTATTAGCAATGCAAATTTAAAAGAATTACAAAGAGCATATCCTTTGGGTTCGTCACTGAATGAGTTAATTTTGTCATATAAACATTGGCTGCATTGATTGAATGGCTATGTCTGTTTGGTAATTTAATTATAAGTTAATGTTTTCTTTCATGACACCAGTCAGTTCAGTGGCTGTTAAAGAAAACATTTTGGGCTACATTATTTATATATAATTACACAGTCTAGGGAATGCTCAAGATCCCTGCTCGTGCATTCTATCATTAAAGTGTGTGTGTGTCATCACACACTTTTCTTTCTTTCTTTCTTTCTTTTTCTTTCTTTCTTTCTTTTTTCTTTCTTTCTTTTTCTTTCTCCCTCCCTCCCCCTTCCTTCCTTCTTTCCTTCTTTCTTTCTTTCTTTCTTTCTTTCTGAATTTGAAATTTTCAATCTTGAATATCTTCAACAGTATAATAGAGATGTCATTCCAACTTTTACTAGGGGGTTGTTGACCATTGGCACCTAATCACCTAATGAATTAAAAATAAAAGTTGTAGCAATTTAAATTATGTAAAAAAGCACCATTAGAAATTTTAAATCTTGAATAACTTCAAAGCTATAATAGACAGAGATGCCATTCCAACTTCTACTCCTGTTTTATGGAATAGTTGTACATTCCCATACCAATATGCTTTGAAGACACACACACTGATTTGCTAGCAAATCATCTTTCCTAGTGTTCTTTTGTTTCTGTTGGGTATTTGCAGGGTGACAACAAAGCCAAGCCAAGTGGCTACTACTGCTATCTGATATCTCACTCTTTTCATATGATAAGTCCGAGTCATTTCACTTAACAGCTCTGTTTGGCTTCTTTGATCTCCTTTATTTCCCCACTCACCTGTGAATGCTCAACAACATGTCTCTAGGAAATTACAACCTCAAAGACAGCAGGATCAATGACTTTTTGACCATTGCCAGTATATTTGTTTACTGCTGCCAGTATTATCCTAGCAACTGGATATAATTCCAAACATTACAAATACCCACTTATAAAAACATCTATGGCTACATAGATATGGATGGAAGTATCAATGTGTCAAACTCATGAATAATTTTGCACCAGTACTTCAATATAAGTATGACTACCAATATTCCATTCATGACAAGGTGAAGTAAAATCCATGTGTTAACAAAACTGTTTCAAAGTCACGAGCAGATAAAATCAAAAGCAAACATGTGTTCAATGATAACTTGTCAATATAAATGTAAAGCTATGAATACCAGTATCACAACCATAACTATTTCAGACACAAATGCAGTACATATATGTGACTATCAATGTTCCACAAATCATGACAGCTAAAATACCAGTGAAACCGATGTATATGAATATTAAGATGTCAATGCAAAAGCAACACATCCATATAAATTCCAATGCCTTGATCATGACAGGCTGGAACACAATGCAGTATGCATAGAAGTGAATTGTTATAATTCGATATGCATGTACATTTGTAATTACAATACAGGAGAGAAAGTTTAACTCTGATATCATTTTATGAACAACCTCTAAAGAAAACTATGTTATTAGTTAACGCCAGTAAATAAGAAACTCCAGCTTTGGCAACTTCCAGCAGATATGGGATCTGTTCAACGTTACCCCATGCATATACCAACACACTTGTATTAAAATGCTGATTAAATTCCCTATTTTGGAATGGAATAATCCAAAATAATAGCCATGCGGCAATGATACAAAAGCTTGCACATACCTTTACAGCAAGAATCTGTGGCCCAAAGGTAATGACAGCAAGTTGGAAGATTTTCTGAGAGCTGTGATAACAACAGAATGGCTTATCTTCTTTGTTAACCAACAAATTTAAGTTTGGGGTAAGGACCGGATCACATTCCCAGACTCCAACAAAAATAGTTTCCTGTATAGCAAAAAGCTAGTTCCACCAGAATTTTTCCTCAGCATACTCCCAAAATTTATGAAACTTACAAGGAAAAAGAATATAAAACAAACAGCAAAAATGTTAAAAAAAAGATGAGATTTTGTGATAAAAAATAGTCATGAGTATCACCGCATTGGGGAATCAACATGTGGCCACTATATCAGTGTGTGCTCCTGTTTAATTTGTCTTGCATTCTTGTTGTATAGGCCCTTCATTAGGAAGCAACAAGTCGGACATAATTTACATAAGTTATCATCTCCATGCATTATTTGGGGACATTAGGTACTACTTAAGCCAAACAGGGGAGAGGGGTAGCATGATGAAAAAAGCACTGTTGGTATTCTGAAAATTGCTTCACTAGCTATTGTCTGTTTTAATACTAATCACAACATAAGTTCTACTGCACTGAAGTATGTCAGTCATTTGAGGTTGAATTCACTCATAAAAAATTACAAAAAAAAGTTCTGATGTGAATGATTTTAGTGATTTCAGATCCAAAGTCCTTGTACAAATTCACTTCATTTAAGTACCATAATGCTTGTATTTCTAAAGAGAAAGGAACAATCCAGGTCGACAACATTCTTAATGGACAGCTGTTGATTCTTGATCCAACTTTGCACTTACAGTGTCAACAAAGAAGACAGAGCACAGGTTGCCACCCCAGCTCTTATTATGGTTGATATGAGCAACAAAATGGCCTTGTCACTGGACGCAAAATGAATGTAGAACCTGGATATCTGTCACACATAAGTGTATATCAGATGCACTGTGCTGCGTAATGGTTGCACCTCCATCCTATGTCACATATTTTCAACCAATGAAGGTGTCAGATTCTGCTTATCCCCAGCTGATTTAGGGATATTGCTGAATGATTTATTGACGATGCTAAATACATCTTATTTTGGTGATAACTTTAAATCGTTTTAATCGATATCGCTAAATCATTTAGGGATATCTCTAAATCATTTAGGGGTACCACTAAATGATTTAGGGATATTAGTAAATAAAACCATTTAGACCATTTTTCATCAATAAATGAGACCATTTAGCGATATCGCCAAATGATTTGTAGGGATATGTGGAGCAGGGCAGGGCGAGTTAGCTGTAGTGCCATCAACAGGTGACATGTTCCATTCCATTATTGATGTATTGGTAACAAACAGACAAGAATGCGACAAAAAAAATACCATCATCAGACACACACTGAAGATATGTGCTGGCCTATGTGACATCCGCATGTACATTCTTAAGACTGTCTTTTCTGGAGCCCAAAATGTTATTAAGATAGTGTGCGTAATGTATATGATCATCATTTTGTGCCAAATTACAGCATTATCAGGTACTTCTTGTGATGGAAAGAGTTTTGTTAAGTTATCAAACCTGTCTATGTGACAGGACACTTTGAATATGCTGATGATGGAGCCTTCTGGTTCCACTGACCACATATTTTGAAGAACACCTTAATGGTAGCATGTATACAGTTTTAGTCAATACGAGACATTGCATTTGAATTTCCCGCCACAAAGCACGCGATTTACACCTTTCAATCACGAAGGACTCACTGGCATATCACTCTCACAGACAGGGCTTGATACCCCTTTCTCACTAAAATTAGTGTCTTTTAGAGAAATTTCAGTTTGTAAATGTCAAAATCATATTCATTTAGTGTTTTCTAAATTGGATATAAGAATAAAATTCCATCTGCCTGTTCTAAATAGTCTTTATTTCTAAACCATACGTAATATTCCGCTTTCCCGCACAGGCAGCTGCCCGTATGTCGCCAGGCGAGACTATGGTTACTAAGACAACTAGGTATGCAGTTGGGGCGAGAAATTAATATGCATGCCTCTTATTCTCGATGATCTTGTTGGCACAGAGCTGGGTCTTAGTTCGATGCTTAACAACATGGTGCTTGTACAAATTTTTTTTAGCCTACATTACTTTATGGTTAGGCAAGGAATGTGTAATGGGATTCCATATCCCTGGTTAAACATTGTAAACAAACACATGATCAGAAGACTGCAAGTGTGCAACATTCAGTGGTTTTTCATCCCAGTTTATGTGACTGGCTCCAGATATATGGTGTATTTCTCACATAGATAAGCTAATCTTTGAAACATCCTGGGGATACCAAGATACCAAATGATGCTATATGATTGCCGTTAGAGATGTCTCGGGAGTCTACGTACCGTGTTTGCTTCAACGTCTTGCAGGAAATTGGATGGTTAAAGAAAGTACATTCTGGCCATTCGATCAATGTGTGGTGCTCTTTCTGCTGGAAAGACAGCACAATATTTGCAATTTCCGCATGGGATAAACTGCTGGTTCGGTCTTGGGTGTCCACGCGCCAGTATTGTCCGAGAGAGATAATGTGAGGGGGTGGAAGGGGGAGGGGAACTAAAGAAAAGACGATTTGCTTCACAGCAAATCTGTCTGAGTGTTTTTTCAAATTTTGATCAGATTATTACCTAGTATGCGTAAATGAAAATGCTATAATTTTGGTTCATGGTTCATTGGATAGAGTAATATCACGAACCTGTGGATTGAGGTTGGAACAGCATGTCTATCCCAGGCCATAATAGTGTTGGAGATATTCAAGATTTAAATTGTGTGCATTCACCTAATTTCTTTCTATCAAAAATGCTACAAATTTGGATCAATGTTAGTTGGATGCACCAATAGCACAAATCTTACGGAGGAAGTTTTCCTGTACTTTCAATGGGTGGGTCACCATTAGCCATGTGTCGGTTCTTATCACCACGGTGGGCTGGCTGAACGACCTTTGAAGATTCAAGTTACACATGGTCCAGTGTCCTATTCCCTAACAACAATAAAAACACCACATGGAATAAAACAACCCGCTTTGTCAATGAAAACAGATAGGCAATTGCAACCTGCATTATATACAGGTGGTCACAGTCTTAATAACTGAAAAGTCTCTTTCTGTAGGCCTTTATCAAGACCATTGAAAATTGGCTTTTGATTGAATGAATACCATTCTCAATTCCATGAATTAACGAGAAGCATGCGTTTATGAAGTTAACAGAGCAACCAAAATAACTGTCTTTATAAATTTAATGGATATTTGAAAGAAAATCAAGCACCTTACATTTTTTGTGTCCTATTACCTGAAAAGGATTTGAAGGTGTAGGTATAAAGTATTTTTTGACTAGCTGACCATTATGATGCAGTACATTTTATGACATGTTTTAAATGCGAAGGATCCGGTGAGATACTGGGAGTGTACTGAAAGGACTGATAGTGCGCAGCAACCATAGACCACTACAGTGGGGACAGTGTCAGTGCTCACAGCCAGGCTCAAGCCACATGGCCAGGTCTTGTTTATCAACAAACTTTGGTGGACCAGTTGCTGGGTCTGACCTGTCAATCAAACTCAACTCCTAACTGATCATTTAAAATTTCAGTGGTATTTTACCATCAAAGAACTGCGTGGATAGGACTACAAACACATATTTATGTCTGGCTGCCAACCCGGACATTTAAGTTTTTCCAAGAATTTCTTTCTTTCTTTCTTTCTTTCTTTCTTTCTTCTTTACGACCAGATTTGTCCGGAGTTTTTCTCGGACCCTACTATTCCGAAAACCACCAAACTTGCCATGGTGAATGACCTACCACTGAAATTAGGCACCTGACTTGGAATAGTCATGTTGTTTAAAATTATGCAAATTAGGGGCAATTCAAATTTTAAAAGCTCCATATCTTCCAAACTATTGCAGATAGACACAGAGTTCTAACTTACACAGGTAGGTTTGAGACATCTGTCAATGAACAGTGAACAAAAGTTCTAGAAGTGCAACTAAATGTGGCAAGTTTGAAGCTTTTTCTTCACGTTAATTGTCCGAATATATGCTTGTGGAAGGGGGGAGGGGACACATTGTGTTGAATATAAAATGATTTGTAACATTGATACAAAATAATTTACACTGTAATCATGAATTACATATGATATCAAGTCAGATTCACATGTTGAAGGTTTAATAGGACAACCATCACTCAATACTTTCTGTGTAAAAAAGCTCATAATCACCATGCAAACCATGTTAAGGGAACACCATGTTTGGGTCCAGTATGGATACAGAACAGTTCTACTCACTGCTGATTGGCTGAAAGTCAGGATTTAGACAGGGTCCACTCAATATGCAAGCCTGCCTACACTGCTCTTAACGGAGCCCCATGGGGTCTGCCTTATCACTGGACATGCATGTTTAGGCAGCTCTCTGTGTGTGTGTGTGTGTGTGTGTGTGTGTGTGTGTGTGTGTGTGTGTGTAGGAAGATGGGAGGCAGGTTTGTCACATTTTCCTGCTTGGATAACTGTCAGGCCATTTTTGTATGTGGCTGGTGACTCAGGGTGCCTGTCCAGTTGTCAAGGACCTTGGGTGTGCTAAACAGGCATCACCTTGAACAGGGACCTACATGTGTAAATTATTCTGCCATAAAAACTTGAAAGAGGTGATGACTGGGCTCTCTCTCTCCCTCTTCCCTATCCCTCCTCCCTCTTTATGTCTGGGTGCCAACCCAGATATACTGTTTTCTTTCTCTCATTCTTTCTTTCCACTACATAATTTGTCCGGATCTTTTCTCAAACACCATGCAAGCTACAATGTTTGAACTTGGCACGGTAACAGAGCTAGTAGGGAAGTTGACTATCTGACTTTGGACACAAAATTTTAATGGGCACATATAGGTTTGTGAAACCCACCAATATAATGGACAGTATATGGAAGTTGTAGAATTTGACATTATACTAATAAGGGGCATTCAAAAATTTAAAAGTTGAATATCTCCAAAACTATTATAGATAGATATGCCATTGCAACTTCAATTTGTGGGTTTGTGGCAAAGACGCATCCTATGAAGTATGAACCAAAGTTATAGGATTTTAATTTATGCAAAAATTAGGTGAATATGCAAAATTTAAATCTTGAATAGCTTAAAAACTATTATAGATAGAGATGCCATTCCAACTTCAATTTATGGGTTTGTGACATAGCTGCATCCAATGAAGCATAATCCACAATTGTACAATCTTAATTTATGTGAATAAGATGAGTACAAGAAATTTAAATATTTGAATAACTTCAAAACTATTATACATAGAGGTGCTATTGCAACTTATATTTGTAGGTATGTGACATAACCGCATCCAATGAACCATATACCAGAGTTGCAGGCTTTGAATTTATGCAAATTAGGCAAATGCACAAACTTAAAGTCTGAAATCACTTCAAAAGTATTACAGATAGTAGTGTCATTCAAACTTCACGTTATAAGTTTGTGCCATGGCCATATCTAATAAACCAAGGACCAAAGTTGTAGCATTCTAATTTATGGAAATTAGCGTAATACTCAAAATTTAGTTTATTTTGAACAATGGCAAAGTGTAGCATTTCAAACTGTTTTCATTTTGAAGGCACCCAGACAGATTTGCTGTCAAGCAAATCTTCTTTTCTAGTTGAGCTTGTTCCTATATCATTCATGAGCAACCTTGCCAACTTACAGCCAAAGGGCATCATAATTCCTTAATTTATTTTAAATATCTTTCGTTTTGGGCCAAAGATGTAATTGTTGATATAACTTACATGTGGCACCAGCAGCCATTGGCTGTATTCACGTACAGCCAGCCCTCCTCCTAGAAAGTAACAACGGCACCCCTATCTGTGATAGTTTTGAAAATCTTCAAGACTTCAATTTTGTCTACTTGCCCAATTTGTATAATTTGAAATGCTACAATTTTAAAGTTCGTTGGATCTGTCAATAGCACAAACTTATATAATTAAAAGTAAGAATGACACCTTTCTATAACAGTTTTGTAGATATTCAAGACTTGAATTTTGTCTGTTTGCCTCATTTCCATAACTTAAAGTGCTACCACTTAAGTTCATAGATCATTGGAGTCGCCAGTACTGCCAGGGTATGAAATCCCACCAGGGGGTCCTATCGGAGGTCTGAGGTCTGAGTGTAACTTACCGTGGTCCCATGGAAGCCCTTTTGTCCTCAAACACAAGCCTCTCACAGCAAATCTCTTTGAATGCCTTCAGTGTTATAATTTTGTTATATATGTCTTATGGGATGTTCTTATGGTATGTGCATGGACATTTGAGTTACCGTTTTGTTTAGTGTGCACTTCTTAAAAAATGGAAATCACTTATGGCACAAATAATTGAAATTGGAATGGAATTTCTATCTATGAGGTCATCTATGGTAGTTTTGAAGATGCAGATTTAAATTTTCAAGTGCCCCTAGTTAGCATGACTTTAAAAGCTACAACTTTGCTTTTCTCTTCATTGGATTCATCACTGGCACAGACCTACAAATTGAAATCGGTGTGGCACCTACATCTTTAACCGTTTTGAAGATATTCAAAGATTTAAATTTTTCAAGAGCCCCTAATTAGCACAAATTAAAATGCCACAACTTTCGTTTACTATTCGAGGAAGTCATCACTGTCACAGTCCTATAATTTGAAATGGGAATGGAACCTTTATCTGTGCTTGATTTGAAGGTATTCGCGATTATCTTTTTCAAGTGCCAGTGAAAATGGAATGGTAAGTCTATCACAACAGATTTGAAGATATTCAAGATTCCATTTTTTGAAGTGCCCATAATTAGCACAAATTAAAATGCTGCAACTTTTTCTTTACTGTTCATTGGATTTGTCTTTGTTATAAACCCCACAAAATTAAAATTGAAATGGCACCTATTTCTATAATAATTTTGAAGATTTTAAAGATTTAAATTGAGAACATCCAAGGGGGGGGGGGGGGGAGAAGAAGATTTTCCCGGCAAGCTGCGATCTCTTTTGCTACCAGGGCTCAGCATGCAGACAGCAAAGAGTCTATAGGGAATATACTGGTTCCCCAATGTGAACCATGGAAGAGAATGAGAATGGAATTAGTGTGATGGCTCATACACTTGTAGGACACAGCCTTGAAAATTTACGTACTTTACACATTGGTATGTAAATTTCATGTTTCTGTATGTGCACATTAAAAGAAAGAGATGCTAGTCCAGTTGGATTGATAGTTTGCTTCAGAAATTAAACAGCACAGAAGCACTTTGCATGCAATAACGTAAGATAAGCATACACATGACAAAATTTAACAAAACTAAAATTATTGCAAATATTTGCAATCACAATCCACCTTAAGAAAAAAAGTTTGGCTGAAAAATTTTCATTTTTTTTTTACCTTGAAGGGCTTTGCTTATAAAAAGCAACACAATGACCAATGGTTTAAGACACAGCCAAACGCTGTGCTTTTACATCTAATCAGCACCAAAATTATTTCCATGCAAAAAAAATAATTTAGATGTTTTTTTCTTAAATTTTATTTAACTATTATTAAGTTGGTTGAAATAACCATAATAACTAATGCCCGCCGGAATATGATATACCGATGAATAAAGTTTATTTGTATCTTTTTTTTTTTTTTTTTTTTATGGACACCCAAGTGGCTGCTGAGTCTGTGTACATGATTGCCATCTGGTGGTCAAATAATTTTGCGCATGCGCGTTTGGATAAATTACGGCATCCTCCCTCGATAAAAATGCGAGGGTGCACACACAGGGAAGTTATGAGTTGTTAAATTCTGAGAGACAGGGAAAAGTGTTACTCTAACGAGCGGTCTCTTAGGACTTCTGGAATCAGAGATGGCGTCTGAGGCCCGTGACCACACTTATGTCAGTGCTTGCATCAAGTATCTGCTCTTCTCATTCAACTTTTTCTTCTGGGTAAGTCACGAATTCTTCGGACTTGCGCTTTCGTGTCAACTTGTTCCAAGGCAAGTTGATAAGCACACGCTTGACGGGAACTTGAGTTACAGCTTACCGCTCGGTTGGCACAGATAGATAAACTGTTGGTGGATATGTATACATCATGCATGGCGCTGCAACATTGACGGGCACGCCCAATTCCCCAACTGAACCTAACCTTTCCTCTGTAAATAACAGTGTCATTTCAAACTTTTGAAACTTCAAATGTGTGGCAATTAATTGGCAGTCCCGTTTCATCGGTTCGTGGTCAGCAAATTACAATGACGTGTTGTTGCAACAACACTCCAGAGTCCATGCTGAAATCCGCTTCCTGGTGCACCTCTCACCCCGCAGGCCTCACGCCCCCCACCCTCCCGTCGTTATCACGACGTGGATGGGTGAACTGTTGTTATTGGCATAGCTAATAAAATGCAGTGGTTCACCAAATGTATGACGTAATTATACTTATAGAATGATTTATGTGCATTCGATCATGAGATGGTGCTTGGTAATGATAATGCAGAGGTGCCAAGTTGCCCAACATATAAAACGGGTGCTCAAGCTGAAAATGTTGCAAAAAGCGGGAGTCCTATTATATTATAATGGAGGGAAAAGGTTAAAAAGCGGGAGATAGACACATTTAGGTTATTTATATCATTAGAAAAACAGGAGATCTCCCGCCAAATCGGGAGACTTGGCACCTCTGGATATGGAAAATGGGATACAGACTGACCTTTTCCAGTGACCAGTGGTACATGTTGCTTGCTGTATATATTTTGTGGGCACCCTAATTCTGCCACAAAAAAAAAAGGGCGGTGGGGGGGGGGGGGGGAGGATCAAAGAAAAAAAGGTGGCCACATAAAAAAAATATCCTTATCTTCATTGATGATAAGGATATTTTTTTATGATATCTGCGTGCGCATCATTTTTTTTGCCGCACTTTTATTTTCGTTTCATTTTTATTTGTAAGTATTTGCAAGAAAAAATGTTGAGTCACACAATTGACAAAGCAAAACAGAAAGGAAGATGGCACAAATTTCTTCAATAAGATGTGCATAGATTTACTAGAAGTAACAGCAGATATTGATCAAGTAATTCGCCTTGGTTAGCGATCTGACAGGCTTCTACCACTCTGGGCAACAGCTCAAAATCTGGATTAGAAATCAAAATACTGCGTTCTGCAAGAAAGTTAAATTCCCAAGATCAAACAGTACTATAAGAACATAGACATGACCCCGTAGAAAGGCGAAAGGCGGGAGAAAAACTTTGATCCAATTGTACCAGAAGATTGACGAGTCCAACCTACCGGGCAAAAATGGCAATTAGATCATCAGAAACAACAGTCATAAATATCCTCAGAAAACGACCACAAGATGGTCTGACTATGAGGTAGGCTGTTGTTTATCTACAGTAATGTGGACAGTTTACTAAACAAAGACAGTGAATTATTAAGTCTACATATATTGAAAACTGAACAATGCGACATTTTAAATGAAGATAATTCCAAAGAACTTCAAAACACTTTTCCAGATATGATATAGATTTACAAATGTACGCATGGGATGTGCAGTACAAATGCACATGTTTCTTCAGGTCACAGGTTCAAGCTCAAAAAACGTTTCTGTTAAACATCGTATCTAGACAAAACTTTTTGAGCTGGAGGGCGGGGGGTTCTAGGCACATGGAATAATTTACCGATTGATGTCATTGAAGCACTGTCAACATCTTTGAATAGTTTTAAAGAGTGGCTGGACAAGACATGGGGTGAGTATATATGATACAACAGATTCGAAATGTACCCACTTAAATTTATGAAAATATGTAAATTACAGTGAATGGACTGGTTGAACAGCTAACAAACAGGCTCTCAGCCTAACGATGGCTGTAATTGACATGTCGTAACATGAAAAAGCTTCAGTTGGTGCCTTTAGCGGGCCATGCTTCTGGTGCCGATCAAGAGAACTATAGACCAATTTTAAGCTTTAATACAGTCAATTGTTTGAGGAAAGGAAAGGAAAAAAACTGCCGCCCTCATCACTTTTTTTGGAAAACTACTGATCTTGATAAAGCGTGATTTTTTTTGTGTGTGTGGCCTGAAACATGGTTTTGTACATGAAAACGTAACAGCTCAAAGCTATTAGAGCCTATATAATATTGCAGGTTACACTATGAGTATAAAACATGTCACATTTAAATAGTACCGGTAGAGTAAATGACTTCCTTATAAATGTAAATATAGGATAATTGAAGTTTGCATCACGGCAATATAAGACATGACAGAGAAAAGCAATAAATATCACATTCTTGAGGTAAAAAAGTTATGTAAATTCCAATATGCAGACCTGTACGCGTATGTTTTAGCATAATTTTATATAGTTTTATAATTAGCAATTAAAATTATCATTCCACAAAGGAGCAGGTGACTGACAGGTGCAGGCAAATTTGCAAAGAAATGGACAGGTTTGTCTGACTCTAATTACAGAAAGCAACATAATGTGTCCAAAAAAACAACAGAAAGCAAGCTGGTTTTTTTGATAAATATACCTTTGAAAAATAGCAGGTGTGCTTTGTGATTGAAAAAAAAAAATCACGGTTATATCCTGGAGTTTCCAACTGACTCAGCCCAGAAGCTGGTAAAGGAGAGGCATATGTAAGAGTCTTCAACATGATTCAAGGCCGTTGCTCAGCCCCGACACGGGGTGGAGAATACAAGGAGTACAATATTTGTGCACTAGAAAAGATAAATGTTATACAATAAAGGTGTGGACTAGACCCATCACTGGATGTCAACAACAACAACAAAGTGTGTAAAAGCAGATGCAGAGCCTTAGGAGTCAATCGGAAATGTCAGTATTTTCCCATTGGCACATAGATTATGTACACTTTTGAACTCATGGGGGAGGGGGCTAAGGACCAAGTGTATGCTTTGCTTTAAACATACTTTATTTCCAAAAAAAATATTGGGAAAAAGGCAAATGAATCACTTGTGCAAAGTGGAAAAAAAATGTAACAGGGCAAAATTACAATAAAGAGGGCTAGGACTCAGGCTTAAAACCGATTGTCCGTACTAAGTGAAACTTGTGACGGACAAGTAAAGTTGCCGATGCACTTGTCCAAAATTTACATACAATTCAATTAGAATGCGACTCCACATGGTTGGGGGACAAATGGATTTTTCCTTATTTGTAGCACTGATGAGCATTATATGGAATAATATACATATCACATGTATCTACAACTGCTCATTGCGATGGTAAATATAAAAGGAGCGAAAAGGAAGAAAACAAAATTGCAATACAGGACTCTTTATTAACAAAGACAGGACATAGAGTAGTCTGTAGATGTGACTTTGGACATTTAAAACACAGATAGTAGAGGACTTTTTTTTTTATGCGAAAATATAGATATATTTTTTTTGTTTGCTTACTAAAATATTTGAAACATGCATATTCCCAGTGATAATTAAATGAGAAGCTTCAACATTTATACACTAACTGTACAATATCCACAAGTGGCCAAACAATAGAAACAGTCTTATGTGTAGTGTTACTTACTGATCCCCTTGAAACATAGCTTTCCATTGTGGTTTAAAGAATCAACACATTTGACCCTTAAAATGCTAATCACAGCTATAGTCGTTTGCTCTTTTTTTTTTTTTTTTTATAATGGCTAAAAGATTCAAATTCCTGATGAAGATACCTTTCAGTCAAATACCGGCAAGCCTAGTCTAAAGCGAAAAGTGGTCTTAGTCAACAGCTTTCCTCAGGACACTTTGCATGCAACGCATGCAAAGCGTCCACTGGAAAGCTGTTGACTGTCTAAAATCAGCGCTTTAAGGGTTAAAGTACGGAGTTTCAGGGGGTGGATATGGGGTTCTGTGAAAGAGAACTCTGTGTATCACACTGATGTAAACATGTTGATGAGTTTTGCTGGCCGCTTACTACAAGGTCATGTAATTGTGAGTCATGCTATCTTCAGGCCAAAGTACAGCCTGTCCAGGAACTGGAAGTCTTTTTCTTTCTTTTTTCTGAGATAGAGTTACCAAAACCTTGTCACGCTCTTTGAGTCAACGACTTTTGGAATGAACGAATATCAATTGAATTTAAGTGGACTCAACATGGGTCACATTAAGGATTCCACTTTCTGCATTAAATATTTTGGCAAAATTGTTGGTCTATGTAATTGAGCCCAATGTTAAATTTTGGCTGTGTTTGCTCCATTTTTTTTTTCAGTGATGCAGGACGCACACTTAATGTAACCCCTGCTTAATTATTGCAAATAGGTTTAGGCATGAGCTTTTTTCATCTACAATGTCAGTTGAATTGAATCAGACTTGACTATTTACTCTTTAAGTGCCGAATTTTGGACTGAGTCAACAGGTTTTCTCGATCCACATTGAGTGCAATGCAAGCCGAGAAATGCTGTTGACTTGGGACATTTTCTATGGAACTCTAGGCATGCTGGTACTTGAATGAAAGGTCTTTTCACGAGGAATATGAATCTGTCCTGAGATCCTAATGATGATTCAGACTAGTTTGACTTGAATAAATTGACTTTAGATGTGATTGGCACTGAAAGAGTTAATGTAAGCACAGGTGTGATTCATCATAAATGGTGTGGTAACCTATGGCTATGGTGGAAAGTGCATAACAAAGTTAAATTCAATGTTCAAAAAATGTGAAGGTTGTATCTTGACAAATATCTTGAGAACCAGTAAATTAGCATCTATAGACCTGCGCAAAATAACTGAAAATGTGTTGAAATGATATTACCAGTCGGGGACAGATCTAGGCCTTTTAAATTTGCAGCCAAATCAGGAAATAAAACAGTGATCATTGGAGAATTCAACCTACATTAACTCTTACATACATGTAATTCATGTTAAAAGAAATAAGCCATTTGCAAATTTCTTTTTAGCAGATGAATGACACATTGGCTAATCATGGCAACAATGGTCGCTGCCACTAGCCAGTGCAGTAGCCAAAATTTAAAAATAGAGGAGGCGAGAGCTTACATGCAGTTATGGGAGCATGTGGGCCTCTCATTAATGTTACCCAAAAGGTGCATTCTGAAGCAGGGAGAGATCGAAACCATAATTTAAAGGCATGGCCATTGCCTGCTGAATCATTTCGTTTAAAAACAAATTAGACACTTCAGGGTTTCTTCCAGGCTTCAGGGATCATTTCAGTGCTTGTTGCTTTTTTGGTGTGTGTGTGTGTGTGTGCGTGCGTGCACGCACCATTTGGACCTGCAACTGTGAAATTCTGTACCTGGGCCCAGAACAGCTTAATCAGTGTTTGTAACAAGTAGGATTTTGAGTGAAAATGCTCAAATTTGTAGGATTTTTGCCTCTAATTCATAAAAACAAACAAAAATGTATGTTAATTTGAGCATTTTTACATGCTGTTAGAGTTTCTGTAGCTCTGACAACAGGGCAAAGAAAACTCACAAATGGCAATTTATCTCAACAAGGAAGGCTTCATTTAAATTTGACATCATAAAAACTTTAAAATTGGCTAAGGGATAGTTCAACATTATCATCATTTTTGAATAAGTACTTAGGGTACTAAATGTCATGACCCCCCCTCCCTCCCCCAAATTAGTACTTTAAAAATGATGATTCCCCCCCCCCCCCCAAATCATAGCAAAATTGCACAAAACAGGCCAAAAATTGACCATCATTTTCCATATCCTGTGAAAGTGTACAGACCCATTTAGCCCCCTCCCCCCTTGCGTACTGTAAGTACTAATTCAAAAATGATGAAAATGTTGAACCATCCCTAAAATACTCCAGTTTTGTGGGTGTTGGCATCAAAGATACAACATTCACAATGCTGTGACACCTAACCCAGAAAAGTAGGATTTTTTGTCAATCATTGTTACAAACACTGTTAATGTCGGCACAAAATACATATAGATGTCATATAAGATAGTAAAAACTGTGTCAGTCTTTTGGGCTGACACATTAATGGCAAGTCTTGTTTGAAAAAACAAGGGGTTATGGAGATTAGCAGGCAAACTTCAAAAATGAATAATGTAGAAGTATCATAGGAAGTTTGTAAACAATAATGCTGAATGGTGATTGAGACTCGTTCACTGAATTAGAATAAGAATCAGAATCTTTTATTGCATAACTCGCCCTCTAGGGGCCATAGCAAATACATGTGATGAAACTACCTCTGCTGACACGAGATCAAATCACTGTATTCACAGTACATCCAATCTAAGGCACCATCTTTGCTAATATCACAAATTGGTGGGATTGCTAAGCTAGTGTACAATAAACACGTAAATTATATTAATATAGGAAGAAGAAAAAATAGTAAAATGAATAAATAAAGTAAAAAAAAAAACAAAAAAAACAGAACCCCAAAATAAAACAAACCAAAAAAAAAAAACAATAATAAATAAACTAACACTGTACAAATATATGGTGAGTCCATGGAATTATAAATATCTGTCAGAAAATTCTAAATGCTCATCTGGCCATTGTACATTTTATACATAGTGGTCACTGCAGTCAAAAGACAAGTAAATATCTTAATCCTCATCGTGTGTTAGTCGGCTTTTCTCTAATTCAATGAAGGGGGCATGAAAGCAAAATTTAGTCAGTGACATTTTGTTGCCCTCTACCATTAATTTAATATACTCCTCTGTTATTTGTTCATCATTGGTATTTGGTGTTGATCTATCAAGTGTTCTGCTTCTTCAGTCAGAATGTCTACTGCAACCTTGTAGAAAATGGTATTCAGTTTCTAAAGCATTGGCACTTTAATGTTGGTAGATCCTCTCTTCGATAGCACTCTATAGTTTGGTTGGTATCTGCCCACTTCTATGGCCCACATATTCTTGTGTTGCTCGTATTTCACTCAGTTGGGCTGATGACTGTCCAGACATCCTATGGCTTCCTGCAGCTAGCAGGAAAAACGATGCTACTTAATATTCATAGTTACGTCATAGAGGAGTGAAGCATGTTTAGGGTGACGAAAAGTTGTGTGACCCCGATGTCAATGGGATGTCATGATGGGATCATGTGATGTTTCGCATTCATGACGAGAAACTGTAGAACAAGACTTCAGCAGTGGCATGCGCAATAATGTTTTCAGGAAACTTTGACCTTGGCATGACGAGAAACTGTAGTTCTAACAAGACTTCAGCAGTGGCATACGCAACATGAAGTTTTCAGGAAACTGGCATTCCCCTTGTAACCCCAAGACATGAGGGGTGGGCTGAAGCCGACCCAAAAAATGTGTCAGCAAAAAGCTCCAGCAACATTTGACACTTCACAATGCCCATGATTGACAATGATATCTATGCATTTGGACCCTCCCCCCATGATACTTGGGGGTATGAATGCTCAAGATAAGGTCAAATTAAATGATGATCCATGACTGCATTATTGAAAGCATTTATATACTGTTCCTTTTTGTGACCTTTTACTGTATATTTCATGGAAAATGGATGCAACCAGTCGGAAAATCTTAATTCATTTGAAGGGGGCTGTAATGTTCAAAGCTTCTTGTGTTGCGCTGACCTGTTGTGGTTTGTACACAGAAATAACAAAATGTTGTGAAAGTACTGTATATAGCACCTGGATGCTGAATACAGTGAAACCTCATTATAACGGCACTGAAATATCCGACATATTCAATATAATGAGACAAATTTTCGTGGGAAAAAATTCCTTTTCTTTGTGATTTGATTCATTTATAAGTCCGAAATATTCAGTTATCTGACACATTTTTAGGGAACAGATGGTATCATTATAACAAGTTTTCACTGTACAAATAAATATATGTGTGTATATATATATATATATTGCTTTTCTCCAGTGTATTTAAGAGCGAAATTTTAAATAAAAATAAATTATGAATAGACTAGATTTTTAGGCCCAAACAGTCATCTAATGTCATTATGACTGTGCAGTTCCCCCCAAATATTGCATGACAGTCAACATTGACACTGACATAGTCCCTCAGTGGTCCTCAATCAGCCTGGCTATGACCTTGTACTAGTTAGTGACTGAAAAAAATACAAATGGTGAAAATTTATAAAGATTTGATTTATTATTTAAATAACTGCCAAAGGGCAAGTGCTCTGTGACATATGTACTCCCATAACAGAATCACACCTGGCATGTTATTAATAAATCATAATTAGTGAAAAGATTCTGCTGGGTGTTTCCCCCCTCTACGGCAGGAAAAAATATCCAAATACTGTTGATCATTCAGATTTTGTACATGTCTGAAATATTATTATCACATATATGTTTACAAAGCAAATATAATGGGCCAGTCAAAATTTCCAGCAGTGTCACTGGCATGCATTCCATAATTATCAATTATACTGTCAGTTATAATTCATGACATTGGATTGCAAGCACGCTAACTTTCACATTGTATTTATCTGAAAAAGGCTTGCTTTCTGCCACTTTCTGAACGTGGCTTTCTGTAATTGGATGTATTGGAAGTGGACTCTGGTGGCCAGAAAAAAAAAATGGCCATGAAGAGCAGGCGATTCCCCACAGCAAAGGCAGCATACAGCCGCTGCGATTTCCACAAAGCCCTACAGGCGTTAAATGTATATAATTATATATATATCAAAATTTAGGGCTTTAACTTTGGTCTCCCCATTATATTGAATACCCATTAGGGCTTTAATGTTTCCCTTGTAGCTGTTTTCAGCAGTCCCCCTACTCTTTAAGGATTTCCTGGGGGGAAACCCTGCAGCATGTATCACTGTATCAACCAGGTGCAATATGTATATACAACCCTGACACCAGCCCTTCCAGTGTGTCAGAGATTTTTGACAGGCCACACCCAACCAAGGGTGATAAAACTGTTTTGCCATCTGCTTTGTTGTGACTTGTCACGGATGTAGAATTCTTCAAAACCATTTTGCCTTCACTGGGACCACTGGTTCAGTCATTGATAATGTGAACCATGGTCTGGAAAGACTTATTAAATCTCTTTGTACAAGTATTCCAGTGGCAAAGGGCAGCAGAGTTCCAGGGCTGTTCATATCTCAATCTTAGCACCAACAGCAATCCCCTACAAATATGTTTGTGATTGTGTATATATATAATATGGCACAAGAGCCAGGGTCAGGTTGGTTTGTGACACCTTTGTGTTACTTCAAGCTCAAGGCAGTCTTTCTGTGCTTAAGATTTTTGGTAGTCAGGTTTCTTTAGCATCCCTGTCAGGTTTATTCATACATATATATGGTATCATTTTTCCCGGGCAAGTCAAATTTTGAATTTTGCATAATTTTCTTTTTTTCTTTCTTTTTTTTTTTTTTTTTTTTTTTTTTTTTTTTTTTTTTTTTTTTTTTTTTTTGGTATTTTTGGTCAGGTGTATCTACTGGTTCGTACAAGGCCATGAAGTCTTGCCATCATAAACAAGAACTTGTGCTTCATTATTCATGTTTAATTTATTTGTTACTCATTCACTTTCATACTTAAAATTCAGGTGGAATGTCTTTACCAAATTAAGGGAAAGGAAACCAGCCACCATTACAAAAAACATGTTGACTCAGTCCAAAATTTGGCACTGAAAGGGTTAATCTAGCTGATGACACAGTGGACTCAGCAACTTAAAATAGAAGGGCGATTTACCCTGCACTTTTCTTCAGCTCCCTGCCCTTTTTCTTTGCTCCCTGCCTTTTTATTTTGCGCCCTGTCCTCTTTCTGTGATATACATCATGCTTTGATGGCTTATTACATATTTCCTCAATGTTGATCATCAAAATCTTCAGTATTTAAGCTGAATTCCAATAGAATATATCAAAAGCAGTATTTTCACCATAATATACAGTTATCGACAATTTTTTCAGTTTCACGTGAAACATACGCTGTTTTATCTACAATCTTACTTTTGAGGTGCCCTTTATGGTCCCTACCCATGTTGACAAGTGGCCCTTTTCAGATCAAACTGCCCTGCCCTAGCGAAAATCTGCAGAGACCACTGTGACATGTCAGTGAATTCAGTTGGCTGTTGAAGTCTTGAATTTTTAAAATGTTTGCACTGAACGGGATGATAGTAACTAATTAAGGTGTGCTGTAGTTTAGACATCAATGAGTAGCTGAATTGGCTATGGGAGCACAGGGAAATTAGATGTTGCTCTTTCTGATGGCTCAGGACTACATGGAATATGGGACATTGTTGATCCTGTTTGTTTCATAACCAGGACCTAGCTTGCCACCTGAATGTCAAGAGCGCATTTATGGCCCAGGTATGATTCATATATCATAAACTGGTATGCATCCCTCAAATATTCACATGATTCGTGCTTCACTTAAGTGGGTTGACAGGTCTGTGGTACAACTTAGAGTACACTGATCGAGAGTCTTCATACATGTATTTTAAACAAACCTCTCTGTAAACTGGAATTACGTTAACAGTGCTGAAAGTTGGACTGTTCTGTCACATTTGTGCCAAAAAATTATATTAGTGCAACAGTTTTTGAGTAATTCAGTTGCAAATTGCGACCAGGAAAAAAGGTTGGGGGGGGGGGGGGGGGGGAGTGCCTTTTGTGTAAATTATAATTTTTGCAGTACTTCAGTAATCCCCTTTCACAAGTACACACTGTACCACATAACCAGGTGGCGCCCTGTTCCTTTCATTCCAGCTCTCTGTGCATTCTAAATCAAGATCTGGTTCTGGACTTGTATTTTCTTAACACTGTTGGCAACCGTGATAAGGCACCAGTTTTCGGTATGCAGCCATCTATTTTCATTATTATTGTCCATGCAACTGGCTTAAACTTCGAGAGCTGAATGCCGACATATGACTGAATTGTCATGAAAGTTGAAACCAAATGTGAGTTTGGCTTGCAAAGATTATAGTAAGTAAACTGAACTCACAGGGAATTCACTGGAAGGAAAGTCGAGAAAAAAGGAAGTTTGGCAGAACATGATGACAGGTGGAAAGTGCAAACACAGCTAGGACACACAATCATGTGATGCACGCTTTGGCAGCAAACAGCCAGCCCAGATACCTGTAGCTCACACTTATACCATTGCTAAGAAAGAGATGATTTATCTGCTAACATTCTTGAAGTTTGGTTCGGATTGCAGCTGGTCACAAAAGTTGCAACCTTTGATACAAGACTTGTATTTTTTTTTAGACTTGACTGTGATAGGTGTCCTGAAAGTACAGTGAAACCTGTTTTGAAAGACCACCCCTAGGACAGGCCAAAAACTGGTCACATAAGGCAGGTGGTCTCTCAATAACATGGGAAAGACGGCAAAAGGGACATGGTCTTGAAAAAGCAGGTGGTCTTTCCTCTCAGTGGTCTCTCAAAACAAGTTTCACTGTACTGTATCATGGCTTTTAGCAAAAACCTCCTGAATGCCATGACATATTAAGACAATTTTTGTCTTGCCAGCATAGGCTGATGGAGAAACTAAGCACTCACTTTCCAGACAGATGTCCGTCCATCAACAAAAAACTTTGGAGTGGTATTATTTCACTAACTACTCAGGGTGGGGCTTTCATACTTGGGTAAATGATTTATAGTGATGGTCACTACAGATTTGTACCATCACTGTCATACTTCATAGGTTACATCCGTCAGTCCGTCCGTCAACTAAAAACTTAAGAGTGGCATTATTTCACTAACTACATTGGATAGGGCTTTTTAGTTGGGTAAATGATTGATAGTGATGGTCACTACAGATTCATATCATCACTGTTGCACTTCATTGGTTACATCATGCTTGAATGAGCATTGTAGAAAAACTTCAGAGTGGCTTGAATTATGTTTGCGAGACATTCATGCCCCCTGGGCATGGCTCTGGTTTGAATTGTTGCCAGCTCTTATCGTGATACTTGACTAGAGCAAATTAGAAAATTAACGGAAATCTGAACTGAATGGAGTCAACAGTCAAACTTATTTAACACAGAACATGAAACAAAATATTTTAAGACCATGTTAGTAAATCAGTCAATTTCAACACATACCACACTCAGGGATGAGAATTGTTTGCCAGTTGGCAACTTTCAGCCAAAATTGCTTTCCTTCAACAAAATAAAATGTTCTTAGGTCTAACTGCTGCAAAACTGTTAAAGTCTTTGGGGTAGGGCATATTAGGTTGCCGGTTTTCTCTTAGGGGAGCCAAAATGCACTTTAATAACCATTCTCTTCCGTGCACACTTAGCACACTGTGCCAAAAGTTATCACTTGCTATAAGATTATTTCCCTTGGACCTTCCCGGAACAAAAATTTCCCAAATTTACAATGAAAACATGATTATTGTTGGAAAAAATACATGAGATGCCAGAACTGCTGGTGCCATTAGCCAGTTAGCCAAATGCTCCTGTTTTGTTCATTTCACTAAAGAAATTTGCATAGGGCTAATTTCTTTTTAACATCAGTGAATTATATAAGGGTGAGGTTGAGTTTTGCAGTGATTACAGTTTTATTTGCCAATTTGGCTTCAGATTTTGAAGGCTTAGATCTACCTGTGAAATGCAGGGACTCTTTTGAGAATTGTAGACGCAGAATTGCTCATTACCATTTTGTATGCTGAATTTAAAATTTTTTGGAGAGGGTGTCTAGACTTAAATTCAGTAATGGATGCAGACTGAACGTATGACTAAATTGTTATAAGGGAAGAAACTTGTGTGAATTTGGCATGCAGGGCTCTACAATTATTCTATTCACTCTGGTCCTCAGGGCCGGTAGGTTTGACATTTTATGGACCCCCATTCCAAGTTACTTGTCCATCTCTGTTAATCCCATTGAGAAAAGCAAAATTTCTGGTTGCCGACCGGGCAAGTGCTTTCAGATTTTAACTATCGCTGATTGGAATTTGACTTGTCTGCCGCTGGAGGATATGCAAATTGTAGAGTCCTGGCATGTGACCCCCACCCCCACCCCCTTCTGAATGGCTCTATGCCCTGTCACTGCTCCTCAAAATTTATGCCTTTGGAACAAACTGTTCCCACAAAAAAAAAAAAAAAGAGACAACTTACAGCCCTGTTTTAGCTGTAGCTCTTTTTGAAATTGAGATGCATATGTTTACACACAAGAATAAGATATCTCATGAAAATAAACATGTCCTAAGCTTCTAGAAGTAGAACATATGTGTTAAAGATATATATGTCTAATACCAAGCAGATTTTAAATTTCTTATCTCTATTTAAATACATGTACAGATATATCTGAATTACATATATATATATTGCAAACAGAGATTATACATGTTAGTATCTCAGTTTTCATCATCGTTATGTGATTGACATCTGTATTAAGATTGCAAATGTACTTAGGGATGGTTCAACATTTTCATCAGTTTTGAATTAGTACTTACAGTACGCAAGGGGGGAGGGGGTTAAATGGGTCTGTACACTTTCACAGGATTTGGAAAATGATGGTCAATTTTTGGCCTGTTTTGTGAAAATTTGCTATGATTTGGGGGGAAAATCATCATTTTTAAAGTACTAATTTGGGGGGAGGGAGGGGGGTCATGAAATTTAGTACCCTAAGTATTAATTCAAAAATGATGATAATGTTGAACCATTCCTTACCTGTATGGGAAATACCTACAGAAATGGCCAATTTAAACATTTTATTGTAGAAATACATGTGCATTTCTGGTACATGTACGTGTCTTTGAAACACCTATATGTTTTATTAGAAATAGACTTGTAAATGTCTTAATTCTTTTTTGGGGTCAATTTGACACGCAAGTGGACATTCTGTGAATTGACAAAATACCAGATTCATATTTTTTGTAAACCGACCTTTTCATTCCAGCACCAGCGTGCCTACATTAAACCTAATAGAGCAGAGACCATTTAAGAACCGTCCAGGTCAACAACTTTCCTTGCTGTGTTTTTGGGGCACAATGCACCCAATTGTTGGTGAAAGCTGTTGAGTCAGTCAGGCGCTGAAAGAGTTACATCAGGAAATTCCTATATATATTTTAGATTGGACTTGCCTGGAAGGGAAACACAATCTGGTCCGGTGGGCACCGTTTATGCCCCGGGGACATGAAGGACCTTCCATATGGTTGTAAACATGGTAAAAGTTAGCAAATGCCTGCTAAAAGTTTCGGCATAAATTGTTTCTATTTTGCACAAATTGAAAAAATCTAAGTCAACAGAGGCTATTTAGGGAAACCTGCAATCATGGCTACTGAATTTTAGAATACCAGCATTAACCTAGATTCTAGGTGCCTGAGCATGTAACAACTACAGTGGGTGGTGAACACATTACAAATGGGTATTTTACATGTACACACTGGAATGTGCTACAGTAGAACCTGGGACATTTTACATTAAATTTACTGATTTTGGCATTTTGCCTCGAATTTCAAGGGCATAATAATTGTTTTTATTCCTTTACATGGGAAAACCGCTGACTAAGGCATGTAACACTGAAGTAGTTAGTGCTGGTAATAGACACCTCATAAACTCCAGACTGACAAAAAATAAGTGTCCAATGCAGAAAGGGATCAGTGCACAATAATTTGTTCTGCAGTGCTGTCATTTAGAGTTGACCTTTGTAAAGGAAGCACCTGCTTTATGTGACCACTTTCTAGACTTGCCCTAGGGGTATTCTCTCAAAGAAGAGAGTACGTTTACTTTATCAGTGTAGTGATATACATGCATGCAGCATGTTTGAGACAGGTGCTGTCAGCTGTAGTAATGATAAACACAGGTTTTTAGCAGGTGCTATATATATAGTACATGTACAACATATTCCGAAGACCCCCCCCCCCCAAGCCATACAGTAGTACCTACTCGAAAGACCACCTCTCATAAGAAACTACATTTTTTTTTAAAGACTGTTCTTTCAAGACATTGTACCCTTATTTGTTTGTTAATCACCTGTAATTAAAGACCACCTTTGTCTGACACTAGGGGTGGTGTTGAATAGCACATACCACTGTATTTAGTAATAGCTACATACATGTGACATTTTACTTGAATGTATGTAACTGAGACAACCCACATGAGCATTTTGAAAAAATTGAACAGGTAAAAAAAAAATTGAAATATTAGAAATCTTGAATCCTAGTTTATGGCAAATGCAACAGTGTCTGTGTTTTAAAATGATATACAGTGAAACCTCATTATAACGACACTCAGAAATCCGGCATATCCAATATAATGACACAAATTTTCATGGGAAAATGTTTATTTTCTTTGTTATTTGACTCATTCATCTGACATATTCAGCTATCCGACACATTTCGTAGGGAACAGATGGTGTCATTATAACGAGTTTTCACTGTAGAAGATACAGGATGGGGGCTTATTGTGGAATCATGGAATCATTTATGCAGATACGTGTATGAACTACAATTTGAGATGTGTACTTCTATATCTATATTTTGCTGTTGTTTGCCTTCAAAGCAGGCCAAGTTCCATACTATTTCTGCTACACTTGAGTTGCATGCCACAGATGCTGACAGTTTCAAAATGCAGTGGAACAGCAGATGATAATATGATCTGGGAAAAGGAAAGACAAAAACAGGTCTTTCCATGAACAAATGTGTAGGGAGAGCTGCAAATACATGTAGCTATCCTGAAATTTACTCGAACAGGGCTCTCTGGGGGAGCTACTCATTTGAACTCATTGTAAAATCTACAGTTTTGGTGAGTCACATGCAGCTCTCCTGACAGTGAAGTGTTTGAGGTGTGTGTGGAGGGGAGCACCAGCGATCACTCCCCTTGGACAGTAAGGCCTGCAGAAAAAGAGTAACTTCTGATGAGAGTCCAAGGTAGCAATTAGAAAGAATATATGCCAATTTGATGAAATTTGAAATCGGCGGATTTGAAAAATTCACGAAATGTCAGGAGGCTCTTCCTATGTTCTGGCCGTGTGATAAGCTTGATCAACGTCAGGATTTAATCCAACCTTGAGCAGTTCTGGTGAACTGGGATGCCTGCGACCCTGAGCTGTTTCACATCACATGTAGAGGAAAACCTCCTCAGTCTGACACTTTCATTAGCTGAACACCTTCTCTAGGTCTCAATATTCTTCATGAATACATGTACTGTGCGGAAAGCTCAAAGATGAACACTGCTAAGTCAGATGCTTTTCACTGGTCCCAAGGACATTCAGCTTGGGGAGGTTTTGCTGTACATGTCAAACCTGTTTCGAGAGACCACCCAGACCCAAAAGTGGTCACATAAAGCAGGGGGTCACCCAAAGGAAGATTGACCCCTGTGCCACCTGGCCAACAACTAACCTCCACTTTGAATTTCCATCCATAATTTAGATTCATATCTGTGCGCCACACTTATTTTAGTGGCCAACAACTAACCTCCACTTTGAATTTCCATCCATAATTTAGATTCATATCTGTGCGCCACACTTATACCCAATTTCATCTTGCAGTCATGTGTTTATTTATTGAAATTAAAAACATATTTAGTTTTTGTAAACTGATTTTATCAAAACAGATTTACTTATCTTGTACAAAAATTGTTGGATTAAAATGGGTATTTGTGGCTGGACAAGTGGTCTTTTGGGATTATTTTTGGGTGGTCCTTGGTCAAGTTCTTCGGTGTCTCCCAAAAAGGGGTAATGTATGATTAGAATGTGTTTTTGCACAAAAAAGCGGTCACAAAAGGCAGGTGGTCTCCCAAAGTAAGAGTCTCTCAAAACACATTTTACTGTACATATAATCCCTGAGGCTATGAAGTACTGCATTCCTGTTTCTCCTTTTTCCTGTTGTATGCTTTGAGAAATCCAGGTGTGTTTGTCTTTCTTTAAAGTGTGTGTGCCAATGCACACTTTTCTGTTTTTCTAGTTTCATTTGGATTTCTTCCGCGAATTACCTTACTTTTCATGTACATACTTTTGTATATACATGTACTACAAAAAAAATACATAAATATGTGCTTTTCTAACACCAACAAGAAATATTGAGGTCGGATGGTTTGGGGCCATGTTGGTCAACTAACTGGAAAAAGGGTTCCCCCCCCCCCCTCCCGCTGTATACACGTTAAGATGGGAACATCTCTAGATATATTATTTCAGTGAAACAAAGTTTGCTTGCATGTAGGTTTGGGGGCTGTTTGTGTTACATTGTGCCAATAAAGAATTAGGGAAGAGATAACTAATGAGGACATTGGAAGTATGTTGATGCTGAGCATGAGAGGGAGAGGGAGAGGGAGAGGGAGAGAGAGAGAGAGAGAGAGAGAGAGAGAGAGAGAGAGATTATTGTTGGGCTACCATTAATTTCCTCTGTGTTGGTCAGTTCAGTTGGAAATACAAACAATCAAGTTCTGTAGCCAGACACTGCAGCCCATCCATTTTGCAAGGTACCATGGTTAAATGCCTCTTTATCTCTGATCCAAAGGTACATATGTATGCATTTTAGATCACACTGGTGATGATTAGAAGTAAAATTCCTGTATTTGTGCGGTGATATTTTATAAATACTTGCGTAAGATGCATGTATTTTTTTTTTTTACCTTTGGTCTAAATGGATTCCTTACACATACATGCAAGAAGGACGGTTATGTTCACTCCAAATTAGATAATGTAACCTATTGGAGGTCCGTTGAGTGAAAAATAGAACTTTTTGCAATTTTATTCCACTTCTATATATACTTTACTGTACAGACACTATTCCCACCAAAGCCAGGCCTGTTTGATGATCAAAATGTACCCAGACAGTGTTTATAAACATTGTAGAGCTGAGGGTAATGTGCAGCAGATGTGCACAAAGAAATGCCTTTGTGAACAAGCATAATATGAACACCAAATGTACAAATAGCAAAATTGGTTTGTTTACCAACAGTACAAAGCGCAAAACGGATAGGCTCAGCACAGACCAGAAGTTGGCCCTCCTTCTCTCTTTTTGCTCCTGGTTGGAGTGACATATGAGCTCCTGAGTTCACAGTGGGGAATTTATGTGTTATGCCTGCAATCAGACCCCTGTCAGCATGGTCTATCTATTGTGGTTCAGTGGAAACAAATTAATTGGCACGACCACAGATGTATGACAGGGCTTGGTAGTTGTAGTATTAACAGTTCCTCTGAATAAACTCTGTCATGTTTGTGGACATGTATGCCTGAGTTGCACTATCTGTACACGCATAATTCAATGTAAGCTTAGCTTAATCTCAAGCATTCTTGACTTTTCAACCCGTAAAGTACTAATCACGGCTCTAGGCCTAGTCGTTTCCTCATTACTGTGAATCATATAATGGTTAAAAGATTCAAATTCCTCGTAAAGATACCTTTCATTCAAATACCAGCAAGACTAGTCCAAAGCAAAAAGTAGTGTTAGGGATGGTTCAACATTTTCATCAGTTTTGAATTAGTACTTACAGTACGCAAGGGGGGAGGGGGTTAAATGGGTCTGTACACTTTCACAGAATATGGAAAATGATGGTCAATTTTTGGCCTGTTTTGTGCAATTTTGCTATGATTTGGGGGGAAAATCATCATTTTTAAAGTACTAATTTGGGGGGAGGGAGGGGGGTCATGAAATTTAGTACCCTAAGTACTAATTAAAAAATGATGATAATGTTGAACTACCCTTATTGAAGAACAGCTTTCCTCACGGCACGTACTTTGCATGCATTGCACAAAGTGCCCTGAGGAAAGCTGTTGACTCAGTCTTAAATCAGCACTTTACAGTTTAACTGATAATCACAGTTAGGCATTACTCAGCAGTGACCTGAGTCAAAGTCATAAAGTCTGGCTTTTAATAATTACATGAATACTGCACAGGCAAGATCTTTGTCATGTGTGTGATCACCAGATTCAATTTGAAGCAGAGCAAGCAAGTGGATCTGTTAATTATGGTTCACCAATTTACTTGGCCTGTGGGTGGAAACAAACTGGACAGATAATATTGATTGTGCACACATGTACATGTTTGTTTTTGCAGATACAAATCAAAACAAATATTTAAGTATTGTAAGATTGTCCCTGGACACGATGTCACCAATCACTGCCTTGTGAAGGCAAAGTGATGTAATACATGTTTTGTGTATGACTCTGTTTGTAATTTGTAATTTTATTTGTGAATTAGAACAGTGAAACACTTATTTATAATTAAATGTATACAACATAACAATACGAGTAAAGTGTAGGCAGGCACTAGCCAGAAGGTTTTAAACAGCTTTTATGGCTCCCAGCTGGACATATTTTCCACTTGTCTGCATTGAGTATGATATGTTAGAGAAAAAAAAAAAAAACAAACAAACAAACAAACCAAAGAAAAACAGAAAGCAAGCGAAACTTGTGTGCATAATAATCTAAATGTGCATGTATACATATAGACTTCTGAGCGAGTTTCACCACCATCTCTGTAGGCTTTAACTCATTCCATACTATGGTCACATGCCTTGGTCTGTGGTTCTGGCACTGCCTGGCAAGTCATGCTGCAGCTGCCCTTGCAGCAGCTGCAGCATGACTTGCCAGGCAGTGCCAGAACCGCTGACTTAAGACCATCGGCATGTTGGTACTTAAATGAAAGCTCTTTTCATGAAGAATTCAAATATGCAATTGTCGTCTTAAATCTAGGTTAATATATGGAAAAATCAGGGACTGGTATGGAATGAGTTCAAATGACTCGCAAAAATCCCCATCAGGTACAGACAGATCTAGACGTTAAAAAAAATCTGAGGACTAAATTGGAAATATGGGCATAATTGACAAAAATGTTCTGTTGTGGCCCTTTAATAGTTCATTTTAAAATACTCGAGACATTTTACACATTTCATTGGTGCATGTATTTAGATAATGGTCAGAGTGGGGCCTGGCAGGATATAATTTCCAGCCGCATCCACAGTCTGATTGACTAGCAGGATATTTCACAATCGCTGTGTTTTGCTTTGAATTTAATTTGTTTACAAATGCTATGCCTCCTGATGTAGGGTTAATAAATTATGCGTAAGGTTAGGACAGTTTTAATATATTAGGTTTCATAAAACAAAACAACAAAGAAACAAAAAGGAAACAAAAAACGACAGCAAGAACAACAGAGATTCAATGGATCAGTTGCATGTACAGGTTCAAAGTCTGTTTGAAATTTAATAAGAGCACAATAATTTTATGAATTAATGTATCAAGCATCAGAGCTGGATGCGTACTAATGTGACCCAGCATATAACTGATCAATGTATTGTATTTTTAGGTTTAGATGCCTTGACACCGTGTATTTATGAATCTGTCAGAAATGAATGATGGACCTTGAGATATTTGTGATGTCTGATGATATTAAACTATACAAAATGCCTCGTACCCTTGTTGCTTTGATATGTATCTCTAAAACAGGGATCTCACAAGTTGCCTCGTAGAACACCCAGTATGTCGAGACTGGGTAAATAATCATAAAATCGCTTGTGTTATCTTCACAGTGTTACCACAATTCTAACATAACTACCACATGTACACGCTGTGACGGACAGCATAAAGGTCACGGTTGGAGTGTTCAGTTGTTTCAACACACTTGAGCATGCTTGCAGCTATTGTAAATTGCTTTATTTTCGCATGTATAATTTCACTGTTTTTTTTCATGGTTCTGTGCCATCAGCGAAATAAGCGAAAATAAGAGTACAGCAAGATTAAAGCTATTTACAATAAGTTTGTTGAAAGTGATTGTTGTCACACTGTCCAGATTATATGCATGCAGGACTACCCTTACCAAGTTGTGAATGGCCAAAGTTCAGTATTCTAACCCTTTCTTTGTTGATTAAGACTCCTCATTCAGCAGCTTTCCTTTCTTGTGGGTTTGGCACATTGCACTCGACACTCGTCAAGGACAGCTGTTGACATGGGGCATGCAATCATAGAAGATATTATCAACAGTTCTCACCAAAAATACAGGTTTTATTGATGAGAAAAATTTCAAATAGAAATATTCAGGGAAATGACAATTTACATCTGTATCTGGGCACTTTTGAGAGATTGTAATGGGAAGGGGTTAATGTAATCTGGCTTCTGCATCGATGTGCAATCAATTCATACATGTATTATGTTTTGTGTCCACGGAATGGAACGGCTGGGTTTCAAACCATCCACCCTCTGCACCAATCATATAATTTGGCTTGTGCTTCAGTGTGCAATCAATAAATATATATATGTATACATATATATGTGTATACATGTATATATAATATGTATATGTATATTTGTATACATAGTACATAAAGTTCTTAGTCCCCTTTTGTATGTTTTCATCTTCTTCATGTGAGGACACAGCAGATGAGTGGGAAGTGAAGATCAGTTTATGTAATATCAGTTTTAAAATGATATTAAGCCCTAGTTTTTAAATTGTTGAAAATTCTTGCACACTGAATATTTGATACAGGCTGACTTAGTTCATGGTATGGTGTTCTGGGGTAAAGAAAGGAAGTGTAAGATTGTAGCCAGTTTGGCTAAAATTACAAAATAGTTCAGCCAAGCTCAGGTTTTGTAAGTCCACAAAAAGGGCGAAAGTAATTTAAAAATTATAATCATCATAACTTACAAGGCATTGATGATCAAATTTTAAATCAAAATAAAGAAATTGAAAATCTTTTGAGCCAGTTTGGGTACAAGATGGAATGTATCTTTTGCCAAATGTCATCTCTGGTAGCCTATGGCTAATTGGCAAGTTATCTTATGGCTGGCACCAGCCCAGGACGTTGAGACTGGATGGTGATGCCTATCACGGCTAAAAACCCCCCATCTGCAAACACCCAACTCTTGTTTAGAGTGCCAAAGCCACAGTCAACTTGTCACTACGGAATGCTCACATGTGAAGGAACACTGTTTAGCAGCTAAATGTCAAATGTGATGTTAACTCTTTGGCCTTGAAGTGAGACTGAGTCAACAGGTGTCCCAGGCATGGGCTGGGCGCTTAGTGCCCAGCCCATGTTAAGCTGGGGCATGTCACCGTGATAGGTCTCATGTGCCAGTCTCTGCAACTTGCTTTTCATTACTGTTGACAAAAGTAAAAAATGTAGAGCAGAGGACATGTGACATAGCCACCAGCCAGTTTGGCCTGATATCAAGGTGGAAAGGGTTTAGACACCTGTGTAATTTATCAGATCGGAAGCTCTCGGATCTGAGTTATGCTGTTACTCGATGACCTGAATGAACACGTACATAGACAAGAGGTGTACGGGTATGAGTGGTCTCATGTTAACTTGACCATACACAATTGTATGTGTCTGGTGTGTTAATGTAGGAGACTCTTCTCAACTCCTTACCCTTAACAAGCTGATGAACTCCGCTGACCTGAACCTTTCAGGGCACTTAGTAGTGACAGATTTGTTTTATTATACAGTAGTACCTCTCTTAGGAGACCACCTTTGGGGCCTCATAAAAGTGGTCTTTCAAGACAGGTGGTCTCTCATTAGAGGTACAGTAACATTGAAAGAATAGGACTTGGGGCTTTACAAAATGGTCTTTCAAGAGAGGGTGGTCTCATTGGAGGGGTCCCTCAAAAGAGGTACCACTGTACAGTGAAACGTGTCTTTAAGGACCACTATAGGGTTGATCAAATTGTGGTCTTTCCAAACAAATGGTCTTTCATTAGAGGTGTGAATAAGATATAAAGTAATAAGGGAAGTATGGTGAAAACTGTCTTGAGAGACCACTGTGAGGAAAGACCTCCTGCCTTTTGAGACCTTGTTTACCATGTCCCTTTTGTCATCTTTCCCCATGTTATTGCATCTCTATTGAGAAACCACCTGCCTTATGTGTCCACCCCTAGTCTCCCAAAACAGGTTTTACTGTATCGTCAGAAAAAAGTGGTCCTTCAAAGCAGGTGGTCTCTCAAGACAGGGATCACTGTCCATGTATGCACTGTGAAGGGCCAGCCACGTACACAACAGAACTGACTGGTCTAAATCTTGTGGAGCAACAGGGTAAAATATTGTGCATGGCATTGGGATTGGATAACTGTATGTAGACCTGAATCTCATTGTTTTTATGCTTGTTTTATAAGTTTACACAGAATAGAGGGACTGGGCATGATGGTCAATCTAAACAGATAACAAAAATAGGAGAAAAACAGGCTGTATTTACCAAAAAGTAACATGTATCAAGTACATGTAATCTCTCTCTCTCTCTCTCTCTCTCTCTCTCTCTCTCTCTCTCTCTCTCTCTCTCTCTCTCTCTCTCTCTCTCTCTCTCTCTCTCTCTCTCTCTCTCTCTCTCTCTCTCTCTCTCTCTCTCTCTCTCTCTCTCTCTCTCTCTCTCTCTCTCTCCTCTCTCTCTCTCTCTCTCTCTCTCTCTCTCTCTCAATGTTTCCATTAACCCCCTAATGGGGGTATATTTCCGTTTTTAAACCTGAAATACCCTCTGAGAAAGTTCTAAAGGGTCACAAGGCTTGCTTATTTACATGTAAAATTAGTGGAAATCTGTTTTTCTCTTGAATTCCCCTTCTTGTGACCCCCTGAGGAAAATCCTAAATGGAACACCGTATGTATGTGTATATATATATATATATATATATATATATACACACATATATATATATATATATATATATATATATTCATTTCATGATCGGTGATATGTGTGCATGCCGTGTGCATGCCGTGACTGTCCATTTTCATGTACTCCGTGTGCGATGCATAAATTCCTGTTGTCTGAGTACGAGGACATCCTGTTAGCAATGACGGGTGACGTCATTGTGACTGATGTACTACATGTAACATTCATGTGGTGTAGATAGTTGATTGTTTTTTAGTTTCAATATTCATGTCTTTATTATGTAACTTTTGATCATGTCTGCGGGCTTCAGTATATTTTGTGATTTTTTTGGCCAAGTTATCTGTGTGTTTTATTGTAATTATTATAAATGGTCTTACAGACTTGTAAGTTTTCTTGGGTCAGTGTGCTTGGTCAGTTTCATCCATTTGCCATGTTGTCAGTGCCTGTAATAAAGTGTGATTTGGCTTATGTAGCAGTTTGTTACCCGTAGCCAATTTGGCTAATTATTAGCTAGGTAGCCATCTTCTTGTGAATTTGTGTGTGTTTTCACTATTTTTGACGTCTTCTACAATGTGTAGGTACAGATTTCTTCAGAGTGTATTTCAATGCTGCCTTCATGCTCAGTCTTACTTATAAATATACATGTATACTTTCCAATCATCTACCTCATCATATCCTTTTAATTCATATCTCTCAGCTAACTAATCCATGTCTTTGACCCATCTTGTTTTTCCTTGACTACCTCATTGTAAACTTTCCTGCACCACCTGTCTTCACTTACTGCTTGTAGATACCCCTAGTACTTTAACTTGGCTTTGGCAATCCTGTCTGTGATTTTATTCCATCCTAACTCTCCTAGGACTGCTTCTGTTGCTGTACATGGTGGTGCTCCCAGTATCCATTTCCCCATCTCATTCTGTGCTTCTCCATTTCCTGGATATCTGCCTCACTTATTGAAATCACATCTAAGCCATATATCGTTCCTGGTATTGCAACTCTATCCCATAATATCCTTGCTGTGTATGCTCTGTTGAAACTGTTCAGTGCCGTAGCTTTTATCATTCCCTTCATACGATTCACTTTCTGTTTGATCTTCTCCACCTGATACCCAAACATGCTGTTACCCGTTGCTTTTATCTTAATGCCTGGGTATTCATACTCATCGACCTCCCCAATTTCGATCAACTGTTCTCTACCTTCTGGAATTTGGAACTGTTGAATTCTTCATTTTTTATTTCCATTATCATTATAGGGTTGAGTTGAAACTCGGTGCCAGTGTTGCCAGTCAGAGGAGCCAAACAAGTTGTTCACAAGATGCTCTTGCTGTACGCTCTTGATTTTCAACCAATTGCTCATTTTGAGTACTTATCATAAAACTCTATACAATAATACATACATTCCTGTTGATAAAGTGCTATATAAGTCAGTTGGCATTCTGATACTTATTTGCATACAGGGCGAGAAAATTCCATCATAGTTATACTTGTCTGAGGAAAGGTGCCCCAACTATTTACATGTTATTTTACAGTGTTTTCACTTGTCGTGCATCAAATTTTACTTGTCCTGGACAAAAGGAACTTTCTCTCTGTGATATATATATATATATATATATATATATATATATATATATATATATATATATATATATATATATATATATATATATATATATATATATATATGTATATATATATATACATATATACAGTAAAACCTCTTTAACCAAACACCTCCATATACAGAACACCTCTCTATACTGAACACCATTTCTCGGTCCCAAATATATGCTTTCAATGCTATCAAACCTCCCTATACTGAACACTTTTTTCCGGTCCCAAGGGTGTTGGGTATAGGGAGGTTTCACTGTATATATATATATATATATATATATATATATATTATACTTTTTTTGTGAAGATAAAACTGGCTACAGCTTAAGTGTAGCATTGCTTGAGCTTAATGAGGACTTACTTTAATAATTTTGATAAGGGAAGGTAGGTAAGTGGAGCATGGCTGATCACACAGCGTTCAAGGTAACTTTACGGGCAACAGAGGTGTTCTTAAGCTAATGTCTAACCAGTTTTGAACAGCTTTGTTTACTTTTAGACTTTTTGGTAGACGTATATATATTGTCTGTCAGATGTCCAAATTTTGTAGTTTTAGTCCCAATACAATATGGAGAAACTAAGAAGATACTTTTAATGCTAACATGGTAGTCACTGGACCCTATAAACCTTTGAATCTTGATTACAATTAATAGGTATTTGCACCAAAATGTGTAGTTCATGTGGATATTTCTCTGAGATTTATTATCAGATTTTAATCAAATAAAAATTTATTTAATCTAAAAATTCTTTGGAGCTAAGATGTATCAGGGATTTTTCAAAGAAATAATCAGTTCTTTTAAATGTGTAAAGCATGAAGAGTCCACCAACTTTATCAATTTTGACAAAATTGGCCATTTTGCAATTTTTATATTTAAAAAAAAAATGGATGCAGTACATATGATGAAAAATCTTTGATATATTTTTGTAGATACATGTATTGAGATCATATTAGCACAAATTTAACCATTGTATCTTGAATATTTTTCAAGAAATATAAAAAATTTGAAAAAAAAAAATTATATTTACCCAAAACACTTGTGTTTATATGACCACTATGAATGTAGAGTTCCATCTTTAGTGCAGGCAGATTCTGCAAAGGTTTGTGGTCAATTTATTATATATATGTTTATCATGAAGGAATGCATATTTCTGTGATATTTGGTCCAGAAGTGAAGTCTTTTTGCCAGGTTGGACATTACCTTAACTGGCGACCTAGTGTGTTGCAAAAACACTTAGGAAAATGAAATAAATATCCCATGACAGATGGTCTCAGGTTGTATGTATGCAAGTTTAAATGGGCTGCTGACAGTCTCCCCTGTAAGACTCAACTTGAATGTGTTCGTCTATTTGCAGTTGGTTGGGACGGCAATGATTGCCATTGGAGTCTGGGCAATGATTGAAAAAGGCACATTTGAGATCTCCAAAGTGAGGAGCATCTACGACTTTATCTTCGACATGGCCATTGTTTTCCTTGTTCTGGGCATCATCGTCTCCTGCATTTCCTTCGCAGGTTTCGTGGGGGCACTTCGCGAAAATATCTTGCTGCTGAAAATCGTGAGTATTGTTGAATTGTTGCAAAAAATGTGCACCTATACATCGTGCGCATAGTAAATATGAATAATCAGCCCCAATTATTGGGCTTCATGGTTTTCACTCAAGGGCAGGGATCTGAAACTAAGGTAAACAATCAAGCAAAAACAAACATTTACATTTCTGGTTTTTTACCTCACCTGACTTGTCTGTCAGTCAGCTGAACTTTTAGGATGGTCTGTAATCTGTGCGTCTGTCCTTATATGCATCCGTCCATTCCACAATTACATTTTCAACTTCTCCTTTAGATTCACTTCAAACTTAATGGCAAGGTACTTGGGGTGGGGCTGTACCAAGTTTGTTCAAATGGTCACACTCCTGTGATTTTTGGATTTTTTATGATTCTTTTTTTTCCTTTTTGGGGCAATTCTTAAAAAATCTTCTTCTCTGAAACCGCTCACCCGATTGCTTTGATATCACACAGGAACACTTTTAGGGACTCTTAGTTCTTATTTGCTCACCAGGTGGCACTGCATTTTTTATTTCTTTTTTTTTTTTTCTTATGATTTTATTGTGTGTTATTGCTATTGTCAACTTCTTCTTCAGAACCATCACTCAGATTAAGCTGAAACTTAGGCAATATTTTCTTTGTGGAAAGGTCAAACAATATGGTTCACTAGGAGCCAATGCTGGGGATTCCTGATTTTTCACGATTTTTTCTATTTGGGTAGTTACCGGTAAATGCACCTTTCCTATTGATTACTAAGTAAGTCAATGTACAGTCTAATGCTAATTCACAGTTTTGATTCTTCTCTGAAACTGTCAGTCAAATTGACTTTTAACATGGTGGCAATGTATGTTTGGTGGGTCTCTAGCAGATTTGTTCAAATGCACTTGAATACATAATACATAAAACTGTATATGGTGACCTTCTTTATGGGTCACTGTGACCCAGTAATTATGGAGTTCGCACTTGTCCAAGTTTATTGTTTTTCGTCAATAACTTGCAAAGTTATTACCCTATTGGTACAGATTATATATGGAAAACTGGATGTGGGACACATATTTTGAACAGTAACAAATCTCAAATCCAATTTAAAGGTCAAGGTCAAATGGCCAGTTTGAATATAGGGATCATTTCATGAATGCATCGCACTCCACAATGCTTGAGATAGGCCTATATAACGTTTAGGAGTTATAGAATGTATAAAAATCTGTCCACATCAATGTTGGTAGGGCCACCTATAATATGGTGTAATATACAGGTCAAAATGTGAAAATCTTGTGACCGCAATACTGTCTACATTTTTCAAGTTATCCCAATATCACTTTCAGGACTTATAGAGGGTATGAAAATCTAGCTTCTTTTCGATCTTGGTGGCGCCACCTGCAATATTGTGCAATATAGGGGTCAAAATATGAAAATCTTGTGAACACTGTAGCATGTTTAATTTTTGTCAGATCTTCACCAAATTTGGTGACATTGTGGAGGAGGTCAAAGTCTAAGTTGGTAATGATACTAGTGGTGCCACCTATAATTTAATGGAAATTATGAGCCAAAATGGGTTTTAAGATATGAAATTCCATATCTTGAAAAGTGATTTGATTAGACTTGCCAAATTTATAGGATATATAGACAATGTCCAAAGCTAGAATCATATACAAAGTGAGTGACCTTGACCTATTTTTGTGAAGTCACCATACCTGTAAATTTGCAAGAGGGGATTTTGAGATGGCGGGGTGTAGCTCGGACTTCAATGGCATGTCAGCACAGCACCAGGCAGGCCTATGGGCCTCTTGTATCTGGGTGTCCTTGATCTTCTCTCCCAACGTCACTGAGGACATAAAGTAACAACTCACTCATTGTTGTCTTGGCACATGCAACAATATTCATCACAGAAGTTGCACAAATGAGCTATGATTATAGGTGGAGCATAGTGCCATCTGGTGGCCAGTTTTGACATTAAGCTTGATATGTTCAGAAGCCACTTGAGGACTCACAGCTTTGAAATGAACACGTGCGATATAGCCACGATGCCAGCAGAGCATTATGCACATGGGCCTCTTGTTTTTTTTATGCAATGACAATGTTGCAAGGGCATTTTCCTGTGTAGCTGTGGTCAGGTGTTGAAATTGTCGACTGTCATCCCAATAAAATTTTATTACCACTTCCCATCACCTCACCCTGTAAAGAGTTACACAACATTTGTCCCTAGAAGTGTTTCTGTGTCAGACCTGTTTACTTCAACAATTTCTCCGTAGTTTCTACGGAATTTATTTGAATGCAAAGTACTCTGTGTGGATCAGCTGTAAATTTCTGCAGCTAGGGTTGCAGCAAAATTTTCGATGTAATTTTCATGACATTGTGTTTTGGGGCCAGTATTTTCCATAGAAGTGTGGTGTTGTTCAGTCAGCTCGAGCACTGGGGATAAACAGTCCTGTGTGAGGCCAGCCAGTGTTGATGCTTTACGCTTCAAAAGTTGTTGCAACTCATTGACAGCTGAGCAGATTAGTGCTAGCTTTGAAATCCAGTCAAACACAGGTCCCAGTTGGGCATACATACAGCAGGTACCACGGTACCCTTTTTGGTCTTCCTCATTACACCCTTATTGAATAAAGCGGGTGGCTGTTGGCCAAATTCATGACAAAGGTATGCCTCTACTTCAGAGCTTTCCTTTATGACACCTGTACATGTAGTTCTCGTAAATAATTGTGTACTATTCACATGCACCTCAGGACCACACTTTATAATCCTTCTTTTGTCATCCCTGATACTGGTAACTTTGTTATTGTGTGTCATCTTTATATCACCGCATGTTTGGCTAGACATAACTCAGCTGCTTTGACACCAGAGACAAAGCACAGTCAGCAAGGACACTATGTCACCATTTGAGGTACACATCAGTGAATCTGAATCATCATGGGCAAATGGATGGTAAATCTAACCATTGGGTAAAATGCCTAGAAATCTTTGGCATTTCTGGCTGTAATAAATATGTGTGTAAAAAAAGTTACTTGATGCTTTGAAAAATTGTGAATGAGTTTTCGTAACCTTTCTGCTTCCTGGAGTTGTCAACATTTATCTTTGTTTATTTGGCTCACCCGTGCACAGCTATTCTTCAGCAAAAAACTGACAGGAAGGAGGGTAGATCCATGTGTTTAGCAAGGCCAGCCTTGCTTCCTTACAGTAGTATCAACATGAAGAAGGGAATGAGCCTCAGTGCAGTTATTTGCACATTTTCCAAAGATCAAAAGCGTGTAATATATTAAAAATTTATATTTACTTGGTAGAAATGGTGTTATTTCAAGCAGCTTAAGTTTATTGCCATACCAGTATGCCCTCCTCGTGGCGGAGACATAGCTTTGTTGCCTAGCGACAAAAGAGGGCAGAGCAATATCATAATCTATATATAAATGCCTCCTGTCAGCCACCTATCAAACCTTCCGGGTGCATAACACAAAATAAGCCACTTGTTCCTTTAGACCATGGACTATAGGGGACCTGTGTGATGTATCAGTTGCACATGGTAATAAGTAAATTTTATGTATTATGCCAGGCTCCCCATAGCAAGTGGTCCTTTTTAATTGGCAGAAGGTATGGGTGCACATACTGTAGATACTCCTGCTATTTCATAGTCCTGGGCCAGTGTATCAAATACTACTGCATGTTTTTTGTGACCACAGAATGGCCGGGTCTCGAACCAGCCTTCGGTACCAATCACCTAGCCGAAAATGTCATCGCAAAACATGTGCCATCTTATTGCTGTTTTAATGCCCAGCATGTCTTGAGAATGCTCATAATGTGAGACTCTCAAGTCCTGAACTTTGTTTTGAATGTTAAAGCATTATTTTTACATAAGTGGTGAAAATTTAAGATAGATTCATTATTTTTTGCACGTTATTAGTCTGAAATAAGTCAGCGTGGTTTAGGTGACAGGGGCCGTAAGAAGTGGAAGGCACATGGTAGACACAAGCCAGTGTACCAAATACAACTATGTCATCACAAAACATGGCCTCAAGGAAGTGCACTGGATAGTTCTGTCTCATCACAAAGCATGGCAAAGAGCCAGTGAATGTACTAGATCATGTGTCATTATGATACATGTAGTCTGTGGCCGGTGATCACATACTGTGTCATGACAGTACATGTGGTCATGGGCCAGTGTCTTAGATACTGTCATGACAGTACATGTGGTCATGAGCCAGTGTCTTAGATACTGTCATGACAGTACATGTGGTCATGGGCCAGTGTCTTAGATACTGTCATGACAGTACATGTAGTCATGGGCCAGTGTCTTAGATACTGTCATGACAGTACATGTGGTCATGGGCCAGTGTCTTAGATACTGTCGTGACAATACATGTAGCAATGAGCCAATGTCTCAGATACTGTGTCGTGACAATACATGTAGTCATGACCTAGTGTCTTAGATACTGTGGCGTGACAAAGTATTGTCATGAGCCAATGTCTCACATACTGAGTCGTGACAATACATGTAGTCATGAACCAGATACCATTTCATGACAATACATGTAGTCATAGGACAGTGTCTTATATAACATGTCATGAGAATACATGTAGTCATGAGCCTGTATAATAGATACTGTTATTACATGTAGTCACAGGCCACTGAATTAGATCCTGTGTCATAACATTACACATGTGGTCATGTGCCAGTCTCAGATACTGTGCCATTATAGTACCTGCATGTAGTCACAGGCCAGTGTCTTAGATACCGTGCCATTTAGTACCTGCATGTAGTCACAGGCCAGTGTCTTAGATACTGTGCCATTTAGTACCTGCATGTGGACAGAGGCCAGTGTATTAAGATACTGTGCCATTATAGTACATGTACCTGCATGTAGTCACAGGTCAGTGTCTTAGATACCGTGCCATTATAGTACATGTACCTGCATGTAGTCACAGGTCAGTGTCTTAGATACCGTGTCATGACAACACATATAGTCATGAGCCAGTGTACCAGGTAATATGTCAATGTGAAATATGAATAAGGTGTACTATCACAGATGCCAAGGTGGACAAAATCTGGCATTGAAAAGTTTTGAAAGATTCCTCATTCCATTATGACCCAGGATACCATTTTTTTTTCAGCATCCCAATTGCTCCAGCACCTTTAGTGTAATTAAAATCTGCATGTTATGTGAATAACCCAAATCTCCCCATCCTTCAATCATTCATCATTTTTGTAAACAGCTGGTCAGGTGGAAAAAACATACTGGTGTCACAACGGGGCCTGGATATTTTGTTCTTTCAGTTCTACATAACCCTGGGCATACTCTTCCTGGCACAGATTATTGGTGCTATTTTGGTGTTTGTCTTCTCATCAGACGTCAGAAAGAAGATCACAGGTTTGCTGCAGGACGAACTCATAGTGCGATACAGAGACGATCCAGATCTACAGAGTGTCATAGACTGGTTCCAGGAAACAGTGAGTTTTGTTCAGTCTTTTATTGTCCAAAACCCTGCAGGAAAAAAGATGAGCTATAAGTTTGCTTGGTCTATGTTTATGAGCCATAAAATTCAACCGCTTACTTCAAAAAAAAAAGAAGAAAGAAATAAAAAAGCATCCCTCATATTTTTGCCAAGCAAGGGAGCATATGATAGCAATTTGGGTGAATTCTTTTCTAGCTTAGGTTAGCCTTAGGATTTCTCAGAATTTAATAAGTCTTCACAGGAAGTATGGGTACTTTAGTCACGAGCAGGGAATAACAGAAAAATTGCATTCAACAAATGGCCATTTTGATATTGTAGTACCTGCCGTTTAGGACCACCGCCACAGGAGACCACCTTGCTTTTACCACCATGTTTCTGAAAACGCAGAAGTGTAGATTCTCTGTTGGTTTACCAGTGGTTAAAGACCACCTGCCTTATGTAACCATGTTTGGCTGGCAAATGGGATGGCGTGTAATGGCTGGTACCACATGTACTGTGTGACCCTTGATGCTATGAGGATATTGTACAGTTATTCAATGGTTCAGAGTGGAATACAGCTCTCCCAGCATGTGATACTTGCTGTATTCCACTCTAAACCATTGAATTACGATTTTTTATCATTTTTAATCACAATAAATAACTACTGTAAGTTACCTGCTGCTTCAAGCCCCAGCACATTCTCCTGCCCTCAGCAAACTCACCATTATGTCAACAAAGTGAGTTGTGCCACAAAGGTTTGTGGTATTGAATTCCTTTGAAAAAGAATGGCGGTGTATTCTATGGCGAG
>OZ026616.1:16943412-16983412 GCA_964020975.1 Hermodice carunculata | reverse complement strand
GTGAGGGTAGCGTAGTATTACCTTTGGGGCTGAGGGTAGCATAGTATTAGCCTTGGGGGTGAGGATAACATAGTATTACCCTTGGGGGTGAGGGTAGCGTAGTATTAGCCTTGGGGGGGGAGAGTACACTTTATACAAGCTCGTGAATAAATAATGTACTTGTTAATGGTTTGTATACAGTTGGGGGGGGGGGGGAGGGTAGGGTGGCTATGATTTGTTACATTTAAGTTGAAAAACTACATGAGAGAAACCATGAAATTAAAAAAAAAAGAAAAAAACTGTTGCAAAATAAGCTCTGGCCATGAGAAAACCAAAACATCTGCAGGTAAAAAAGAAATGCCAGACAGAAAGAAAAAATTCTTGATTAAAAAAAAAAAGAATGTCAAGTGTCAGCTAACAAGCAAGTGCACTTTTTATTGCAATTTTGATTGGTCACAATATTGTGTCGTGAAAGTGTTATGTCTGACATGAGTATAAATAACAAATCCTAGGGATGTACATCATACATGTAATTAACTGTAGTGGACAGATCATGGCCTTTTGTGTGTCTGGTCTATCACAAATATGTACAAGTCTGCTATTGTTGCTCCTATTTTGCATAATTTCAACTTCACTGATAGGACCACATATTCTTCAGAGAATACCTATTGTGACATCTAGGAGCTTAGCTCTAGACACAGTAGTTTCAACTTCATTGATAAAGCCACACTATGTTCAGAGATGCTGGTTTTAGCTCAGCTCTGGACAAATTAATCGTGGACAAATCTCGGATATTTTGGAATGGCACATGTATGCATAACAGCTGTGAAGATAGATATTCAACATTTAAGTATTTCAAGTCCCCCTGATAGTTATAAATCCCAAATTCTAAAGTTTCTGTACAAATCTGTAAATTGAGAAGTTGGAATGACACCTTTACCAATAATAGTTTTGAAGATATTTGGCTAGCCATAATTTGCACAATTTTCAAAACTGTCAGCCCTCTTAATAAAAAAAGCCAGACTTTATGTATGAAAGTGTAATCATGCCAGGTTTGGAGTTTTTGGTGTAACAGTCTTTTCAAACAAATTTGCAGGGTGTATGTGTCTGTGAGATATATATATATATATATATATATATATATATATATGCATTGTACAAGATCAGTTTCTTTGGATGTTCCTCTTTTGCTTTCAGCTACTAGGCATATTCCTTGCACGTATGCTGGCTGGTCAGATTGAAGACCAGAGGTCACTCTGGTCGTCCTAACGTAATCATGTTATGTGGCCGTCTGTTGTGTTCTCTGGGTCCTGAGGGCTGACTCTAATTCTAAGCCTGTGGTGTCAAGGAAGGACATGGCCCAAAGGGTTGAGAAGAAAGCGACACTGGAAGTATCCTGACCCTCTCGGAACAAATCATCTGTTCAGTCCCAGTTCTATCGAAAAACTTGCAGAATGTTTTCAAGTGGTGGGCATCTCGACAGTCTATTTTACTTTGTTGGAGACTGAACTTCTTTTGTGTATATTCTCACAATACTTTGTATGAAATTCTTTACATGTTTTACCCATATGTTGTAGCTGCACAAGGTCTGATGTTATTTTGTGGTGATTTTACATGTAATATGATTTCTGTTGTATATATTAATGTTGCGGTCACTGCTCATGTCTTATACAGCTGTCAGAAAATGTTACAAGAGCAGGCAACTATTTTATTGCCCTGATTGCCAGACAGAAGCTTTACCACTATTAGTACAAGAAGTGACCAATAGAGGGCAGACTTGTGTGCAGAATGTTGATCATAATTTTGTGCAGTGAAAGTAATTTATAAACAACCAGTGAATAGTCAGCAGGTACTATATGTTCAAGATGAATCAGCTTTATTTTCTATGTGACACTTTTTGTAGTTTTTTTTTGTTTGTTTTGTTTTTGTTTTTTGTTTTTTTGTTTTTTTGTTTTTTTTGTTTGTTTTGTTTTGCACGTCTATGTTTGATTTGATGAGATTTAAGGGTGTTTGTTTATTCACATGAAAACATTATGACTCCCAAAAAGGCTAAAAATGGGTGTGCATGTATAAAAGACTAAAAATTATCATAAAATGGTCACTTTCACGAGTGATCGAATCAGTTTGCACAACTGCTACCTAGTCATTTAACCCGTCCGGTACCAGAGTCTAAAGCTCTTCTTCACGTACTGAGAAACCATAAGGCCAAAAATTTGCTGTGGAAAACTGATGACTAATCACCTGTTATTGTCGAGTGTAAAAAAGTATTTACAGCCCTCATCATTTCTTGTAGTTTGTAATGGGAAAAAATTGCCCTGCGTATACATCAGTGTTAAATCCCAGTACTTGATATTAAGAATTGGCTGAATTCTGCCTTATGTGTAAGATTGTAATGTGTGCTTCATATTTTGCAGCCCTAATTACAATTTGACAAAAAAAAACCACCTTTGAAGGTTAGTATTTTAGACTGTATATTGCGGGAATTATGGAGTGCAAAGCTGTGGAAGCAAAGAGTATATCTGACCGCACATCATGTAGTTGCTTTACACACAGCAAAGCGATGTACAAAGAATGAAAGAACACGCCTGACAAAAATATAGCACAAGTTGATTTAAAAAAAAAGAAGCTTAAATTAGTGACTGGTATTAAGGTGTAATGATGAAATCATGACATGATGTGATGCATATCTTGATAAAGAGTGGATGACGTGATATATTCCCTATTTTTGAAGTATTACATGTCAACAGCACCAATGTCCGCATTTCTTTTTCATTGAACGTGTAGTGTGTGGCAATGTGAATTGTGCCATTTTCATTGATCATGCGTGACTTGATACTTGCATGATCGTCAGCGATGCCACAGTTTTCAAAGGGGGGGGGGGGGGGAAGAACCTGTGAAACGTCATTAATTTCATTTATACTTAAATCGCCTGAAAATCTGTAATGAGATTGTGAATAACAGATCTGATTTGCGCCTGGAAATTAAACATATGCATCAGTGTATAATTCATCATTTAAATGCTCTGTATTTGAGGACCAAAGAGCACTAATTTGGATATTATAGAGTATTAATTTTTATGGGCCTACCCCAACGGGGTGGGGATGGTCCATCATATTTGTTGATTGTCTGTTCATCTCTCTTTGGTTCTGTCTGTCCACCGTTTTGTTTGTGAACACGATATCTCCAGAGTTGCTGGCTACCCGAAACTCAAGTTTTTATCTCATTTGTACCTTGACCCCATTTCTGGACTAGAGTACAGTTTGGTGACCTTGACCTCATATTGAAGGTCACGGGATCCATGTGGGTGCAAAAATAGACCCATGAATCCATGCTTTGTGTCTCCAGATTATCCATTGTATCCCAGGCCATTCACTCACCACGCCTCTGTATACCCGTAAATCGTTTTGCCCCGACAGGGGAGTGACCCCCTGATTTCAGATATCTTGATGCTTATGGCAAACTGCACAGATTTGTTAAGTTCCAGGATACATGTATGTGACATTCGTGGTGTGAGCTTTTCTACGAGACTCAACATTTTACAATGAGGGTCTTGGCTGCCTTGTGCAGTAGGTTTTGCTGCCACCACTTGCTGGTGTATATAGGTCTTGGAGATTTTTTTTAAACCTTTAATACCCAATGACTATGGGAAAGGTGCACTATTTCATTTTTTTTATGCAGGTGATGTAATGATTGATGCCAAGCACTGTAATTTGGTGATGACATAAGTTGTCACCAGTTTCTCATCGTTGTTGATTTTGTGATTTCTCTATGTTCTGTGTATGCATATGTATATGTATATTTGCATGTGTGTGGGTGTGGGTGTGTGTAAGAACAAAGCAGCAATATAGTATTTAGTATATAATTACAGTACAGGTTCTGTCAGTCCTTGTATCAGTCACAACACTGGGATGTAACCAACAACAGCTTTGACACAGCTTTGTGCTTATTTTATGAATTCCATGGATTTCACGTCAAAACTATGTGACAAAAAAACTCGACAAAATTCATTTGTGGGTTGGGGTTTTTTTTTTTTTTTTCATTTTTTTTTTGTTCTTGAGGAAATGGTCTGTGTATGGGAAACCCTCAGACATACAAATTAAAAGTAGCGTGGTAAGCATAGATTAAAATTTTGAAGTTTTGTAAATTTTTGGAAATATATCTTTCACTTATAGGTGAAGCCTTGTCATGAGTAACAAACCTAATTAACCCTTTCCCCCTTGAATTGACACTTGAGTCAACAACTTTCCTTGACACGAGTTGGGCACTAAGTGCCCAACTCGTGCCAAGGAAAGTTGTTGACCTAGGGCATATCATCTTGATAGGGCTCATCTACAATTCTCAGTCAAAATTGTTTTTCATTACTATTAAAATTGGTTGACAACACTGAAGTAGACAAAATTTGACCACCAGCTGGTTGTGGCCGGTTTAAGGGGGAAAGGGTTAACCTGACGAGGGCAGATTGTACCTATGCATCATCAATTGGAATTAGAACTAGTGGAATAGAAGGAGCCGGTACAGCGAGATTCATCACCGTATTATTAACTCCTGGGGTAGCAGGGAACCTCTTGCCACATATACGATAATCATCTGCTCGACTCGCTGTATATGTCAGTGTACATGCTTGCCACGACTTATAGTATTTTGTCTTCCAATTTAAAACACTTCTGATGGTTGTGAATTGATGTGTTATGAAACCCCGATAATCTTTGTCCCGTTTATGAGATCTCTGTATGAACGGCCGTGCAATAATATAGGACCACATTACAGGATATTTTTTCCCGTGAAAAATGTGACCTTATTTTCAAATTTGTGTATATCAGATCAGGTATATGAATGTCATTTAGTCAGTGGGTTGTGCCTTATTGTTTTGAAATTCTAGTCTTGTCATGTTACAGTTCATAATGGAAACAAAGACTTATGTCCGGGTGAATGGACTCGTTCGTTGCAGCCGAAAATGACTTGAGATTGCGTGACAAACTTGTTCAGTCTTTACAATCCGAATGCAATGTTGCAGGTTCAACATTTTACGTAGGAGCATAAGCACACATTATGCCATTTAAATCTGAACTTGAATTTTAAACACAAGGGGAAAAATCAGTGACAAATACAAAGATATAAATGAAATGGTGCAAATAAGTATGGCCGGTGGTTAAAACCAGGGAACTGTAATGTATGCAAACTGTGTATTCCAGTGGATAGTCTCAGAATGGGACACATTTTTATATCGCTACACCTTTTTTCAAATGTCATGAAAGCACATTTGTAATGAAAAATGAAAACACTTCTGAATTGAAAAATATTTCAGTGTGTGAAGTAGAAGAGTGTCCTTTGGTACCTGAAGATTAATACAGTTGACAGTGTGTATTTGCCGGTGTGGAATGTGCCTCCCCTCCCCTCCCCCCCCCCCCCCGCCCCAACTCCTTCACTGCAACTTAAGTCGAAGTACTTAAGATAAACTTCTCCGCATTATCAAATGGATACCATATTAATATTCTATGTAAAAAGGTATTTTATTCAAGTACCTGCATGACTATAGTCCCATAGAATATAATGGTCCAGGTCAACAGCTTCCCTCTGCACTTTGGATGCATTGCACCCAAAGTGCACTGAGGAAAGCTGTTGACGGTCATCTCCACATAATGGGTTTAATCCTTTAATTTCAAGGAAAAGCTAGCCTTTGGGAGATTTATGCACAGCATTTGTTGAATATACGTTATCGATATGTTGGTTGTGCATTGTGGGACAGGTGACACACTGTAGGTCTTGGAAACAGTAGCCTCTCAAGGTCAGGTCAACCGATCACAACATTTTGATCGAATACCGTAACATAATTGAAATGGACACTGTATTGCATGTTCATCCTTATGACTTTCAGCGGAATGAATGTGTCGAGTAACTTCACCGTCAGAGTAACTAAAAGTCTTGCCACATGAAGACTTCTGTCTTGAAGCGATCTTGCCCAATAGTTTTTATGCAGACCTCTTAAAGGCACAAATGTACTTACAGAAAATTTGCCAAAATGTTATATTTGTGTAAATACCTTTTGTATATTAATTTTTATGTGCAGATGTGTCAAATGTCATTTTGTGAATTGTACAACCCCAGACTTTCAAAGTCTAGTCAGTATAATCTGTTCTTAGCAAAATCTTTTCTTCTTTTTTTGTCCTTTTTTTCTTTTTTTGTTTGTTTGCTGTATTTTTTGAGTGATACGTCTTTGCTTTTAGTTATGCATCCTATGGAGTGCATGTTCATGCTGGCATTAATAATGAAACTTCAAGTTGCAGGATTTCTTTACTTTACAAAGGATGAGTATTGTTTTAAAACTACTTTTTCCACTTTCATGTGTTAATAGAATCCAAATTTTGTCTATGTTTTATACGTCCTAAAGGCCAGGAGGTGATAATATGTTCTCTAAGGTTGCTCCCCCCCCCCCCCCCCAACCATTATGTCATTTCAGTGGATTCCATTCAGAGTTTATCTCATAAATTAATGAGATATAATATATAAAATATTGCATGTGTTTTGCCAGTACTTTCTTTGCAAAACATTCGTAATTTTTCATATATGTATCGCTTCATCACTTGGTACATCACTTGTACACATAACGTGTTCAGTGCCAAGTAGGAATCTTGTGGTAACTGATCTGCTTGGGTTGCTGTCTTTTGAAGGTTCTCATCATGCTGACCTTCTGCTTTCTGGGCAAAAAGGGGGGGGTGGGGTGGGGGAGGGGGGTTGTAAGGGATATAAGCCCAGTCCCAAGGGTGGTCTTGCATGAATAAAAATCTCCATGTAGTTTGAAATAAGTATATTTTTCTTAAGGTCGCGTTTCTTTGATACACTGCCTATATCAAACAGCCTCTGAACACAACAAACCAATAGAGGTGGGACTGTGCTGTGCAACCAATAGTGTATGATCATGGATAGGAAGTAGCATACAATACCACTGGTCAAGAGGTATGTGATCTTCCTCGACTAGTATTGGTCAGAATAGGTCAGGTGACCTTTTTTCTCAACTGGTGCTGCCCTCTACCCTTATGCCATTGGCAGGTTGCAATATTAATGTGCAACTTTTTCAGGTAGTAGATTAGTCTTACTTGGATGTCATTGAAAAAAAAAAAATCTCGCATCTTAACGCAGCTGGGGCTGAGTCAGCAGCTTTCCTCAGTACTTTCTGGGTGCAGGGTGCCAAGATTGAGTTGTAGAAAGCTGTTGAACAATTGCCTGTGTCATTCCAGATGAATAAAAAAAAAGCGATCGTCGTCACGACTCCAGATCCAGATCTGGTTAGTTTAATGGGGAAAAGTTGTGCACCAATACATCAGCGCTAGTTCCCCCCAACATAGAGATGACTGGGTGTTGATCCTGATCTGTACATTGGAATTTATGTCGGGGGAATATTTTCTCTTGATTGATGGTCTACCTGTGTGTGCAGCATTTTAACTCATTCCACCCTGATGACGCTTTTTCCCGCTAATATCTAAATGTCGTCTGCTAATTGTATTTTACGAATTTAGGGATTATTTTTCAATATTTTGGATGAAACTTGCATGGAAGATCATTCCAAATTATATGCCCATGGTCAACAGCTTTCCTTGGCGCGCTCTGGGCGCAATGCGCCCAGAGCGCGCCAAGGAAAGCTGTTGACTCAGTCTTCTATCAGGGTGGAATGAGTTAAGCATATTTCTTTATGTATATTGAGTCACAAAACTTGCAAAACTCATTCTCAGGCAGAGTCTAGCATACAGGAGAGTACTGTATTTCATATTTAGTTCAGTAGTGTGTGTCATGAACAGATGGAGCCACCAGCACATGGGAACTCAATGCATGATGTACCACTTCCTGTAGACCATGACTGACCGGTCAGAGGAGCTGGGTTTAGTCATGGCCTAGGTGGCTTCACCTGCACTTGGTGGAAGTGCACTGGTGGCTCCATCTGTTATTAACACGAGGTTTTTGCCGACCAGTCATTGTTATGGGGTTGTACTTAATTTAAAGTTGATATCAATCCAGAGAAAGGTATATATTTTCAAAGAGGTGGTCATCAAAATCAATAATTATGTGTGTTGGGTTATTATTCCCCATTTGTATTAAAATTAACATATTTTTAGATGGGTTAATACTCTTTGTGTAGACTGTTAACCTTGAGTGTCAGTATTTTTGTATAAACAATGGATACAAGCATGAAAATGCATTACCTTGCCTACAACTGCACTGGAGAGGATTTTGATATTGAAAAGTCCATCACAGTGGCTAGGGCGTGTAGAGTTTTTGATGTAGAACTGTCCATCTGGAAAGTAGACTGCTACATTTTATACTTTATTTTGTATCAGTGGAAAATGCAGGCCTCTCAGAGGAGCATATGAATGTAAAAAAGTCCACATAACGTAAAAACCTTCATTGAAAAGTGAAATTTACAAAAGCATGAGAATATCCTGTGTTACTTATATAAACCTATATTTACATATCAGGGCCATCATCTTGACTGACTAGTCCCTTGAGCTCTGCTGATAATGTCAGCATGTCTCAATAAAAGAGGGACATGTGCTACTAATTGAGGTAACTTGGATTATTTGCTGAAATGTGCCCTTTGAAAGAGACATTCCTTTCCTTTTATCACGTTGTTTCCTTTATCATCCTTTTGAATTGTTACCTGGGCACAGCCGGAAGTACTTGTTTTGATTGACAAATGTTAAATTGTGTAAATTAGTGTATTTGGACATGTCTCCAGAGTAGACCATTTCAAGGTTGGTTGTGTTACTTCAGGATGGAGGCCCCTGATCCACTCCCCCCTTTTTTCTGGTCTATTGCTGTGGTAATACAGTCATGGAGTTTTACAGTGGTGTCATGTTTTGGTTTGTTTTTTTTTTTGTGTTTTTTTTTTGTGTTTTTGTTTTTTTTTAAATGCGGCATTAAGCCCATTTATGAGATGATTAACCTATAATATCCTTAATTTTGAATGTTTAGAAGCCTTTCAAGCTTTTTATTCCCTCCTTTGAGAACCTGTTAAACAATTTCAGTACTTTCATTGGAATTTTGACTGGGAGGCCTGACAATGGGAAGTGTTTGTATGAGCAAAACACAGATTTAGCCCATGCAGGGGTCCTACAACTGAGCATGTCCCCAAGTGTATTTGTCACTCACTAGGTGGCAGTAAGGTGGAGGATACTGCACAAGGAACAGGACAAACGTGATCTCACAAGCCAGGGTCTCATATTGGAGGGGTGTTTCAGAGAGAGAGGCCACCATGGTTCACCTTTGACCCTCTAGAGGCTGAGTCGACATCTTTCCACAGCACACTATGGGCAGAATGTACCATTGACCCATTGTTTGCCGTGGTAAGATGACTGGTTGCAGATATGATTCAGATGGAGCAGGGGACATTGCAACCCCAGACCATTTTGGGTTATTTTAATCAGGGAAAAGTTGTTCATGGATACGTAAGTGTCAGGCTTCTGAGGGCTAATGGTAAGGTTCTACAAGTTAAAGGTTAGGCCTCTGAGCATTAATGGTAAGCTCCTGAAGGTTAAAGGTTAGGCCTGTGAAGGTCAATGGTAAGCTCCTGAAGGTTAAAGGTTAGGCCTGTGAAGGTCAATGGTAAGGTTCTGAAGGTTAAAGGCCAGGCCTGTGAGGGTCAGTGGTAAGGATCTTCGGGTTAACGGCCAGGCCTGTGAGGGTCAGTGGTAAGGTTCTGAAGGTTAAAGGTTAGGTCTGAATGGGACTGGCAACAGTGCAGGGCGGTGTGGTCTCAGGGAAATTTGACTTGTGGTGACACCTATTGCCAGAGCCTGCAGACAATAAGAAAAAGTCCTCCAATCATAACAAGGACTGATGTCTTGAATGTGCAGTGGACTTTTGCAACCATACAAAGTATGAACAAGACATTTTTACAGATACAATTTATTGCAGATATTTTTTCACTTGCAGTGGTCAGTATTTTTGGTGGCAGTCTCAAATATTGCAGACAAGAAAGTCCTCCATATATTAAGTGCATATTTTTTGTACACTAATTATGGGATTGTATAGAGTTTCATGTTAAAAACAGTCCTGAATATTGCAGAAAATCTGCAAACTGCAGTCTTCCATAAATTTAAATAACTAAAGATATTCTGATCGTGCAGTCGTAATAATATGTAGGCACATATGTGCAGTTGGTTTTCATGTTATTTTACGGTTTCGTAAGACTATATAGATATATATGTGTGTCTCCCTCGAGTTCTATTTACTTACTGTTAACATGTCAAATGCTGTCACTTACTGGGTTTTATTGGTTTCTTTAAAAGAAAATATGTGTACAACCGTGTCCGTCTAGTTCTTACATGTGTGTTTGTCTGTGTGTGTGTCCAACACAGGCAGTCGTTATATGTAAAATTATGTACAGTGTATAGTTACAAAGCAGCTCACTTTGATCATGTGTCGATTACTGTTACCATAAATAGTCCCAAATCCTGATCTCTTTAATCTGAGTGTTGTGATTTTCACTCAAAAGAGCAAAGGTGGCATCTCTGTGATTATAATAACTCAAAGCCAATTTAAAAAAAAAAAAAAAGCTGAGATTTTATAAAATGCATAACAAAGCAGGCCACTTGATCAGTCACAAAGAGTGTTGAAAAAGAAAAAAAAAAATCTGCAGCAGAGTATACTTTGGAGAGGATGTGAGACTCGCATACAGACCACAGATGTGGCCACATCATCCTGTTGCAGATAGAGCCATCTGGAGGAGTAGTTGTGGCTAAGATGATTTGTCAGGTATTCCCTACAGGATGTATGTGATTAGTCTGTTACTTCCTGCAAGGTGCATCTGATTGGTCGGGAAATCCCCAACAGGATGCATGTTGTGCCATCTTGTGGTTCAGTTTCTCTGATTCCTCTGGTTTCTTAGCAGATATGTCGAGTGGGTAAGGGGAACATAGAGCCATTCAAGATTGCATGTCCGAAGAGCAATGCAAAAAATTATTCGGGGTGGGTCAACTCACTTGGAATTGCAGTATGCACAATGTACCAGTTCTCGACAGTCTACGCCATGCGGTTTGTAAAATGCAGCACAATACGTCATCAACCATAGATACGAAAATTATTATAATAAATCAGAGACTTCAAGTTCCAACCTGTACTTCCATGGTAAAAACTAAACAAAGTTGTCTTTTCTTGATGAACGCAGGTGGTCTGTGCAAGGCACGTCACTTCAATTCTGGTGACGAGCTGGTGAAAACAATGTTCCTATTGTTGATATTGCAACTGAAAACTCCACACAAATAAAGTTTGGAGTGGGTCAGGGGGCGAATATATTTGAATAAGTAAACATGAAATTAGTTTATGAAAAATCTAATAAGCTAGGGTCTCTGCGAGTATTAAAATATGGAATGGGTGCATTCTCTGAAAAGTGGGCTTTTTGCTTAGCGTAAGAAACCCTAATATGCATTTACCCTCATAACTGACATGCTAGGGAACAGAACCAGACATTATTGCACCAAATTTTACAGTTCAGAGACCGGCAAATTATCACATTAAAGATGGATTAGCAAGTGATAGTAACAGTGTTTTTGCCCACCCTATCGACAATAGGAACATATCGAGAACAGGTACATCAACTGTATACAACAGTTAGTTGTACATGGAAACAACTTGGATCAGCTGATATTGCCTGTACTCGGTTGGTCCCTTTGTCTTGGGCAATTTGCATGAAGCGCTCGACTCTGGTCTTGAATCTCTGATTGTCTCGATGTGTTTTCCACTAGAGGCAGATACAACTCTGAGCATAGAACCTGTACATCCGATCCAGTGTTGTGTGCAATGATGGCCATGCTCTAAACTATGGTACTGCTGTGGCCAAGTGGTTAATAAATACAGAATTGACCAGAATAATCTTTTAACTTTGATTGCTCGTAAGTTGATGCTTCAAATATCTGGTACTGCTGTGGCCAAGTGGTTAATAAATACAGAATTGACCAGAATAATCTTTTAACTTTGATTGCTCTTGAGTTGATGCTCCAAATATCTGGTACTGCTGTGGCCAAGTGGTTAATAAATACAGAATTGACCAGAATAATCTTTTAACTTTGCTGTTAAGTTGATGCTCCAAATATCTATTGACAGGGATTGTATTGCTGTTACTAATTGTAAAATAACCTTGATTGTCAACCCAGATTATTTTGAAAAAAACAATGTTGTGAAGTAAAACGGTGTAAGATGTATTTTTTATGTACAAATAAAATAATTTTGTATACTCAAGCTTAATGTGTATTAGTTATTCTGTCATTTTAGCTCTTAACAAGTCTCTTGACTGAAAAAGCCTTTGATAGATGAGCCTATTTATACTGGTGCACAGTGAAACTTGTATAAGAGTACCCTAAAGAGTAATCAGAATGTGGTCTCGAGAACATTGGTCTCTCATAGGAGGTATAGGTGACGCTTAAAAGCCTCAGTAAAATATCACGTACGTGGCATTTGTGGGCAGTTGGTCTCTCATTGGAGTGGTCTCTTTGGACTAGGACCACTGTACTTGACTGTAACGTGCTACAGACCAAGCCTTTTAGAAAACTAAGATAGATGTAAGTTTAGATGGAACCAGTTGAACTGCAGTTCCGATGATGATTCCCAAGTTAATGGGATGCTCTGAGGTCCCTGCAGAGAGATTTTCTGAAGGTATTTTGAGGAGGAAAATGGCAGACCACACTTCAGTGGTATGTAGTCCTTGTCTTGATGCATCATTTGCTGCAGTGGTAGGTACTTGTTATCTTGAATGCATCATTGGCTTTAACTCATTCCATACTATGGTCACAAGCCTTTGTCACTGGTTCTGGCACTGCCTGGCAAGTCACATGACTTACCAGGCAGTGCCAGAATCACTGACTTAAGACTATAGACATGTTGGTACTTGAACGAAAGCTCTTTTCATGAAGAATTTAAATTTGTAATTGTCGTCTTAAATCTAGGTAAATATACGTAAATAAATATCAGGGTATGGAAGAGTCAGCCGTTCCTTCCGCAAATTGACCAAAACTGGCAAGAGATCAAATATTGTCTGCTTCAATGATTTTAAGTTTGTTAGTTTTATTGAAAATGAAAAATGAATGAAGACCTGCCTTATCAGGACAGCGTGCCCCAGGTCTGCTCATCTTGGGACCAGCTAGGCATTTGAAGGCCGCACCAGTTGCAAGGAATGCTGGTGACCCATCTTAATTCAAGGCTCAAAGGGTAAGAAAGGTAAATATATATTTACCATATTAAACCTGTTTTGTACCAGTATTTTTTAAGGGGAAGGGGGTGGAGTTTCATGTGATTTATTTTTAACAAAGAAAAAAAAAAACAAGCAATGGATTTGCATTAGGGAGATTGTCTTAAAAAATAGGCCAGATTTCAGTTGAAATGTCCAAAGTGGAAGACAACAAAAAGCAGACTCCCAGAGACGGAGGAAACTGACCTTGTGGAGTATATGATCTGGGCTAGGTAATTTTTGGCATTTCTTGCAACCAGGGCTCATGCAGCGCACAGAGACATCTGGTGGGCAAATTGGGAAGCAAAATTTGAGTTACATGCATGAGTACATGTCCTGTCATAGTGGCAGACCAGTGTTTATGAATAACAGTCTGAACAGCACATGCCACTGGACACAACTGATGATATATTGTCGTCTTTGAAGACCTGGAGCAAGTATCGTAGATGGCGTCCCAGGCCACAGACACCTGCCATTGTATCATCAAGTACATGCTGTTTTCATTCAACTTTTTATTTTGGGTAAGTTTTAGGTTGACAGTTTGCCTACTCAAGACATGTTGGAAAAAGGTTGTGTGCCACAGTGGGATGTGTTGGAAGGACTGTATTGCAGATATGATATCCCATGTAAAATGAACTGGAGAACAGGTTTCCATGTATATATAAGTGGGATGTGTTGGAAGGACTGTACTGCAGATATGATATCCCATGTAAAATGAACTGGAAAACAGGTTTCCATGTATATTATATATATATATATATATATATATATATATATATATATATATGCTTTTTAATTTTATTAACTTTATGTGATGTCATCATCAAAACTTGCAAGTCTGATTTATTTTTCTTTTTGCTTGCAAATTTTATTCTATTTCAAAGTGACTAACTACTATTAAAACTTGAAAGTTGATTTTTTTTCCTCAAATTTATTTATTTCAAAGTAATATTCAGCCACCATAAAAACTTGCAAGTATTCCAACCCCGAGTCTTGCCTGGTCTTATGGGGCCATCCAGTGAGAGGTGTGCCCTGTTGTGTTGCCAGTCTGCTATCTTTAGAGTCCTATCATAAATGTACTTGTACATTTCCAGTCTTTGCATTTCAGCCATTTAATTAAAGTTTTAAAGTTTCATTATTTTGGACGTAGTTCTTGTTAAAAATGTGTTATGATTATATATTTCATCGTGGACATAGTTTTTAATACAGCTACATGTATGTTAAGTTGGCTAAAATGAAAATTTATTTTAGAGTTAAAAAAAGAAAAAAGAAAAAAGGCAAAACTTAAAAAAAAAATAAAGAAAAAAAAGCCTGCCTGGGATTAACACATGTAGTTGCTTCATCATTCAACTGTGCAAACTGAAGGCCTAAAAAGACTGCACCTCCTGCTTCTCCCCACCCCCACCCAACATTTGTTCTTGCTTACCTTTGTTTTTCAATTATTAAAATTGGTATAAAGAGATATATTTTTCTAAACATAACTAAACAGTCTGAAAATTAAGAATGTGGTCTTTTGCAGGCAGCTGATTTTTTTTCAATGCATAACATGACACTAAACCATACCAAAACAGACATACAGGGGTCCCTCTTTTGAGAGACCACCCCCAAAGGCAGATCTAAAAGTGGTCATATAAAACATTGTCTTGGAGGTAAAACAGAAAAGATAGACTTAGGGACCCAATGAATCTGATTGTAAAAGGCAGGTGGTCTCAATGGAGTAATGCCTCAGACGAGGAGCACTGTTCATAAAAAGTGGGAGCGCATGATGACAGGCCAAGGTAGTCTCTGACTACTGTCATTAGAAAAAGTGTTTTATCTTCAAGTGTACTTTTAACCCTTTCCCCTTTGAACCGGCCAAAACCAGCTGGTGGTCAAATGTCGTCTGCTTCAGTGTTTTCAACTAATTTCAACAGTAATGAAAAACAATTTGACTGAGAATTGTAGATGAGCCCTATCAAGATCACATGCACCAGGCCAACAACTTTCCTTGGTATTGGTTGAGCACTTATATATATAGTGCCCAACCCATGCCAAGAAAAACTGTTGACTCAGTCTTAATTCAAGGGGGACAGGGTTATATAATTGTTATGGTCAGTAGAATACGTTCAAAATATATTATTTTCGTTCTGTTTTCATTTGATATACTACATTCATTGTCAGCATGCATGTATATCTAAACTATAGTCTGTAAATGGCTGGAAAAAAATTGCCTCAACTTTTTAAAGATTTAAAATGTGTGTCTCCACGATAACTTCATGTGGTTACTGCGGTGTGCATTTATTATATTTAACAATTTAATTTACTTGCAATCAGATCAGTAATTGCTCCTTTGTGATTTTTGTATGTTTTTGGCACCTCCAATAGACACTTTCCAGTGCATTCTTGACTGGAGATACAATATTTCAATCCAAGACTAACTTAACTTTTCTGAAAATATTTTGTAGGATAAATAAATGAAATCCAAGTTTGACATATATGGTCCTTATTGGTATCAAACGGGTAATTGTTGACTATCAATATGTTGATGACCTCATAAGCATCACAACACGCCCTTGCATGTTTCAAAATACTTTGTTTATCCGTCCGTTTAACACGCATGGCCACTGCAAAGAAAAAAAACACAGTCAAAATGATTTACATGTACATGATCATGGAAATCCAGTTCGATGTTGGATCTGCATCAATGAGTTGGACAAGTTTTTGATTGAGTTGCCAATGGAAAAGTCGGCCAAGTTTACACGCTATGTCATGTGGAAGGGCTTTAAATGTGGGCCTTTTATAAGATAGACACCAGACAATGGGGAAACACAATGCTAGCTGTACCGGTATAATGTATTACTGCTGTTGTTGGGATACATGTCAAGGAGAACTTATTTATTCAGACTTAATAGAAGTAGCAGCTATGACCCCACTTTATGTGTCGTGACACGGGTCACCATTCAAGCACTTTAACAAATTTTTTGGTGTTAATCACAACCAACATTGTGCTCGCTGGAAGTGCCGTAGTGATTCCAGATGCAAACTTGTCATAAAGACCGTTCACGCCAGGCCCAGCCTGGCTGTGTTTCCTGAGGAAAACAATTGTCCGAGTCAACAGCTTTCCTCTTTGTGCTTTCTAGACATTACAGGCAGAGTGTGCCCAGAAAGCTGTTGACCTACACAACAATTGTTCAAATAACTTTCCGCAGTTCAAACTGAAATATATTTAAGTGAGATGTCCTGAGATATCTGCATCACACCATTGAAAACAAAAGTGGACATGTAGCTTAAAATACAATGTGTGCAATAGGGCGTTTTCACAATTTAAGTGAGAAGGACACCTCGGTATTGTTGTCCTCGTTGAGCGTCACCCATAACACCTAACAAGAAGGCTGGTTTGGGGTTTAAATATTGAAAATAAATAATAAATAAATAGATAGATAGATAGATAGATAAATAAATAAATAAATAAATAAATAAATAAATAAATAAATAAATAGTAAATAAGTAAATAAATAAATAAATAAATAAATAAATAAATAAATAAATAAATAAATGAATAAATAAAAAGAAAAAAATATATAAGAAATGAATTATATAAATTAATATAGTCATTCAGTTAAGCACGAGAAGGGTTAAAGTAACTCTTCTTTAAACTGAAAATTACAAGAACTGAACTCCTCAGTCGCCATGTACAGTTACAGAGTGTTTGTTTGGGGTGTTTGTATACTAGCTGGCTTTTGTTTGCAGGTAGTTGGAGGGATACTGATCAGCCTTGGACTTTGGGCCTTTTTACAGAAAGACACATTTGAAATCACAGCAGTACGGGGTATCTACACGGTCGTGCTGGAGATTGCTGTGATAGTCGTTGTGCTGGGAGTGCTGATCTTTGCCGTTTCTTTCGCTGGCTGCGTGGGAGCAATGCGTGACAACACTGTGCTGCTGAAGATAGTGAGATTTAGGAAAAAGACATTATATTGTTCTGGGTAGAAGACCCAGGAGATTTTTTTTTTTTTTCCTTATAAAAAGTTAATAATCATGTCTCCTGGTCAACACTTTTGGCTTTTGTGCAACTTCATCGAACTCGGTGGATTCATGTATCGGAGTGAGAAGTTGGGATTGAACTTGGATCAGTTTATGTGAAATTGCTTTCCTTAAGATAATTACTGAAGAACTTAAAACAAAACTTTGAAACTTGCTAGGATTGTGTATATGGGTGAGACTGGGGTTGGGATAAAAAATAATTATAATGAAAACACTGAAGAATTTTTTTTAGCTCTGCTGACCTAAGGTCATGGAGCTTATATGATCACTCATTCATGTATGTCTGTCCATCCATCTGTTAGCTTTTGCTTGTGAATGCGATACAGTCCATAGTTTTCAAGTTCGCACCATACAACTTTCAGGACATCTCGGGTATATGAATATCTAGGTTGAATCTGATATTGGTGGTGCCACCTACAGCATTATGTAATATATGGGTCAAAATGTGAAAATCTTGTGACCATGCACTCTAGCATCCTTAAATTTTTGATAGATCTTCATGATGTTCAGTGGGATTGCGGAGGAGGTCTAAATCTTGGTTGCATATGAAACTAGTGGTTACACCTCTAATTTGTTGAAAATTATGAGCCAAAATATGTCGCAAGATATAAAATTCTATATCTTAAAAAATAATTATGTTAGATATGCCACATTTATAAGATATATATAGACACGTCCTATGCTAAAATATCATAAAATATCTCTGACCTTGATCTATTTTGTTAGGTCACCAGGGCTGTAAATTTGAAAGAAGTGATTTTGTAAGATAAGGGTGAAGCTTGAATATCAGTGACAAAGAGAAGTGAGCCTCCAGATCAAAATTGCACATGAGTTAATTGTACATAAAACTCTACATGATGACCTATTTTTTGGTCACCATCACCCCATGATTATGGAGTTTGGTACTTGTCCAAGTTGGTTGTTTTTCTTCAATAACTAGAAAAGTTATAATCCGATTGAAAGAAACAGGCCATGTCTGGAAAGCTGGATGTGGGGCACACATTTTGAATGCACTTGGAATTTAGGGGCTGCAATGTGAAAATCTTGTGAATGCTCTGCCCTCTCTTATTTCTGGTAGATCATTATGAAATAGTCTCTATTGATGGAGGTACTAGTGGCACCACCTACAGTCTGACTGAAAATGTGAGCCAAAATGTGTTGAACAAAAGAAAAGTGGACATCTCAAAAAATAATTAAGCTTTACATTCCACATTAATAGGTGATATAGAGTATGTCTATTAACACTATTATACTGTGGAATATGGATGACTGTGACTAGTATTTATAGGTCACCAGACTTGTAAAGTTCAGAGAATTACTTGGTGATGGTAGGGCGTAGTTTGGACTTCAGTAGAGGAGAGACTCTATCCTCCAGGTCAATATTTCACTTGAAGTTTGCAGTCCCAATCAAACAATAAACACATTAGTTTTCACTAACCAGCTCTTGTTCCTGTTGCATTCTTCATATTATTATGATATACAAGTCAGCAGAGCACTAAGCCCATGGGCCTCTTGTTGTGATGTTTAGGTCTGATGACTTCAGTTCATTTCAGATTGATTCTCTGAGCATTTTGTATGTAAACTGTTTCAGTGCTAAGTTTGAGACCAAGTCAACAGCTTTCCTTGACACACTCTGTTTACATTGGACCCAAAATACACTGAGCAAAGATGTTGACCGCTATCATTTTGTTTCAGTTCCGCACTGAAAACTACATGGTTTTTTTACCTTTTTCCTTCTGTCTGTCCTTCTGACCTTCCATCCAGGCTTGTCCAAGCTATACTACCTGTGCCATAACACCCACACCTACCAAATTTGGTGGATGGACACTTCCTAAGATAGGTGTGTGCGCTGCACACCAGAATTGGGTCACTGTAACCTTGACCTTTGACCTCCCAGAAATTTTGAGCTTATCTAGGTCGTATTTCCTCCTACCGAAACACCTACAGCTGCCAAATTTGGTGAGTGGACACTTCATTGACCATAAGTGTCACACACAAAAATTGATTAGGTCATTTACCTTGACCTTTAAGACACACCCCCCCCCCCCCCCCCCCGCAAGTTTTAACTTGTGCAGGCCATATTTCTTATACCATAACACCTACACCCACCAACCTAATGTGTGGACACTTCTTAGGATAGTGGATGGGTGTGAAGTTCTTCATAAGAGGGGTACATACTACATTTGGTTCAGAAAATTCTTCATTCTTCAGTAATTGTGTTGAGAATGAACATATCCTACAGCTGACAAAGTTGACCTTTGTCACCAACAAAGTTGAAACAGGGTCAAGGTCACTGGTATGAAATCCCATCCATCCATCCAAGGTCTTCATAAAAGGGATACACATACCAAATTTGGTTGAAGTAGCTCTCATTATTCGTAAGTTGTGATGTGAACAAATATGCCATAAAACTAACAAAGTTAGCCCCTGTGACCTTGATTTGACCTTTCAAGTTCACACAAGGTCAAATGTGACAGCACCAAGTGAAAGCTCATGTGTCACTTCCTGTTCCTGTTCAGCAGCAGGCAGGGTCCCAAATTGCCTACATAGACAGACTGTGGCTCCTTTTGATTATTACACACTAAGTGCCCAACCCATGCCAAGGAAAGCTGTTGACCTGGGGCATGTGATCTTGATAGGTCTCATGTACATTTCTCAGTCAAATTGTTTTTCATAACTGTTGAAATTAGTTAGAAACAATGAGGCAGGCGACATTTGACCACCAGCTGGTTTTGGCCGGTTTGAGGGGGAAAGGGTTAATATTTAATAGTAACCAAAAGGTCTATGATTCCGCATGACCAGCTGGCCAGTCTGTATTACCAATTTAACCTGAGTAACCCTGTAACCTTGAAAGTAGGTCAGGATGACCCAGCTAATATCTCAACCTCAGTCTCAGTCAGATGTATTATCCTATCAGGTTTAATTAAGTTTTGGTAAGGTTTTCCAGTAGTTATTGCACATGAACCAATTTCATTCTAGTACAGTCAACTTTCCTATCTGTTCTCTGGTGGGAGACTATGCATTGCTATGCAATACTTTGATAATTTTTAAGCCATAAAATTAAAGGCATGCTGGTTCTTGAATGAAAAGTCTCTCTACAAACATTTGAACCCAGAATCATTATAAGGGGCTGCCATGGGGTATTTGCGTGGTCCGTTATTGTCAATACAGTGATACCTGCTGTATGCAACCACTGCTGTGAGAGACCACTTGCTCTTTGGGCCACATTTCTGGGGCCACAAGAGTCTGACTCAATTTCTTTGTAAATTTATCTGTGGTGCAAGACCAGCTGTTGTACAGAACACTTTTTCTTTGAAGAAGGGGTGATGATATATGGCAGGTACCACTGTATTCATTTTACTGTGAACTGTGATTGATGTTTATTATTGTAGCGTGAATTTCCTAATTAAGTGTGAATCGTGATCATCATTTTCTCCTTTGCTATGAAAAAGCGTTTCTTTTCTTTGTTAACTGTGATGACAACCCATCTCTTAGGGCCCCCAAATAATGAGTTAGGTCAGCCTGACTTTGTGTTGTGACTAGCTCTGAAAGTGTTGTCTGACAATAACGCTGGATGTGCAGTCTCTGTGACAAATGCTGATACTACTGCTAATTGCTTTAATTTCACTGTATATTTAGTTTTCGCTTATTCCATTAATGGCACAAAACTGTGAAAATAAATACCCCGGGAAATAATGTTTAAACATGATTTTCATAGGAATTATACCCAAAGCAGCAAAACCAACACGTTTCTGAAGCGCCTACAATGGAAAAACCGTGAAAATTTAAACATGCAAAAATATAAAAGCTTTTTGTAGTATTATGTATGTTTCAGTTCAGTCTTTTGCTGCTGTTGGTGTTCCTAGCACAGGTAATAGGTGCCGTCCTGGTGTTTGCATTCGCATCGAGAGTCAAGCAAACCGTCAGCACCGTACTGCGTGAGCAAGCGATGACTCACTATCACGATAACCTGGATATTGCGAGCGTCGTAGACTGGGTCCAGGAAACTGTACGTTGTTGGTCGTCATGGTTTGTTTGGCTTGAAACAGTGCAGAAGATTCTCCAATTAAGATCACCTCTGTGAAGAGACCCTTTCTGTGTTAACACTTACAATTCACACTTCTGTTTTCGCTTATCCATAAATTCTATCCCCTGTTAAGACCACTCTCCAATTGAAGACCGCACCTTTCAGTCCCTCCGGTACACTCAATCGGGAGATTCCACTGTATACATGTATAAGTGTGAAGCCAAGAAATTTTAGAATTCAAGCATGTTAAATAATGCAGCTATATGTAGGACAAAGTCTGTAGTTTATTTTGAAAACTAGAATTTTGCCACTTTTGAGAGTTATATTAAGTTAGGAAAGATAGGACAAATCAGAATGCAAATGCCAGTTGCTTGTTTAAGATCTTGGTCGTTGTCTATAGACACCAAGGTGACAAAAATCATTTCACAAATGTGAAAAATAATCTTTGCTCAGAATTAGTGTCTGAAGAAAACAACAGTGCAATTATGGACATTTATATCAGTCTCATTTTGTTGTTTAAAATTTCATGATAACCATCAATGAGTATGTACTTTCAGATATGTTAGACATGAATGTTGTATCAGTTCAGTATTCACATGCAACTTTGAAACCCTTGAAAATCCAAAACTTTATTGCATTTCATTTTATATTTTGAAGCCATTGAAAGACATTGAAAATTGATTTTGAGATTAAATATTCTGTTTAGACGAATGAATTTGTCCCTTTTCCAATCTTCCACTGATGTCACAGTCATGTGTCAAAGCACCACCAGAGGTCCTCGCATTTTGGAAATTTTGCCTGGGAAAGTGCTTGAAAAGTCCTTTGAATCTCAAAGAAGCTAAAGTGTATGAACCATGACCCCTCTCAGTAAGACAGCAGAAGCATGTGAAATAGAAATTATCAACACAGGGGTGTTTCCCAGTTGTGACATCTTAGACGATTAGTATATTGTGTAGTTGACTGATGTGCTCCCCCTTTCAAAGAGGAAGGGCATAATAGCTTCAAATTTCTCGTGTCGGTTGGTCAGAAGGTAGATGCTGTCCAATCAATCATTCGAGAATGGTCATACTTATCAGCCTCATACTTGGCAGGCGTGATGAACATGGTCAACAGATGATCTCTATTGATTTTAGGGTCAGTAGGTCAAAGGTCAAATTCCTAGTGACCTTGATAGTGGAAACAGCATCTGGTCAATAACTTAACAGTGATTGTGCCTACATTACTCATACTTGACTCTTTAAGTGCCAAATTTTTGACTGAGTCAACATGCAGCTTTTCTCGGCGCGCATTGGGTGCAATGCACCCAATGCACACCAAGAAAAGCTGTTGACCTGGGGTATTCTCTCTGGAACTATGGACTTGGTACTTGAATGAAAAGTCTTTTTATGAAAAATACAAATCTGAGGTCCTAATGATAATTCAGACTAGTTTCACTTTAGTAAATTGACTTTAGATGTGATTGGCACTGTAAGGGTTAATAGGATGCTATATCGTGGCCTGTAGACAACTCCTGTTGAATTTGGGATCACCAGGTCAAAGGTCAAGGTTATGATGACATACAGACCATCCAACTACTTTCCAAACAATAATTCAACAACTCCTATTGACTTTAAGACCACATACTGGCCTCTCATGAGAGGTGGTCTTTAGAGCAGGTGCCACTGTAAAATCAAATATTGTTTTCAGTAGTATTATTTTACCCCTCGTGGTTGTAACCTTTGTAACTAAGGGACTTATGGTCAATTGATGTATAGGCTCTCTGGTTTTAGTGGATTCAATTTAATTTTGTCAAAATTTGAAATATACAGGCAACACCTTTACTTGTTAAGACTCAGAACAGCTACATGTATTGCCCTTAGAGGTAGATATATCTCATTGTTGATCTGTACATATACATGTGTATTGTACTGTATTCCTCCAAAATAATGCCCTCGATCCATATAATGAAGAGAGCCTTCAAAATAAAGTACTATTGTGGACCTTCACAGGATTGTTGTAGCTTATATGCCATGAAAAGTTTTGAAAACATGGAGTGTTGCCTTTTGAAGCATGGATTGCCATTGGGAAGAATACGATGTTGCTTTCTGATTTGAGGGACATTGATTAGAGCTGCCATCTGGTGGCAGGTGCTTAAACCTGAATGCACTGAAAAATTGAGAAGTGTATTTGCTCTGATGTCATTTTGGGTTGAAGAAAAATTTTTCCAGTGCAAAATAGCTTGTCGGTGTCAGTCTTCTACTTTAAATAGTAGAGTACCTTTCAAACTGGAAACAATAATACCCTCAAAACTTTTGACGAGTTTGGTGGAATTTAATGTACAATTGAAGTTATTGATGAATTGCATGTAATGAGAAGACACAGGTTCAGGATGATTTAAAGTCTACCTGGTTTTGCTATCATATTCATTCTAATAAACATACAATGTCCTTAAAACAAAAGTACGTTGCATAATAATATAGCTGAAAAACAGATAATGGGCAAAAATTGAGCACGAAAAGACGTGTACTGTAACAATGAAAATCAAGGCTTCTTTTTTGAGAAAAATTGGAATGTGTCCTTGATATAATGGATGTGGTAACTCAAAAGCACCTCAGAAGTTTCAGAATGTTAAAGTTACCTTTTAGACCAATAAACATGCAAAAAATGAAGTTTGTACAAAGTGAAATGATTGAGCTGTGAATCCTGTGCTGTTTAAAATGTTCTTTGAATTTGAAAGTTGTACTCACGTACAGTCCACATATTAAGACAGAAACCTAAAAATGTTTTAAAATAGCACCAAGAGAAAAAAAGTGTGGTTCATAATGACATGGTCCAGGATTTTGGTTAGAGTATATTCAGTTGTGCTAATTTTCTGCGTGGAAGTTTTCTCCATTTAATGTCTGGTATTTTTAACACAGCAAACCACGATACAATCATCAGAATGGACTAAGGCAGGCCGCTTAAATTAAAAGCAGAAGAGCAAGAATGAAAAACCAGAGTACCGTGAGCAATCCTTGAATAATTTTCAAGATGAGAGAGGCTGTGATTATTGAATGCTCATTAATATACATTTTCTTGCTTGTAGTTTGAATGTTGTGGCGTCGGTGTTCAGGGTTACCGAGACTGGTCCATAAATGTGTATTTCAACTGCAGCCTTGAAAATCAGAGTGCACAGAGGTGTGCAGTGCCACATTCTTGCTGTAAACCACAGAAAAACGTAGGTCTTTTTTTTTAACCTTTTAGCTCTGCTGACCAAAGGTGGCAGAGCTCATGCGATCACTCGTCTGTCCATCTGTCTGTCCGTGTGTCCATCTGTAAACTTTTGCTTGTGAGCCTTATACAATGCACAGTTTTCAAGTTGGCCCCATACAACTTTCAGGATGCATCAGATGTATGAAAATCTTGGTTGAGTTGATATTGGTGGTGCCACCTACAGCGTTATGTAACATATGGGTCAAAATGCGAAAATCTTGTGACCATCATCCTTAATTTTGTATGGATTTTCATGAAATTAAGTGGGATTGATAGTGGAGGTTGAAATCTTGGTTGCTTATGATAGTAGTGGCAGCGCCCCTATACTTTGATATAAATTATGTGTTATTATGTCTTGAGAGATAAAAACTTATATAAAAATAGTTGAAATAGAGCTGCCAATTTTTTAGAATATATAGATCATGTCCAGTGCAATATGTTATGTGATATCAGTGACCTTGACCTATTTTTCATAGGTCTGCATGGCCTGTAAAGTTGAAAGAGGTGATTTTGTAATAGCAGGGTGTAGCTTGGACAGCTATGGCAAAAAGAATTTTTTGGTGATGGTCATCAGATCACATACCAGCAGAGCATTAGACCCATGGGTCTCTTGTTTCTGTTTTCTCCTCAGCAGACCAAGCTCTGTATGGTCTCTATACTGCCCTTGGTCTGCCCCCAAAGCTATAGGATCTTAGTAACTACACTGTAATCCTTATCATGTGGTCTGATAGACCAGCTTGGAACTGGTCATCATCATCTACCTTGGCCGTTCGCAGTATGTGTGTTCTTAATTGCATTGTAGTCGTTTCATTTTATCTCGAACCAAAGCAGACCAACCAGAATTTGAGGTACTTTTGCAGTGCTGGAGGCAGAGGTCTTGCACTCAAAGTGCAGACTGGGTGTTGCGGACAAAATGTGGATGTTGGCCTGTTTGGTGGTCAGTCTGATTGTATAGATTAAGTTGTTGTGAATGCATTTCTTTGACCTGTACTATTCCATATTTGTGATTGACTTTTCCCAAGGACAATTTAATTACCAACCCGCCCAATTTAATTACCAACCCTGAGCCTGTAATGACCCAGAGGCTATTGCTAGAGCCTGTGACCACGCGTCCATGTGAATTTCTTGCACACCATACATGTATCTCAAGAATGTGGTACCACCAATGTTTAACAAATAGGATGTATTCATATTTAGGTGCGGTCCTACTCTAACACCTATTGAGCAAAAGAGGGAGCCACCTGCATCAGGGCAGCTCCATGTGTTAAGCATGGCCAAAAATACTTTCTCATAAAAAATAAACAACACAAACACAGAATAATCGAAAGAAAATGTATTAACATATTTGAAACATTAAGAGTGCCTAAATTGATTACAAATTGGCTCTCTTTTGGTTGAAAAAGGTAGATGTTTATGCAGTATATAATACAAATCTGCTTTGATCATGGTGGAAGCATCGGTCTGTTGCCCCAGCAACACAGGAAGCAAGCAGGATCACAGTTAAATATGAATGACTCCTATTAGGGTCTCATGGTTCCTGGATGTCTCCTATGTAATTTCAAAGCAATTGACCAAGGGGTTTGGGAGAACAGGATTTTTTTTTTTTTTTTTTTTTTACGATTTGGCCAAAAGAAATTTTTAAAAATCATAAAAAAATCCCAGGAGCATGACCATTTGAAGATACTTGGTGGAAACTCACCTTAAGGTACATCCTCACCAAGTTTGAAGTGAATCTAGCCAACAGATTTGGAGAAGATGCAAAAAATGCAAATTGTAGACAACCAATGGATGGACAGACTGTTGACCATCCTGTAAGCTTAGCTGACTGTCAAGTCAGCTGAGCCAAAAATTGGTGTAAAATTCTTGATGACACATTTACCCTAAACCTAAAGACTATGGGAGGTCAAAGGTCACCAAAGTAGTGCTAATGTCATATAGCCAGGACATTATGATCATGTGACAATGTCTGTTTATAATATGGCATGCTGTTGTTCCTGATAGGAAACAACTGAATCATAAAAGTTTCTTCTTTTTTTTTTTTTTGTTTACCAACAAAGATACAGAACAGCAAATGTTGCACACTAGAAGAGCACAATGGAAATGTCTATGCAAGTGAGGTGGGATCACCAAAGCCATGTTTTAGACAAAATAAAACTAAATAACACCCATTGGCTATCATGATGTGCTTAACGGCATGTTTTGTCATTGTCAAACATGACTGCAGTCACAAGTTTAATTATGATGTTAATGCTTTTTATATGGCCACCACTGTTCAGGACAGAAGGAACTTAGGAGTGTGAGATTATTATTTTTATTTTATTTTTGCAGCAATACTTCATAAACATCATGTGTGGATATAGTACACAGCATTTGCCAGTAAGTAGCTTTATGTCTACGACAAAGTGTAAATACTGAAGTTTTTACACCCGAACTCTGAAAAGAGGAACATGGAACAGTTTTGCAATGTACTTTGTATGGCATGTTGTGGTGTCACATGGTGACATAATGGTATGAATCACTTACAACTTGAACGTGACACTTCAAATTATGCGTGGAAGTTGAAATTGGATAATCTGCATTATAGTTTTGAAGATGGGATAAGAGAGAGGGAAGGAAGGAGGGACGTTAGTTTGTTGGAAAAAAAAAAAAAAAGAAGGAAATGTTAACACACAGGCGTATGTTTAAGGTTTTTGTCACCTGGATGTACATGTAGATGTGTTGCATTCGTACATAACAGGGTTTGTTGTTGTCATTAAATTGCTGTCACAGATGAGCTCCAACATTTCTCTCTGTCCCCAGCTCCTGGAGGCAAGGAAGATGATCTATGTGACAGGCTGTATGGACAAAGTGTTGAGTATGGCAGAGGGCAACATGTACATAATTGGAGGTGTGGCCATAGGGATGGCAATTCCCCAGGTTAGTGCCCGGTCCTTATACAGAGTATCCCTCTCCTAAGAGACCACCCTGAGGACAGGTCTGAAAAAAAGGTCAAGCAAACCGGATGGTTTCTCAATGCAGGCACTGCATCATGCAACACGGGTAACTCTGAAGGCCAGCTGTGACTTGAGTCAAACTAATTTAGACCCACTGCTTTCAATTATAATATTGATGTTAGATTCACGTTCCTTGTGAAAAGCCTGTTCATTCAAATACCAGCTTGCCTATAGTTACATAGAATATAATAGTCCGGGTCAACAGCTTTCCTCGGCATGCTTTGGGCACATTGAGCCCAAAGCATGCCAAGGAAAGCTGTTGATTGAGTCAGTGCTAAATGTGGCACTCAAAGAGTGTACATGACAAAATAATGAGTGATCAAACAGAAATGTATTTTTCATGGCACTCTCCAAAATTGCTAAAGGCTTTGATGTCAGTACATCGCTTTCTCTTTATAATCTCCACATTACAAGGGGAACTGCTATATATGATAACATGGTAAGACTCTCGGCTCCTGCTGACGCACTTTTCCTATTAATTTTATGTTAAATGTCCCATTTTTTGGCGGCAATATGGTCTACTTCAGGGACCACTTCATCAGAATTGTATAATGAGGGAGCACTGTATGGGAAAATAGTTACATGTCTTGTGCATTGATCAATGCTACAAATTCCCTGCGCTTTGATTGTATTCTGGGGAATGTACAACACCCGCAAAAACAGGACAAAAATACATTTAATGTAGTAAAACTGGGTCACTAGGTCAATTATTTGGGTCACAATGATATCCATTTGCTGTTTGCATTTGACCAATAACATTATTGTCCTTTGACTGTTTAAACATGACACAGATGTATCCAGTCTGAAATGCATCTCTGACTAAAACTAGGTCACCAGGTTAAGTATCTTGGTCGCTGATATCCATATACAATTAACTCAGTGTAAATTGCTGTCTGTTGTACTTTTTAACTTAAATTTCATGTCAACAGAAAACATTTTTGTTAAGAATTGTGAATAAGACCTTTTATAAATGCACACCCCAGGTCAATAGCTTTCCTTTATACATTCCACCCAACTAGTGCCAAGGAAAGCTGTTGACTCAATCTTTTTCTGACCAGGACGGGGATAATTCAAAGGGGAAAAGGCTTCAGATAAGAATAACGAAAGCATTTTTTTTTTTTTTTTTGAATTTCAGTTGGTAGGTATGTTTCTGGCATGTGTCTACGCCGGCCATGTTGACGATGTACACCAGACATCAAACGACGCCAACAGGACGGCCTCGCCAAGGGACCGTGGTGGCACTGCGGGTACAGATGTGAGCCATAGACACAAGTCACGTGATCCAAACCCCACCCCTTGAGTGGAGCAGAAAGTGTCCTTCAAGCAGCTTTCACAAAGGGTGCCAGAGGAAAATGTGTGATATTGTCTGCCATTTTGCTGATTAGATTTAAAACCATCTTCAAATGAGAGTACCAGTGACCATACTTTGTGGGCACAATCAGACAAAGAATTTATTGACATGGGTACAAGAGGAACGTATTTACATTTCGCTCTCAGGGCGTGAGATTAGTGCATGCTTCATCCAGATGCTTGTAAATATTGTCCACCAGTGCAACTTTTTGGTGATCAACTGCTTTCTCAACATATGTGCCTTTGTTCAGAAACTGGATTGAAACAAAAGTTGGTGTATGAATATTTTTATTTTAGCAGCAGCCAGTTTGACTGTCATCAAAAATGTTAACTTCAGTCCATGGGCTCAAATCTGTTGGTCACAGGTATAGAGTGAAAACAGCATGGATATTAACTCTATCAATGTCATCACATATTATGGTGTATTTCTTCTACAATTAACTCTTTCAGTGCCAATCAAGTCTAAAGTCGATCTACTTAAGTCAAACTAGTCTGAATTATCATTAGGATCTCAGATTCATATTCCTCATAAAAAGACCTTTCCTTCAAGTACCAATATGCCTATAGTTTCAGAGAAAATATCCCAGGTCAACAGCTTTTCAACAGCAATGTGCCCAATGCTTGCCGAGAAAAGCTGTTGACTCAGTCCAAAATTTGGCACTTAAAGAGGTAAACCTGTATTGAAAGACCATCCCTGGGAGTGATTGAATTGTGGTGTCTCTAGGCAGGTAGTCTCTCATAAAAGGTGTAAACAACATTGAAAGGACCTGGCACAGTATCTTGAAAATATGGTCAGAGTAGTATATACCAAGTCAGGGACCACTGTGTGGCGAAATTCCAGCCGCTGAACTTACTTGAGCCAGGGAAGTAGATGTTATCATGGTCATGAAAAACATACCATGACGGCAATAGACCTGTTGTTCATGTTCAGGGATGTGGGCTTGTTATTCCCCCCCCCCCCCTCCTTGTTATCTTTCCCCCCAAGGAGCATGGAGTCATCACTTTTTCTGCCGGACCTTGTGTCCATCTGTTATCATTCATGTCTGCTGTGGGCCAAGAACTCTGTTGGTCTCTGTCTTAGCTTGTTAGTGTCTCAGTGCAAAAGCCACAGAAGTGGACCAAACTGTGTTATTTTTTTCTGTTGCTTTTTATGATTTGAAATAATTATTGTAATTTAATTATCTTTTTTATAGTCATGGTAGCTGCTTATATATTTGTCTACTGTTCAAAGTAAATGAACAGTTCATACAAAATCCATGTGAAAAATGAAACAAGTTAGACTGTGCTGTAAGTTGCTGTTTTAACTTGTTAAGTCACAGAGCCCAGCAAGTTGACACTCATACATGTAGTACAAAGACTAACCACTAGAGGGCAGGCTGTACCAATATAAAATACAAGGTGATGCAAGTTTCATGGTGCTGAGCTAATTACATATGAAAAACTTGACTGATTGACCCGAAGCCATTAAACCTTTTTCCCAGTTAGAATAAGCCAGAGTCAATAGTTTTCTTTGGAGAAGGTTAGGGCTTTTCTTCACCAAGGAAAGCTGTTGACCTGGAGCATGCCATGATGACATGGGCCTTATCTATAATTCTTAACAAAAAAGTTTTCCGTTACTTCCAAATTTAAAAAAGACATAAAGGCACCGAGGCAGACAACAATTTTACATTTGACCTCTCTTTTGGCTGCTTTGAGCGCTGAAAAGCAAAAACAGTTTAAAGTGTCATTACGATGGTGAAACCCTTTCCTGCTCAAATCATCCAAAAGTGCCCAGATGTACCTTGCCATCAGCTTTGATATATTTACTTAAATTGCATGTCAGCAGGACTTATATTTTGTTGAGAATTGCAGGTAAAACCTGTCATAATGGCGTGCCCCAGATCGACAGCTTTCCTTTTTGCAAGATGGGTGCAATGTTGTACCCAACCTGCACCAAGGAAAGCTATTGACTCGAGACTTATTCTGACCAGGAAATGGTGAATTTTCTATCCAAGTACCCTAAGGAAGACAAAGGAAAGAAAGTTGGTTGGCATTTGTTATGTTGCTTTGTTCAAAGTTTCAGTGCACAGATGCATGGTGCCACATAATTCTAATAAAGTGGATAGTAAATTTTTCAGAGTGTGAGACTCCAACACGGATCTTTGTGGAACTTTATAACACTATTTATGCATAATTTATGGGTCAAAATTGAGATTATTGTAGAATTTGGGGACCATAAAAACAAGGTCGAGGTAGTCCAGGGGTCAGGAATGCCACAAGGGTTTACACAGGGACGATGTAGTTTTGAATAGTGACAGTTTGGTCGAGCTTTGCCACTTCCTTGTTCTGTCTGCTCATTAGGACCAGTTTTTATTTCAAACTAATGAATATTGTTGCTGCTTTTTTTCCCCAACTTCATCTTGTCCATTCATTGTAGAACCTATACATGTACTTGTACACGTAGCAACAAAATGTAAATGTATGTAAGGAACACTATATTCCTTGTTGCTTTTCCTGGGCAATATGGCTGCATAAATTGAAAAGGCCTGCAGTGTGTGTTGGGCCTGAGAACAGACTCTGTGTCTGTGTATCTGTGATATATGTGTATATAATTATACTCCTTGTACATCGCTGATTTTATGCTCAACAGAGATACTTTTATCGTGATGCATAAATCTCTTGCTGCCATACAACCTGTCTAAGTTAAGCAGAGTTGGAGAGACCAAAATGGGTCAGTGGTGTAAACAAATTTGCTTTAGTCGTCAGTGGCAGCCAAAATGTCTGTGATTGTAGGAAAACATCTCTGACGTCCAACTTGAGAAGTTGAGCTTTGTTTTTCACAAACTTTTAGAGGTCTCTTTATTAATGGCAGAAAATGAAATTTTATTCTTAAATGTACCGGTGCATTTATTGAAAGAGCATAACTGTTGTGAGTTTAACTCTGAGTTACTTAATGTTCACAGTTTGCCATGTCACTTTTTTTTCTGGTTAAAAACTACCAGAAATGGTGTCAGTGTCATAAATGTCATTTGGTTTTTATGTGTGCACCCCAAGGGGGTGCCCTTTATGTTTTCAGGTTGTCTGTCCATCCGTCCGTCCATCTATTTGTTTGTGAACACGATATCGCAGGACTTATTGGGCACCTGAAACTCAAATGTACCTCCTTTGTATACCTTAACTTGATTATATTTTGGTGACCTTGACCTCATTTTCAAGGTCACAGGACCATGTGTGTGTAAAGGTGAACCAGTCAGTCAATGCCTTGCATTGAAGTGCATAGAGTGTCCTCATTTATTATCCATCATCATAAGAAAAGGCCAATTTTTATATATATATAATTACACCACATTTTTAACAAACATGTATAGTGTGTTGAAATTCGGTGGGAAACTGAAAAGTATAATATATCAATTTATATTTTTATGAATAAAATCATTTTATTTATGACAAGCAGTGGCTGTGTCTATTGTTTCTTCTGCCTCTGTCATGCTGTATAATCATTTATATTCCCAGGTACAACATTTCCCGAATACACGCCAAATCAGAATTTCACGAGTTTTATTTTTCCGATTTTATGCATGTTTTCGTTCCACATTCGAGGTGCTACAATTTTCCTGAGTTCAATATTCCCCAACTGGGTTTCCTCGGGAAAATTCGGGAATATGAATCCCTTGCAAAAATTTATGATTGCACAGTATCTCAATATCAATGTTGTGAATGTCACCAATGCGGCACTGTCTACCCTTTGAACATGTTTACACCACATAGCTACCAACCGGTACCCTATGCCCTTAGAAATGGCTTAAAATCTTGGGTAAGATGGGTGTTATTTGGATTAATTTTACTGGTTTCCTAATAATGAGGTTTAGTGGCACTGTATGTATATCACTTCTTCCCACAAAGAAGCAGACGCTGATAAAAGGAGCATAAACACAGCCAAGACCATACCAGCTGAACACATTGTTTCTCTTCACTTTCACATCACTTGGAGTAGACAACACGAAGGGTGCCGTCTGGGCAGCCAGGCAATAAATTAAGACAATGTAAGAGACTGATCATTTTATGTGATTTTCCCAGCGCCACCTGCATGACTGAAAAAATGCCAAATTTTTTATGCAAAGATTCACAAACCAAGACCTTTATACCACCTGGACATGTGATGATATACTTTAAATATGCACTTAATTTTGGTTTATTTTTAATTTTGATTCTGTTCTGGTGGTATCAAACCATGGAAATGAGAACACAATAACATAGTGATGTGAATTGCTTAAATTTCACTGTATTGTAATTTTTACTTATTTTGCTGATGGCACAAAATCGTGACAAGAAAAGAATTACATGTATGTCCAAAATGGTGAAACTACAGTGAAACGTCAAAAATACAAAAATCTTGAAAATTTAAACGCACGAAAATAAAGCAGTTTGCAGCATTACAGTGAAACCTGTCTCAAAAGATCACAACTATTGGTGACCCAGTTGTGGTCTCTCAAGACAGGTGGTCTTTGAGAAGAGGTAGAAATAAGATGAAAATTACTGAGCAAAGTATCCTGGAGAGATGGCCTATTGAGGCAGGCGGTCTCTCATTGGAGTCGTCTCTCAAGACAGGGACCACTGTATAACAAGGTTCTAAGAGGAACTGCGTCCAAAACAGTGAAATTAAAAGCTGTTAAATGCTTAAAATGCAGCCACCCCCCACCCCCCAAAGAAAAACATGAAAATTTAATATGCACATTAAAATAAGTACAATATATGAACGTGTAGGTGCGATTGTGAATGGGGTTAAGAGTTATGCGAGTGAATGTTGTATTGTCCTATATGTTTCCCAAGATTTGATTTCTTGCCCTGATCCCCCGGAATTTGTCATGTTTTACTGTCCTGGATTGAATTAATCATGTATCCTATGTAAGACGCACACACATATGCAATCCTGGATTGTATATTCCTGGATGGACCTCTGACCTCTGACCTCTGACCTCAATTGTGTACTTGCCCTCGTGGAAAATGATGAATGATGTACATGTAGCAGATAAAACACCATCTCCTATCACTGATGATAATGGGCGGTTTGCCTGCTAAACACACCAGGCAAGCTTTCTTTATTGTCACAGAGTAGAAAATCAGGGGTTATTCTTTGTACGTTTTTTTTTTTTTTTTTTTTTTTTTGCATATGTCTGAAATATATTAATTTTTCTACACTGTGAGAGCTCGTTCCACTCCACTCCAAACAGCATCAGCAGATAAACCGTGGCATCATGGTTGGTTCAGCAGGCAATTCGTAGAAATGGTGAGTCGTAGATGGAAGCTGACAGCCAGCGTTGTACAGCATTAAAGCAATACCTGCTGTGTAGCCTCATCCCCTCTGGCACAGTGGATGTCTCTGTATGCATGTGGTGTTTAATTACAGTCCTACCTCATTATAAAGCTCCTCATGACACGGTGGAGTTGGATGCAGCATGGTGGGTCCCTTGGCCCTCCACTGAAGTACTTTTCCAGTTAATTCAATCTGTGTTCAATCCTGTCTCATTGTCCGGCAGTTTTGTCATATTGCCGTCTACCCGACGAACCCAGTCATTAGCGTTATGACGACGGAGCACTGTAAAAACAAGTTTTACAGAGAAATGTGCTCGGGTATCTTTCAATGTAGTCCCAAAGGTCATTAGAGATCTCATTAATTTCAGGGGGTTCTAATTACGGCTACCTCTGTACAGGCTACAAAAATCGATCTCTAGCAGAAATAATGTGAAAATGTAATCTTTATTTGAAATAACATTGTATTGGGGGGGGGGGGGTGACAGTTCTGGGAAAATTGAAATGAGATAAATGAATATGGATATGGAATTAACGATGTCAAAAGCTATGATGTCATGTTATGTAACAATTAACCACATTTATCCCACAGTTATATGGAGCACTTTTATTAAATTATGTCAGATATTGGGGTTGAATTGTGGGCTGGGTGTCACAAGTGGCCGGCAAATCCAAGAATTTATTGTTTTGCTTCAAGACTCCGAAGGCAGCTGAGGTGCGACCAATTCACAATCTGCGTTCTAAAGGTATCTATCTGTGAGCTTAATTTCATTCATTCAGTAAATTTAACATATAGCATGATTTTCAGTACTTATTAGCATTTGGTATAATTTTTCTCTCGTTAGATCACATGCACAGTCAGAATGTAAGTCTGCCAGTGTTATCTGTGACATTAACGCGCTGTCTCTCCTTTCTCGCCTGGTGTCAGGATACTGCATGGTGTAGCAGATGTGCTGGTGGTGGCAGCTGCCTGGGGGTCGCACAACCAATAGCCCACAGCGGTAATAATGAACCATCGCCTCCCCTTGTTTATAGCCTTGTTCCGGCAGAGATAAATTACATGACTCAGATTGAATGCTTTCACTGTATGTCAACCATACTTCGCCTGAGCATGACCTGATAATTGTCTTTATCCTAGGCTTTGTTCATCAACTGTGGGTATGCGATGGGCACGGTGGACTAACACTGGGAGGATTGTATGGAAACACAAGCAGTATGGCGTCTCCAGTTGGTGTTTCCATTGTAAGATGACACGGCACAGCTCCATCGACTATGGCTGGCTTCTGTAGGTAAGTACACAGCACTAATTCCAGCAATCTCTGCAATAGACAATTTTGTGACTTCCGCATGACTCCGTACAGCTTGGTCACTCTCTAGTACACATAATATAGTGATTGCCTCCCTGTACAAAGACAGACCCTACCTACAATATATCAAAATTTAAAACTGGAGACCTGCTATGACTGTGTGTATTTTGTCTGCATAGGACAAATGATACCTAGATATTTAAGCTGATAATTTTGCATTCCACATGCACATGCATATGTGTAGCGCAGATTTAAGAGAATATTTATATTGATTTTCCTACCATTCCTTGGTGGAAAATGATTTTTTTTTTGCGAGCCTCAGGATATAATTAGGAGGGAGCAATACAGAAGTATACATTAAGTCAGGTTCAGTTGGTTTGTCTTGTATCATGCAATTACAGCTGACCACAATCCATTGTACAGTACACATAAGCAGACATGCAAATATGTACTTGACACTGTAAACTGGCACCTTCCTCAAGAAAATACACCAGCAGACCTGTCGTTTGTTCATCATATTTCAACACAAGGCACAGTGGTGTTTCTCGCATGATTGTTGCAAAATTTTCAAAAGGGCTTCTCTGATACTGTACGAAACAGAGACGGAAAACGATGTTCGTTCCCGAGAGGTTTGACTGTAATGTGCATGCAGCAGTAGTGCCTATCAGCTGATTAAAGCAGCATTGTGTATTCATTCACATTCCCATAGTTATGAGAGTATGGCCGGTCATTTATTACTGAGTTATTTACACGTCAATTACGGCAGCGCCAGGACTCCAGCGCCACAGCCTGCTTCCCGAAATACCAAATGCTAAAGTGGTTTTATATGGGTGATTTAATGCTAGGTGGCTGTAGGACTTAAGCAGGGACCCAGCCAGCCCCGGTGTCAGTCATAATATGCAGCTATCAATGTTATTGGGCTGTACAATTTCCACATATTAAGCCGAGCATTCATAAGAATTATGTATTTACCACAATTGCATGGCAGTACGTACAGAGAGATCTAAGTATTGAGCGACACGTAGCTGATGGCTTGATGTGTATAGGCTAGATAGGCAATGGACTCGAGCACGGCACACAGGAGGAGTACATGCGTGTCCTGGATGTTGTGAATACCTAATCTAGACGTCAAGGTTTCATCTGAGTACAATGCATGAATTCCCAGCTGATCTGTGAGAGAGACCAGTGAGAGGGCTTCTGCAGAGACAGATGTGTATAGGTACGTTAGAGGTCTCATTACCCTGAAGACGTAGCAAAGTCTGCTGCGATAAACATGGTCTCAATAGACAGGTGGCCTGTCACCATGGTGGTCTCTTGAGACTGGTTTCACTGTATGTCCATTAACAGATGTCCTGGCAGTCTGTAAGTGAAAGGTTGTCTGTACTATCTTTGTATGGGTTAGGTTTGATGCAGTCCACCACAAGGGTAAGACCGGGTCAACAATTTTCTTTGGGATGAGCCATGTAAGAAGTGCCAGATCACAGATGAGGGAAGCTGTTGACATTGGGTATGCTCTCATTTGGGAAAGTAAAGCTTTCTTTGTTAAAAGAAGGTTGAGGCAATAGCTTTCCTTGTTGCGAGAGGGTTGAGCCAATAGCTTTCCTTGTTGCAAGAAGGTTGAGCCAATAACTTTCCTTGTTATAAGATGGTTGAGCCAATAGCTTTCCTTGTTACAAGAAGGTTGAGCCAATAGCTTTCCTTGTAAGAAGGTTAAGCCAATAGCTTTCCTTGTTACAAGAGGGGTAAGACGACAGCTTTTCTTGGTGTGGGCTGGCTGTCTGGTCAACCCTCACGCATGAAAGTTACTGACTTGAAGTGTGCTGTTCTTTAGAGGTCATATTGACAATTCTCAGGCAACATGTTTTCTATTAGGGAGAAGTTCTAGCAGATCCTCACTGTTCAAATTAGTCAAAACATTGGAGCAGACGACATTTGACCAACAGCTGGTTTGTACTGGTGTGAGTGCATTATCAGTGTCATGTAAAAAGCAACCCAGACACTGTGGATCGATCTCTCTGTGCCTTGTACTGTGGAAATTACTTGATGCTTTGAGTGCAGAAAAAAAGTTCAAGCATAAAAAGAGAGGAGAAAAAAAAAAAGCTCCGCAGCTGCTATACATTCTCCTGTACAGCAGGTGGGTGGTTACTTTTTGAAGATGTATACTTTTGAAAGACCACAGCCTCTGCCAAATAGAAACACATCATCAGGCAAGGCAAGTGGTTTATACAAATTGTTGTCAAACAGCAGGTGGTCTGTGCCAGGTAGTCTGGTTTGCCACACTCTGTTTCTCAAATAAGGGTCTCCCATGAGACTGATGATAGGAGACAGGTTTGATTGTGGCTCATGACGGTGGTCCTAACTGACAGGTTAGAGTGTATCATGACTGGTCCTAACTGACAGGGTTGAGTGACTCATGTCTGGTCCTAACTAACAGGCTTGAGTGTCATGTCTGGTCTTAACTGACAGGTTTGAGTATCTCATGTCTGGTCCTAACTGACAGGTTTGAGTGTCTCATGTCTGGTCCTAACTAACAGGCTTGAGTGTCATGTCTGGTCTTAACTGACAGGTTTGAGTATCTCATGTCTGGTCCTAACTGACAGGTTTGAGTGTCTCATGTCTGGTCCTAACTAACAGGCTTGAGTGTCATGTCTGGTCTTAACTGACAGGTTTGAGTATCTCATGTCTGGTCCTAACTGACAAGTTTGAGTGTCTCATGTCTGGTCCTAACTGACAGGTTTGAGTGTCTCATGACTGGTCCTAACTGACAGGTTTGAGTGTCATGACTGGTCCTAACTGACAGGTTTGAGTGTCTCATGACAGTGGTCTTAACTCACAGGTTTGACAGTCTCATGACTGGTCTTAACTGACAGGTTTGACTGATAATGGTGATCATGACAGGTTTAAGTCTTGACAGTGGTCCCAATGGACAGGTTTGAATGGCCTCATTATGGGGGTTTTGACATGTTCTGTCACATGGCAATGGTCTTGACTGACAGGTTGACTTTTATGGTGTAAGTGGTCTTAACTAACAGGTTTGACTAATGACAGTGGTCCTACTGACAGGATTGACTGACTCGTGAAAGTGGTCCTGTTTTACAGGTTCATCTCATAATAGTGGTCCTAAGTGACAGGTTTGACTCATCATTACTGGTTTTGACTGATTTAAATGTGACATGACCATGGTCTTAACTGACAGGTTTGACTTGCATGATCATGGTCTTAAATGACAGGTTCAACTCTCATGACTGGTCCTAAATGACAGGTTTGACTCACATGGCAGTGGTCTTAATGGACAGGTTTGATTCATGACAGTGGCTGTAACTGATGGATAACGACGTCACATGAGAGCAGTCCTAACCGCCAGTGTGGTCCTAACTGACAGGGTTCACTGTTTCTCATGGCCGTGGTCTTAACTGGCAGATTTAAATGCCTCTTTTTATGAGAGTGGTCCCAATGTTGCGGTTGGACTGTAGATGTGCCTGCATGAGCGAGGCAATAAAACGTTTCATCATTTAATAAAGGAAGTAGGTGGAAGTACGTGCATATAGAATCATCAAATGGCCAATTAGAGAGTGACATTTATGAGAGTAGATTATGTTGGGACAAATTAACCCTTATGGAGGAGGCTTGAGTGGATTGAGTACATATAACACCTTGTTTGGAAGCATTGTTTGTCCAACATCGGGACAAAATTACAAGAGGTGTCGTACAGTCAGACCTCACCCCGCCCCTGACAGTATGCGAGGGAAGGTGAAAGTAACATATTGTTCTGAAAATTTTTTTATCCCATCACAATTTAGCCTGTTTGATCCTAGACTTCAAATAGATATAGAGCGATTCGTGTCGTAGATTTATGGCACAGAGACACCAAAGGGTCAACCAGAAGAAAAAGAGCATTTTATGTTTGCCTATGCAGAGAATAGGAAACACCAGTCAGTGACATCGTTGGATGCTGAAGGTTGTGGAACCTGTAGGGGAGAGCAAGGAAATACTTGACTGTTGTAGCCTGTTTTTCATAATTGGTCACAATTCTGTAAATTCGCTTCCAATTTTGCTGTATTTTATTTTCACGTATTTCACTGATGGGTCAAAAAAATTGAGAAAACAAAAACAACAGGGTGAAATAGTATTTTCATATGGGTTGAGCAGGAACTGTGTCTAATACATGTACATGTCTAATGAAATTAAAACTGAAGTTAAATGCTTGAAATGTAAAAACCATGGAAATATATACACATGAGACTAAGTATGTTTACATCAGAATAAAGGCAGCGTGTTTTTTTTTTATTTATTTTTTTTCATTTACATAAACAAACTAAATACTGGAGCAAAGTTATATATCAAAGTGAAAAGAGACTCAAATATGAAATGGTAACAGCAACATGTATCCTTAGAAAGAAGAAAACATTAACCCCGTGACCCCTCTGAACAAATAGCAAACTAGCACATACCCTTAGGCACCAGAACCTTTGTACAGGCGCCGAATGATGTACCGCATACCTTTGAGGTCCTAGACATGCCTTCGTTGACTGCCTAATCTAGGTTCATGCCATATTCACATTATCATGCCCTCGACAATATATGTACA
>OZ026616.1:16838222-16943212 GCA_964020975.1 Hermodice carunculata | reverse complement strand
GAACAGTACAGCTCAGTTCTGTACCAAAAGTTTGCTGACCTAGTTATGAGGAGCGAGTTTCTCTGCAGCCAGGTCCATGAATTCTCATGAGCCAGCATAAACATGTTTACCTTGCATATGAACATTCGCAATCTTGTTTATCATATAAACATAGCCTCAAATCATGGGTAAGCTTCCATTCACAGGCTCTCACCAGGTGGCACGTCACCACCTTGATAACAAAATGTTTACAATGATAACTAGCCACACGCTAGCTGCAAAACACATGAACGGACATGAGCCAACACTGTATCAAGTCCGTTAGTCTTCCTAACGGAAAGACAGTAGATTTTACGTCATACTGTCACGCAGTACGTTACCTGGGTGTATAAATATCAAGGTAAAAACAAACGCAGCAATCTTTGGTAGGCTCTGAAGAGCCCAGGACTGGAAAAAACAGTCAGACTCTCCTAAACCAAAGTCTACTGTTGTTAAAAAGACTTATAGGTGTTGATACTTTTGTTTTTAATTTGCCACCTGAGCAGGGCCAATTGATTAGCCGATTGAATAGCCCTTAGCACTCGGACAGCGTAAGTTAAATTTATGTTGACAATATGCCACTGACTTGACTTTAATCCCGTGACTTGGTATTTTTCAGTGGATGCCCGATGCTGCTCTAGTCACTGTGATGTACCAAGAGTTTGGTGGCGGTGGTAGCATGTACAATTATGGTAGTCCCATAGAGGACGCGTATGATACGGCCCTCAGCGATGACTCAGACATCAGGAGGCTCCCCGACCGAGAAGTGAAACCCAAGAACTACATCAGTTCCTGTGTCCAGATCTTTTTGTTTTCGTTCAACTTCCTTTTCTGGGTGAGTTTCTCATAAATTGCTTGAGACTTAGATTTTATACACTCTATACACATATATATATATATATATGTATGTGTGTGTATGTTGAGTTATGAAATGAATTTAGAGTGTGTATGGGTGTGTGTGGTGGATGTGTGGATGGATGTGGGTGTGGGTGTGTCTGTTTGAACGTTCATGTATACATGTGTATATATTTTATATAGTTAATGCAGTTACTGTCATGGCATTATTATATTTAGTGATTCTTTCTACCTATCAACTCTTCAATCTTTTCAGCTCTGCTGACATGTCAGTCAGCAGAGCTATTGGAATCTGTTTGCGTTCGTCATCCATCTGTCCGTCCGTCTGTTGTTAGACTTTCTACCCATTTTTGACTTCTCAAAAACCGCTGTATAGAATGTTTTGATTTTGCACATGGATGTTCCCCAGGTAGACCTGTACCACGTTTGCGAAGGAGATGATGATGCACTAATTTTTCTATTTTTAATTAATTTTTTATTTTATTTTTTGAAAAATAAATTAAAATTTCTGCATCTCAAGAACTGCTTTGCCAATTGCTTTTATATTACATATAGGGTCACCTGGAGTCACCTAGTTCTTATTTTAGCATCTAGGTGGCACTGCAATTTTTTCTTATTTTTTATGAATTTTTGTGTGGTAAGGCTATTTTTGACTTCTTCTCCAGAATGACTGAACAGAATTGCTTAAAATTTTATCAGAATATAATTTGACTTTAGATATTAAAAGTTTGTAAAAATGATATGGATATGCTAATATTTTTACTAAGTTACGGGAACCCAAACTATGCCATAGGCGGTAAATGCTACCACTGCATCGTATATATGGCTATATATTGTATCTACATTTTCGACTTCTCAAAAACTGTTGCCTGCTAAACAGACTATTGTTCGCGTGTCTGACTGCGCTCCACATATAAGTGGAGCGCCCACACATTAATGATAGCGTAACTTAGTCTGTCTTTGCAGACAACAAAAACTGGTGCTTGGAATGTTTTGATTTTTCACATGGATATTTCCCATGTAGACCTCTACCAAGTTTGCAAAGGATGCAATATTTTTTCAATCTTTTATGGATTGTTAAATTGATTTTTAAAAAAATCACCTCAAGAACTAATTGCATTGATATTACACATAGGGTCACCTGGGGTCACATAGTTCTTTTTTTGACCACCAGGTGGTGATGCAATTTTTTTTCTTATCTTTTTTTTTTACAATTTTTTTTGGTGTTAAATTAAGGCTATTTTTGACTTTATCTCCAGAACGGTTGAACAGATTTGCTTGAAATTTTATCAGAATATAATTTAACTTTAAATGATGAAGGTTTGCGAAAATGATATGGATATGTTGCTATTTTTTCTTATTTCTTAATGAATTTTTGTGTGTTAAGGCTACTTTTGACTTCTTCTCCAAAACAGCTGAACAAAGTTGCTTAAAACTTCAGACAATGTCACAGGCCACATGGATTACATGTATTATTCACCACATCACCAAATGGGAGCAGGGTATCGTAACAAGGTCGCTTTGTCCAGAACATGCACATGATTATCATGATTGTCTTCTTTGAATTTTTGTGTGTTTAGGCTAATTTTGACTTCTGTTGATATATCAAACTTTGGTGCCACTGTTCATGTATATAGATATATAGACCACAGTACATATGCTGCAACACTATAAAAGCAGATTCCAGTCGGCAGAGCACAGGATCATCACAATCCTTTTGTTTACTACTTTTTTTTTTTTTTTAATATTTATAGTTTTATGATTTAACTAAATAGTCCTGCAGTCAGAGGAGTTTGTACCCACAGACTGAAGTGACACTTTGAGTTCAGATCACTTGCGCATATTGTGAACCTGGCCCTTATGAGGATACTGAACACCGGCATTTTTGAACAAGAACAGTAGCATGAAAAGTTCTTGCTAAATATAGTTCTCCAGTTTTCAAGCAGACAATAAAATTGAGTCAAGTGGCCTGTGACCTTGGAAATTAAGTCTAGGTCATCCATGTGCAGTCTCATGTGGCCCTTATGGAGGACCATTGTCAAGTTGTCATCCAGCTCACTGACCTTGGGAATTGGGTCAAGGTCATCCATGTATCGTCTCAACTTGTTCCTAATGAAGGCCACCACCAAGCGCAATATGAAAGTCCTTTTTCAAATGATAAGTGAGTCACCTTAAAATAAGATTCACTGGCAGTTAACCTGTCAGCTACAGGATTACATCAAAGGCACCGGTGCACTACTCATGATTGCCCAGTTGTTTGTACAGTGACAGTTTCAAAGGTCCAGCTTGAATGGCACTGTAGTCATCACATCAAAACTACATGAACTCATTTTGGGAGTTAGGTCAAGGTCAAGGTCAAGATCAGGGTCCTCCATATTAATAATTTCAGGCTGCAGGATGTGTCTCAATGCGCCGGTCTGCTAAGCTACTGAGAGCATTATTTCAGAATAGATGGTTTAGTAGGATTTTGTCAACAGATGAATTTTTGTTTCGTCCCCAAATCATTGAAGTGTGTCACCTATTGAAGACATTTGGCAGAGATCCATTCAAGGTACATCCCACCAATGTGTGGAGATAATCTGGCCAGTAGCTTTTGAGAACAAGTCGAAAATATCAATTCATGATGGACAGATGATTGTTCATAACATGAAAATAGGATGTATTCATATCTAAATGTGGTCCTACTGGAACACCTATTGAGCAAAAGAGGGAGCCACCTGCATCAGGGCAGATCCATGTATTTAGCATGGTCAAAAGTACTTTCTCAACAAAATGAACAACACAAACACACAATTATCTTTAGAAAATGTATTAACATATATTTGAAACATAAAGGATGCCTAAAATAATTAGAAATGGGCTCTCTTTTGGTTGAAAAGGTGTTATTTATGGATGTTTATGTAGTATATAATATAAATCTGCCCTGATCATGGTGGAAGCATCAGTCGGTTGCCCTGGCAACACAGGAAGTGAGCAGGATCACAGTTAAATATGAGTGTCTCCTATTAAGCTCAGCTGACTGAAAATAAATGATTTTCAGCCACAATAATGAGCACCCCAGATGCTGAGGGAGAAAAGGAAGAAACACAGTAAAACAGAATTAAATAAAATTATAAGCAATACAAGCATAGCTTTCTACTGATGTTTAGAATGTGATCAAAATATAGTCTGCAGGTAACTGTCAGTTTGTGTCATTACAATTTTCCATAAAAATTGAAATCAATCTTTTTCCTTCAATCCTAGGATCATCCCAAAAGTTCAGGAAAAAATTAAAGTGAAATTAGCAGTTGTTTTATTATCACTAACAGTTATATGAAGCATGTAACTGCAGAAGTGAACTTCTCAAGTTTTCATTGATGAAGCAGAGCAAAGACAAAATTTGACCTGAAATTGAAAGTTGAGACGTTCATCTTGATTGACCCCAAAATTATGTCTGAATTCCTAATGATGTTGCAGATACTCAAAAATCTGAGAATTTGACACTTTTCACAGGATTTCTTTTGTTTTTCATGGAGTTAAATCTGTGTCATTAATACCTGAGCATGAGTCAAGCACCCACAATGTTTTACCTGTGCCAGGGAATTTTGTTGACTCATTCTTATTTCAATGAGGAAAGGGCAGGTGGTACATGTACCGCACAACTGTGAATGCATTAATTATCTCAGCATCGACCCTTTGACTTCCTCATGACGTTAAGGTGTACATGTAGTATATCAGTGGACAGTGTATATGTGTCAACAATGCAGCTGTATTATATTTATTGGTTTGTACGGCTGGTCGGGTTTCTTATTTTTGTATCTGTATATATGCCATATTCATGCCATTATAGGTTCGTATCCTAATAAGGTCACACTTCTTTTTTTCTTATTCAGAAAACAAGCTTTGACTTTGTTGGGGTTTTTTTTTTTGGTTTTTTTTGTCAAATTATGCTGTTTACTTTTCATAATGCCTTCATTAACACTTTCAGTGCCAAGTTTTGGACTGGCTTTCCTGGGTGGGCTTTGGGGGGGGGGGGGGGGCATTGCACTGAAAACATGCTGAGGAAAGCTGTTGACCCGGACCATTATATTCTCAGAAACTATAGGCATGTTAAGTACTTGAATGAAAGGTGTTTTCACCAGGAATATGAATCTAGCATCCTTATTATAATGGAGATTGAGCAGTTCATCTTAAGTAGTTTGACTTCAAGTGGTAGCTGGCATTGAAAGAGGTAAAACAAATATGATGCAGTGAAACCTTGTTATTATGACACCATCTGTTACCTGCAACGTATTTCACATATCTACATTGTAAACGGCAAAGGAATTTGACTTGAAGTGACTCAAAACTTGTGTGCTTTATATCTTCAACATCTGACTGTTGCTATTTTCAGGTTTCATTCAGTACCAATTGTACTGTGAACTGGATATTGATTGGTTGGATGTAGATTCGTAGGGTAGTTTATGTATATGTCTATGCCCCCAAGAGTACGGAGTGATCTCCGGTCTGATGATAAGAAATTTTTAAGATTATCATATCATTACTAAATGTGTAAACTTTGTGTGTTCATATTCATGCAGTAACTTGATGTCTAAGGAAAAGAAATTAAAGTGATGGCAGACTGAGTGTTATGGGGCGTTATATATTTAAATGATAAATCTTTTACTGTATGCATGTGGTGACTCGAGACTGTCAATCATGTTGCACTTTACAAAATGTATTTGTTGATTTGTTACAGCTAATAGGATTGGCCATTGTTGGCATCTTTCTGTGGCTGCTTGTTGAAGTCAAGAACAAGAGTGTGCGTGATGCTCTGGATATCTTCTTTGATCCATCCATACTTATCTGTATTGTGGGCGCCGTTATCTTTATCCTGGCCTTCTTTGGCTGTCTGGGTGCCTTACGGGAAAACATCTGTCTCCTCAGAGTGGTAAGTCCTCCATTGTAAACATGAGGTTGAGGGTGATGAGTCATCTCTGGTATCATTGTAAACATTGATCAGGGTGAGAGTGATGAGTCATCTCTGGTATCATTGTAAACATTGATCAGGGTGAGAGACTGATGATCCATCTCTGGTATCATTGTAGATATTGATCCGGATGAGAGTAATGAGTCATCTCTGGTATCGTTGTAAACATTGATCAGGGTAAGAGTGATAAGTCATCTCTGGTATCATTTCAAAGATAAGGATGAGAGACTGATGATCCATCTCTAGTATCATTGTAAACTTTGAATCGGGTGAGAGTGATGAGTCATGTCTGGTATCATTGTAAACATTGATCAGGATGAGAGTGATGAGTCATCTCTGGTATCATTGTAAACATTCATCCAGGTGAGAGTGATGAGTCATCTCTGGTATCATTGTAAACATTGATCAGGATGAGAGTGATGAGTCATCTCAAAGCGCTCATGGTTGTAAGTCATCTAATTATAACTGAACATAGCTAGGGCTCAGGGTTTCAAGTCATTCACATTGAAACATGCTTAGTTATTCACTGTAAACTTAGGGCTCAAGGTCACAGTCGGAAGTATTCTTACTGTAAACACACGTGCTGAGAGTTGTGAGTGAACTCATATATAATTCAAATCAGTTGGTTTTAAGTACTTCAACTTTAATCGCAGTTGTCACTGAAAAAAGTTAAACCCAAACAACAATGAAAAACACTTTGAATAAGATTTGTTGCTGTAGATGAAAACTGCCCAATGTTAGCAGCCTTCCTTGGCATTGAATGAGCGCGAAGCACCCAAACCATGCCATGGAAAGCTGTTGACTTAGTAGCCATGGAAAGCAGTTGACTTAGTAGCCAAGAAAGCTGTTGACTTTGTCCTGAGCTCAATCATAATTCAAGGGGCCTAGCTCTTGAAAGGGCTACGGTTTGCAATCTCATGGCTACAAAACATTATACTCATTTTGGTTATAGTCAGGTTGTCTTACTGTAAACATGAAGTCAGAGGTAATCAGTATGTAGTGCAGCAACTCAAAGGATTATGATTCATGGCAAAAGGCAACTGTATAGGCAGAGTATTGCCCTTCAGATGATTGGCCTGCAGATATAGGCCTTCTCTTTGTTTGTGTGTTCATTGCAGGGGATTTCCAGATGATGACTGGAGTATTCTTGTCTTGCATATAGCCCCTGCTGATAATGTGTCCTTTCTGAGGACCAGGTTGGAATTGTATATCAATGACCTTTGACCCATTTTACAAGGTCACAGGGTCACTGGGCCACTGTACTGAATTTTCTGATGATTTTCATTAATGGTGATTCTGTATGGGTGATATCTAGTTTGGTTCAGTACAGCGTACAAAGATGTTTGAGTTTGTTTGACACCTTAGTAGTATTGTAGGTACTTTAATGCCATGTTTTCATGCTTAAAATTACATGTACCTGCAAACAAGATTTTATATACTAAGTGGCAAGTTTATCAATCTTGTGTAATATAGTCAAATGATACTAATCCTAATCTTGCTTTGTTAAAAAATGTTAACCCTTAAAGTGCTTATCACTGCTATAGTTGTTTTCTCATTACCATTAAATGTATAATGGTTAAAAGATTCAAATTCCTCATGAAGATACCTTCCATTCAAATACCAGCAAGCCCAGTTTACAGCAAAAAGTAGAGTCCTAGTCAGCAGCTTACCTCGGAACACTTTGCACGCATTGCATGCAAAGTGTCCCAAGGAAAGCTGTTCACTGAATTTTAAATCAGGTTAAAAATCAGTATCTTATGTCCATACAATTCAGCTGCTTGTACTGTCTCAATTTATCAATACATGTATAGGGCCTGTATTTTTCCGTTTCAAAAAACTAGAAATTCCGTTTCACCAGCCAGAAATTTCCAAATTCCGTTCCAGTAGTTCTCTTTGTATGTAAAACACATGAAGGCAAAACAGCAAATTCAGTTTCAGAGGTGACAAAAATTCATTATTTCGTTTTGTTTCTGTTAAAATTACAGACCCTACATGTACTTGCATTGCATTAAGAAGGAGTGGAATTATAGTGTTTTGACTTACCACGGTTGTCCATCGTAGAATGTCGTTGTGAATACTGTTGTTATGTGTTTCAGTACTATGTGGCGCTAGTAGTGCTGATGATAGCAGAACTGTTGCTGGGAGTGATGGTCTTCATCTTTTACTACATTCCGGATGCCTGGCATGCTATTGGTTTGCGTGCGCCAGACCAGATCCTTAAGCAGGCCATCATCCGTTACCGTGACGATGATGATGTGCGTGACATGATAGATACAGTGCAGAAAGAGGTAGATTTTTTCGGGGGGGGGGACATATTCTCTTTAACCCTTTCCCCCTTATATTTAGACTGAGTCAACAGCTTTCCTCGGCATGGGTTGGCATGGGTTGGGCACTTAGTGCCCAACCCATGCCGAGGAAAGCTGTTGACCTGGGTCATGTTGTCTTGACAGGTCTCATCTTCAATTCTCAAATTGTTTTTGATTGCTGTTGAAATCAGTTGAAAATGCTGAAGCAGAGGACATTTGACCACCAGCCGGTTTAAGGGGGAAAGAGTTAATGACATGTATTTAAATTTATTCAAGTCTTAATTTTATCTGAAACTGGCATATTCTCGAACAGAAATTGAAGGGTTATGTACATGTAAACTGGCGATGCAATTTTTGTCTCAGTTCTTGAGCCAGTACTCCAGTCAGAAGGAGGCAGATCACGTACAGCTTTGACCCTAAAAATATAAATCTTTTATTTCAGTTCAAGTGTTGTGGCTACAATGATATGGGCTTCAAGGACTGGCAGCAGAACATGTATTTTAACTGTTCCTCTAGCAACCCCAGTGTGGAGAGATGTGGGGTACCCCACTCATGCTGCATCATGAAACAGGTAAGTGTGGAGTGCCTCACTCATGTTTCATCATGAAATAAGTGAGTGTGCAGTGTCCCACTCATGCTTTGTCATGATGAAGTAGGTAAGTGTAGAGTACCCCACTCATGCTGCATCATGACATGAGTAAGTGTGAAGTATCCCACTCACGCTCAATCATGAAAAGAGTAAATATGGAGTACCCCACTCATGCTGCATCATGACATGAGTAATTGTGGAGTTCCACACTCATGCTGCATCATGGAATGAGTAATTGTGGAGTGCCTTACCTATGGTGCACAATGGAACTGTGCAGATTGGTTTACCATGAAATTGATGTAGATTAACCATTAGATTACCTGAGTTACTCTTCATTAACAGTCTACTAAACTTTTGAAATGGTAAATGGTGAAAAATTTTACTGTGACTCTGCCAAGTCAGAAAGTTTGGCTCCACATGGTCTAATGATAGCGCAGCATATAATTCTTGTCAGGATTTTCGCTCGCCTTTTTTTTTTTGCTTTTCTAATACCAAACATCTGCAAACATACATCACACAATGGAAATTCCTGTTTAACTTTTCTGTGGAAATGTGCCATACTTTGATCCATAATATACACGAGTCAAGTTGTTTTGCATTTAATGCTGGCTGTCACCCATGGCGTTGAAGAGGCCAACAGTATTGGTCTACAGTGGTCCCCCTCTTATAAGGCCCCTCTCACCAGAGGCCACCTCTCTTGAAAGGCCAGCATTCTTTTGCAGAAAGTATGGTATTTCCATTATATTCTCCCCCTCAAGAGAGGCCACCCCTCTTATAAGGCCACTTTTTGGCTGCATTTGGGGTGGCCTTATAAGAGGGGGACCACTGTACTGTGCATGTGGTGTCATGCTGTTGTGATAATGGCAGACTTAAAACAGAAAACAAGCGTGATGAATGTGAACGGTTTTTCATGATGCAAATTATCTAGAACGGGGAATCGGAGGTGTCGGTTGGAATAGAATGATGCCGACTGCACAATGGCAGGTTTTTGCAATCCCTTTTCCTTCTGTTTCATAAAAAAATGTCATATCCAGCTAACCTTGTGTGTTGCAGGGGGACCCTATTAACGTCATGTGCGGCTTTGATACCACCAACAAAGAGGTAAGTTTGACAGCCCGTACCTTTGTACAGCATCACCCCACAGACCCCCACATGTGGCACATGCAACCATTACCTTCATATACGCAACAACAAAATTGACTCACAGCGTGACCAACAGATGGCATGGAGCAACCTTAAATATGTCATCTAAATTATGGCACCACAAGGTGTTAATCTGTTCAGAGATTCATGCACGATTTGTCTGTAAATTTGTGGTTTTGACAACCAGAATGCTCCCTTGAAAAACTGAGCTGCTCTACGATATGTCAAAAAGTATCTGTATGGTTTGACCCCTTTCACCTCAAATTAATTGCTCCAAAATGCCCCGATTTTAAGTCTAGTCTCAATAATAGTTTTTTTTTCATGTTATTAAATTTTTCATTCATGGGAAATATTTTGAATGATAATTGTGGATGAGACCTGTCAGGTATCATGCCAGGTCAACAGCCTTCCTCTATCAGGTATCATGTCAGGTCAACAGCCTTCTTCTATCAGGTGTCATGTCAGGTCAACAGCCTTCCTCTATCAGGTATCATGTCAGGTCAACAGCCTTCCTCTATCAGGTGTCATGCCAGGTCAACAGCCTTCCTTTATCAGGTGTCATGCCTGGTCAACAGCCTTCTTCTATCAGGTGTCATGCCAGATCAACAGCCTTCCTCTATCACGTATCATGTCAGGTCAACAGCCTTCTTCTATCAGGTGTCATGCCAGGTCAACAGCCTCCCTCTATCAGGTATCATGTCAGGTCAACAGCCTTCCTGTATCAGGTGTCATGCTAGGTCAACAGCCTCCCTGTATCAGGTGTCATGCCAGGTCAACAGTCTTCCTCTATCAGGTATCATGTCAGGTCAACAGCCTTCCTCTATCAGGTATCATGCCAGGTCAACAGCCTCCCTCTATCAGGTGTCATGCCAGGTCAACAGTCTTCCTCTATCAGGTGTCATGCCAGGTCAACAGTCTTCCTCTATCAGGTGTCATGCCAGGTCAACAGCCTCCCTCTATCAGGTGTCAAGCAAAACTTCACATTTTATAATGTGACTGTATAGCTGATGTAGTCCAGTAATCAAAATGATAAAATGCTGTAATCATGATCAACATGATGGTTTCAGCATGCTTAAAGATTATACAAATCTTATCCTTAGTATTTCAAGGGCCAAGTAGGGTGTAGATAACATTTTTGCTTCCTTCCCTCATCATTCCTTATTCTAATTAATCTGATGGGGAGAGTCATTCTCCCAGTGAGGAGCCTCTTGGCAGCAGTGGAACATCTGGTGCCCCTTTGAAATGCAATGTTCTAGTCATTACATACTATGCCTCGTAAGTTTAACTGATTATCAGTGATCAGTGACATGAGGGTGCCACAGGGGATTAAATATTGCACAAAGTATATGAAATACTAGACTAAGTATAGAGTTTGCCCATGATTTTCAGGGATGTCACCAGCATGAATGCACATTTTTGTGTTATGTAACATTGGCCATGCAGATACATGGGATGCTTGGTGGGACACCAGGGTAAATATCATGGATATGACTTCATCCTATCATGTCCACATCATCACCCTAAAGTGCCCACATAATCATGCATAGTGCCTGTATCGTCACCCAGTAGTGTCCACATTGTCAGCCATAGTGCCCACATTATTGCATCACAGTGCCCATATCACCACCCATTGTCCTCACATCTTCACCCCACAGCGCCCACACTGTCACCCCATAATATCCACTTTGTTACCCCCATAGTGTTCACATTATCCGACGGTGTCCAGATTCTCAAGCTGGCTGGACCTGTTTTGGAGAGAAACCCATGTGTTGTCACTCCTAAGACATACCAGCACCTACCTGTCTTTGTATCCCAGGACTGTTGTACACACATACACGTCAGAGCACACAGACTTGTTCACTGTACATACACTTGCAGTCAGTCATATTATGCTTTTTTTTTTTTTTTTCAGTCAACACAGGTGCAGAACAAGATCTATGTTCAGGGTTGTCTGAAGGGATTCAGTAGCTGGTTGGAACGTAACTTCGTCATCATTGGTGGGATTTACCTTGGTATGCTCTTCCCACAGGTATGACATATTGTCAACTTATACATGTATTATAGATTTGCCATTGATATTCATACCTTCGTTTTCAAATTTTTCTTTCTGCTATTGAATGTCTTGTTTTTTTACGATTCCCTTATATGAGGCAGAAGAAGACATTATGGTTCTTGAGGTTTATCCCATAAAGGGGCACTTGGGAGGGTAATAAAGGTATGTGTTAGTCCTATCACGTCTGCTTTTCCATATCACATAGTAGAGCATTATATGTCTAAAAAAATAGACTGATTCTGCCGCACATGGCAGTGTTGGGTGGTTATGTTTTTCTACATATTTGTGGTCTCCATTTTGCTTCAAAATCATTATTTGTTGTCCATTCAGACAGAATATTCTATAGAAATAATATGAGATAAATACAAACCATCATTCACGTGTGTTTCTGGTGGGACTTCTCTGCAAGGAAACCACGAGACGCAATTTTCTTCAATTATGCCCAAAAGAATGTCAGAAGTCAAAGCGGAATGACTTGTGTTTTGGGCTTACTTTGGCCTACAAAAAAAACCCAAAGCATAACAGCCAGTCAGGACATTATCTATGCATTCATGATAAATTAGCAGTAGGTGCCAGTTATAATAAGATGATCATGAAGTGGCTGTTCCACTGGCTGTTTTGCATTTTTCTGAAAGAAACATTCATTTCATTCTGAATAAGTTGACTATACTGCTTTGACATAATGATAATTTTTCAGAGACATAAAATTAAACTCTTTTGATGACTCATACATGCATAATAAGCCGTCATGTTGTTTTCCCATACAGAAAAAGCTCCTGTGTGCTCAAATTCACCTCTTGCTGGCAGGAAGTCTGTTTAATTTTGCACAAAAACGACCAAAGGATGTAACCGTGTTTGATTTTGATAAAGAAGTAGCTAAATGTAGCGTACAGTGAAACCTGTCTTAAAAGATTACCTTTGGGACAATCAGAATGTGGTCTCTAAAATCATGTGGTCTGTGATAAGGTTTGTTTGATAGGAAATTTAAAGTATTTTGCAAAGTAAATGTATCTTTAACCCTTTCCCCCTTGAATTAAGACTGAGTCAACAGCTTTCCTTGGCATGGGTTGGGGACTAAGTGCCCAACCCATGCCGATGAAAGCTGCTGACCTGGGGCATGTGATCTTGATAGGCCTCATCTACAGTTATCAGTCAAAATTGTTTTTCATTACTGTTGAAATTAGCTGAAAACACTGAAGCAGACGACATTTGACCACAAGCCGGTTTTGGCCTGTTTAAGGGGGAAAGGGTTAAAAGGTGATCTCTCAAAACAGGTACCACTGTACAGTGGTACCTGTCTTGAGAGACCCCTCCAATGAGAGATGGCATATCTTTTTCAGACCACTCTCTCAGAACACTGTGCTATCTTTTCCATGTTATTATACCTCTAATGAAAAACCACCTGTTTTGAGAGACCACATTTTGACCTGCCCTAGGGGTAGTCTCTCAAGACAGCAACCACCGTCTTGTGTAACTAATTAACCAACCATGTGTGTATTGCAACATCAATCCTAACTGCCATGAATGTGTATTACAGATTGCAGGGATATGCTTGGCCTGCACGCTAGTCGAACAAATACAGATGCAGAGAGCTCAGTGGAGATGACAACCGGTTGCCAAGGCAACCATGTGCCACCACTAAATATCTCTCCCGCAGTGTGGTGTAACGTGACAGTGCGATAAGTCTCTCAAACACTTTTAGCAAGTGAAGCTGTGGTTAAGTGGAGCCAATGAAGTGGCTGTGGGAAGTAAAAAACATCCAGAACAAATGGATGCTGTAGTCTGTGAAGCGACGCCTCTTCTGCCTGCATCCAGCAGGTAACGTCGGCAAAGAGAGCCTGACCACACTGGCAAACAGAACAGAAACCTGAGCTGGTCCCTGCAGAATGATAGACCATTGAATATTGTAAAAAGTATATATTCCACACTGCATTGTCGTGCATCTGCATTGATCTCCAGAGAAATGGATCAACACATATATGTGTATATATACTGAAAAGCACTATATTCCACTTGGTTTGTACCATGGATGTCAATGTCTTTGTCATGGTGTCGTGACCACACAGGGGCAGTTGTATTGATTGCCCCAAAGCATAGTGATATACATGTATGCAAGCAAAACAGGATATGCCTTTAGGGTCCATAAACACGTACAGCACCAAGGATTTGGTTACCTGTTGCTTGAAGGAACGGACAAACACTGACGAGACTCCGCCTGCAAGCGGACAGGAAATAGGAGGGATTTAGCTCTGTCAGTGCCAATCACGTCTCAAGTCGATCCACTTGAAGTGAAACTAGTCTGAATTATCATTAGGATCCCAGATTCATATTCCTTGTAAAAAGACCTTTCATTCAAGTACCAGTATGCCTACAGTTCCAGAGAGAATATCCCAGGTCAACAGTTTCTGCACCCAATGCGTGCCAAGAAAAGCTACCGACTCAGTCCAAAATTTGGCACGTAAAAAGTTAACTCTCTCAGTGCCACATTTGGGACTGAGTCGACTGCTTTCCTTGGCACTCCTTGGATGCAGTGTGCCCAAAGCATGCTGAGGAAAGCTGTTGACCTGGACTATTATATTCTATGTAACTACAGGCATGCTGGTACTTGAATGAAAGATCTTTTTACAAGGAACATGAATGTGGCACCCTCGTTATAATTCAGAGCAGTTTCCGTTTAAGTAGTTTGACTTTAGTCGCAGCTGTTACTGAAAGAGTGAAGAAACCTGGCATAACAAACAGGAGCCTAATTAATTTGCTATGGACTCGACTGACAATAGACAGGAGCAAGTGCATTTGGAGCATTTTTTTTTTTAAATGACCAAGAAGGAGATCCACTTCCAAGATTGGGAGAGAAGTCTCGGCAGCTGCCACATGTATATATAGTAGATGTAGTGTATATGAAGTCCTTCAAGACTTGTGTGGATATTTGCCTGGATAATTTTTTAAATGGCTGAGCAGCATCTCGAGTTTTTTGCTACCGTCTCATGCCTTCCACCACACTGGTAACATTTTGCGCATATATTCAGCTGGAACAATCGTGAGATTATGCATCAAAATTCCCCCATAAAACAAGCCTGTATGCCGTGCACAAGTGTATGGTAGTTAAGCCATGCAAGTTCCAGCACAATTGAAGTTGTAAGGCTTTACCATCAAAAACCTGCAGAGTGCGGCATAAGTTAGATAAGATCACAATCATTTGACTTTTATTATCTCTCCAGTACAAATCAAGGCCCATTATTGGATCATGCAATAGGTTGTGACTTTTTTCCCCACATGATACACGTGGATTCGGTGAGAATTTTTGCCCATGAACACGAATCCAGTGTATGTATTAGTGACCAGGTGGCAGCACCTGTGATGCCATAAGATCTTGGTGCTTCAGTCTCCTGATATGACAGTCAGAAGTATACAAACTTTTGCTCATAGTTTACACTGACTGCCAAATAATTTTGCAGAGAAAAATTGCTGTAAAGACAACAATTAGGAGAATGAATGGAAATGTCATGTGCCATGATTTAAGACTAAATTAACAATTTGGGATAATGATGGCTCCTGTAATTAATGACCACACACTAATTGAAGAGGATGGAAACATCAGTGGGCTTTGAGTGACACATACAACACATTTTCCTTTGCCAAAATAACAGACATATGCAGGAAACTGAAAAGGCTTAATTATTCCTGGTACAAGACTTCATCAATGCACTATCAGTATTATTTTTTTTAATGTACATTGACTTTATCATTGCACAATCAGTATTAATTGGAAAAAAAAAGTAGCATTCATTAATTTCTAATCTGTGGAAATTCCATCAGTTGAGTGTGGCTAGACAAGAGAGAGGCAAAAGTCCTAGCAGACAGTCTTAATCATGGTTTAGTCCCACTGCAAGAAGATATTGTATCTATCCATGGAGGTAAACGATCATTGCTGAATGGCATGTCACCTGCAGACATATTTTTCTATTGACCATAATAAGATTAAACCTTTTCCCCCCGTTAAACTAGCCAAAACCGGCTGGTGGTCAAATGTAGTCTGTTTCTGTGTTTTAAACTTATTTCAAGATTCCTGAAAAAACAATTTCATTGAGCATTGTAGATGAGACCTATCAAGATCACATGACCCAGGTCAACAGCTTTCCTTGGCATGGGTTGGGCACTGAGTGCCTAACTCATGCCAAGAAAAGCTGTTGACTCAGTCTTAATTTAAGGGGGAAAAGGGTCAAAGATCAAATAACATGGTGGTCAGAGTATTTTGTAAATAGTCATGCTTGTGTTGTATTTTTCTCTATTTTTTTATTTTTCTGCAATAATATATCTAAAAAGTATATTGATTTCAACATCATTTTGCCTGTCATACAAACCTTTTCCAAGTTAGCTTTTTCCATGAGAAAAGAAGGTATGATGTGCTCAAGCCATATTATTGTTCTTGAGGAAACTTCATCAAAAATTCAACTCTTGTCATTTGATATTGAAGGTGAGTGAGTGGACATCTGGTTTGTATAGTCCACATCCATGGGCATTAACCGGTAAATTAAAGCATTTTGTATCATCAGTTATGCAACATAGTTTTGGACTACATGTCCCTGGCTCACAGCTGGGACATCTATTTTATCGAAGGCTTTGTTGGGACCCGACAATGAGCCAGGTTGCCATCTTGGCGCAGCTGGCCACGGACAGATCTAGGTCAGAGGTCATTCTGCACAGGACGTGACCTTTCCCCTTTCACCTTTTCGAGTTATCCTTACAACCAGAATAACATTTCTGTTTCATTACCCTCCAGGACCAGAGTTGTAAGAAAAACTGGGACTGCATGGCTGTTTGACAACAACAGACACAAAAAAATCAAGCATAGTACTTGCTCTGTTTGACTACGATGTATAACTGTGAAGTGAAAGAAGTTTGTATCTGGTGACCCGTGACCTTAATCAAGAGGAAACCAACTAAGTATGCTCAGCTGAGATGCCAATTTGGCATATTGATACCATGCACATGCCAAATAAGTCTTCTTTGGAAGGTGCTCAATTTTTATTGTCAGTTTGAATGATCAAAGGTTGGCAAAAATTTTAATAGCTTGAAAACAGTTTATCAATGTGTGGTTGTGTTTTCAAAAGTGGTCATAATACTCTAAAAATTGCATTTTGTATCATGAAGTTTGAAAGATTTGTGTATTTATTTTATTGTTTTTTGATCCTTTAAAAAATTACAGGTGCAACAATTTCGGCATCAGTGGTGAATCAATAGGAACTAGTCAGGCAGGAAGGCAATAAGTTGTTTCACAAGGAATGGCTGCTGAAAATTAACCAAAATTCTTTTTGTTCAGAAGTTGGAGGAATATGTAAATTACGTATTTTCAGGAAAATAATTTACACAATTTTGGGCTACTGATTTCAAAATCAAGTTGCAAACATACATTTTTCTATTGAGTAAATCATTTGGACAATTGGGTGGGACGGGGCAGGGCTGGTTATTCCTCTGAAATGCATCAAGCAAAAGTGAAAGTGCATGTCAGCCAGTTTGTACAAGTGTAAAATGTACCTAGAGGTATTTTACAGAGATGTTATTGAAGACCTTCATACTTTTTAAAACTGTTGCAAGATTGGCTAACGCTGTCATGCTCAAATTGATTGAGTATAAAAAAATAACTTCCTCTGTGTTTCACTTCGGTTTTTTGTCAATTTAAAACATGACAAATTGTAGATGAGGCCTGTAAGGGTGACATGCTACCAGTCAAGAGTTTTCCTTGGCCTGGTTTGAGTGCAATGTATCCATCCTGTGCCAAAGAAAGCTGTTGACTCAAGTCTTGAGCAAACCTGAAAAGGTGAAGGTCAGCCTGTTGGGAATAGTTTGCTGTAAGAGAGCTCAATGGTGACATCTTAAGTCACAACATTTGTAGTCTTAGGTCTAGTTTGTGGATAATTATGCCCCCCCCCCCCCCTGCTATCTGGGGAGGGGCATTTTTAGTAATCACGTTTTCCGTGTGTTCGCTATTCGTGTCTGGGCTGTTATATATAATTTTACATTATTGTATCACTATGACCCAGATACTTGACCTAGTGACCTACTTTTTTCATGACACACCTTTAGGTCAACATATATCTGTGAAGTTTCACAAAACTAAGTTAAATAGTAAAAGAATTATAGCCTGGACACAATTTTATAAGGGTAGGTCACTGTGGCCCAGATACTTGACCTAGTGAACTATTTTTGGTACATGACACACCCTTATGTGTAAAGTTTCATTAATAGAAGTTGAAGGACGTGCGAATTATAGCCCATGCACGAAAAGCGGACACAGGGAAAAAGCGATTACTTTATGCCCCTCCTCAGGTGGGAGGGGGGCATGAAAAATAATAAAAAGAAAGACAGCTATATCAGATGGTTGGCATTAATTTCTGATAGGAAAAACCTGCATGGCAGTGCGTTGGTTTTAGGCCCTAGGGGTCAACGTGGTCTCTCAGATGGGTAGAAGAGCATTCATAAAGTAGGACTATATGATGTAACCTAGCCTGAAAGAAAAGGATGAACATTAAAGACACAAAACTCTGCGTAAAGTCCATACCAGCCACAAACAGTTTGGAGAAACACGATACTGTCCGTTCCTTCCTAGTAGTAAAATAAAATCCAAGATTATGTTCCCATTTGATATTTAGACATCCAAGATGGTCATTGGTGAATCGATGTCAAGGACACAACCATTCCGTCGTGGATGTGTGTATAGCACTTGAATTGTACAAGACTTAGCTTTAATAAACAAGTGATAAAACATTGCATTTCTTGTTGGCATGAATTTCTGCAGGGATCGTACACAAATATCATTCCCAAACTTGGCCAACTGATCAGCAGTATCCAACAAGTTTTCAGGGTGTGTCGTACCACTTACAATGCCACCAAATTTTGCCTGGTATCTGGACCCAGGATTGGTCAGTTCTAACCAAGTACGTGCAAGTGATCGTGCTCTCTTGTATGATCAGGTCTGGAGCCCACTGGAGTGACTCGTGGCACAAGTAATAAATCATGCAATAGTTGTTCTGTTTGAATACCAACAGCACACAAACTTCCTGTCGGGATCCACGTTTAGTTTGGGAGTCTGGAGTGGTAAAAAGTTAGGATCTGTTGAAATCTTCTGGTCAAAGAAGCACGTAAATGTTCCTCAGTGCATACACTTGAGCACGATCTGTAGGTTTTGGATCTAGCGTTACAGCATTAATGTTTATGTGAAGTATGTTGTACAATATGCAGCTTCAAATTCTCCCATAAAAGCACCTTTCATTCAAGTACCATTCCAGCATGTCTCGTCTGAAATTAGTAGTTCCAGTCAAAACTGGAATGGTGTGCAAGTTGCCCCATTCACAATGAACCTGTTGATGGTGGAAATCCAAGCACTGACATCCCTCCAATATGCTACATTGACCATTTAAAAAAAAAAAAAAAAAAAAAACAAGAGGCCCATGGGCCAAATGCTCTGTTGGCACTATGGCTACATTGCACCTGTTCATTTCAAGGTTGCCAGTCAAGGGACTCCTGAACGTGTCAAGCTTACAGGATTTTATTGTCTTTTGTGTCCACCAGATGGCACTTTGCTCCACATGTAATCATAGTTTATTTGTGCAATTCCAGTGATGGATATTGTTGCATGTGCCAAGCCAACAACGAGCGAGTTCTTAACTTTATGTCCTCAGTGACCTAGGGACAGAAGTCAAGGTCACCCACATTATGTAATACAAGAGGCCCATAGGCCTGGTGCTGTCCTGACATTGCCACTGATGTCCAAGCTATACCCTGCCATTACAAAATCACCTCTTTCAACTTTACAGGCATGGTGACCTCATAAAAATACATCAAGGTCACTGATATAACATAAAATTCTACCTTTGGCCATGGTCTATATATCATATAAATTTGGCAAGTCTAATCCAATTACTTTTCCAAATATGGAATTTTACATTTTAAGACACATTTTGGCTCATTAATTGTCAAATTATAGGTGGCGCCACTAGCATCATTACTTATACTTTGACCACCCCCACAATCCCACCGAATTTGGTGAAGATCCGCCAAAAATTAAAGATGCTCGAGTGTTCACAAGATTTTCACATTTTGACCGCTATATTACATAATATAGGTGGCACCACCAATATCGAACTCGGCCTAGATTTTCATACACCCTACAAGTCCTGAAAGTTATATTGGGCTAACTTGAAAACTGTGGACGGTATCAAGCTAACGAGCACAAGTTTCAAGACGGACGGACAGCTCTAGTACGATACACTTATGCAGAAAAACATGACCCATATTCATAAATATCGAACCCAACAATGAAAGCAAAGTTATTCCAGAGTTACCAAAGCACCAACATTCATCTTCCAACACCAATGTGAAGAAACAAATTTCATTCCGGACTTGAGACAGGTAGTCACCCACAAAAGGCAACTAATGGTTTTAAACAGGTCCTCTCAACCTTTGAAATATTCATTAAATACAGACTATAGTGTTTCCAATATGTATAGGCCCAATCACTCAAAATCCAAGTTTGAATCACTTCTGCCAAAAATAGAGAGAATTGGTAGGCCTATTACTTTTTCAGCTTTTCTGACTAGTTCGTCAGCTGAGTTTAAAGCAAAAGTAGAAAGTAGGCCTTTATCATTTTTGTGATATCTGTGAATCTGGAACATTATGTAATTAAGTTAAGTGACTGGATCACTGTTATTGAGCAGTCTTCTACAAGACCTTCACTGTACAATTGAAGTTCTACAGAGGGGCTTCTCTAGTATGATACACTTATGCAGAAAAACATGACCCATATTCATAAATATCAAACCCAACAATGACAGCAAAGAGATTCCAGAGTTACCAAAGCACCAACATTCATCTTCCGATACCAATGTGAAGAAACAAATTTCACTCCTGACTTGAGACAGACAGTCACCCACAAAAGGCAACTGGTGGTTTTAAACTGGTCCTCATCAACCTTTGAGAGGATAGACATGAGCGGTCGCATACGCTCTGCAACCGTTAGTCAGCAGAGCTGAAAAAAACAAGGATTTTTTGTACATCAAATAAAACACAGACACTGATCAAAGAAGCACTTGTTTATTGTTTATTCTCTTGGACAGGGAAGACCTAACCCAAGAGGTCAAATGCTCCCACGTTTCCCTGAACAAACCACCTCACCCATTCATTCACTCAGTATTATACAGCCACTTCCTCCTGCAGTGTAACTTACATCTTGTCTACCCCCTGCCCCGTTCACTGTCTGTTACCCACCACAATCTAAATGCACAATCATCTTGTTACTCCATCTTGCCTTTTTGTCTCTCTGAGTACAACCCAATGCCACCAGAGGGCAGGGCAATTTGATTATATCCATTGCAGACCAGCAACTGTGTCAAGCTTCCAGGCTTTCAACTGCTCATGCAGCACACATTCATGTATTTATCAAAACATACAGCACACACAATTATTTTAAACACTTCAATGATTGCATTGGACAAAAAAAGTAGGCTCAGCCCAAACATACAAAAGTAAACCTGTTGCTCTTGCACCCAGATGGCCCTGGACTATGCCCAGTTTTCAAGTACAAAAGTAGTCCTCACTTTGAGAAATGTACAACATTACAACCATGAGGACACAGTTGTCCTCACAGCTCAGCAAAGATCCAAGCACTAACATCTTGTTATTTCTTGATTTTTTCCCCCGCATTCCTTTCTTGAGGATTTCCCCACTTTCATGTCTCCTTAGGATTTTCTCACACGAGTTTGTCACAGAAGGTATTTTCACTCTCCTTCGTTGCCAGTTATTCACAAAGCTTTTCTGACAGATTGTGCAAGAGTGAAACGCACGAAACAAAGTCTCTGAATCTAATTTCACCTGTCCACTCCCCTCTTGCTCCTCAGCTGTGTTCGTAGCAAAGCCCCATATTACGCACTTCTTTTTCAAAAAAACAAAAACAAAAAAAAACCCCATATTACTGAAAATTTGCCAGCTAAACAGACCACTCTCTGAGTTTAATTAAGTGTAGCATAGATAATACTGTACAGGGCTTGGTCTGCTTTGGAGGCAAACTTAAAATGCCCAATGAAAATGTTACCTCCAACTATGAAAGGGCTCTGTGCATCAAAACAGCTTTACTTGGTTTCAACACATTCTCATTAAGTGACTGGAGAACGTGTTGCCGACATAAATCCCTCCACTGTGCCCATTACTTCAAAAAACTGGCATCCAAGTTGGAGCTTGTCTTCAGTTTATATACTTTAATCCCCATTCAAAGTACAAATTCTGTTTGTTTGGTTGGCTTCTTGTTCATTTTACGACATGGTTGCCATGAACGTCCTTCACTCTGCTGTCTCGAGTAGACCGAGTCCTCTTGCCCAGCACCTGAAACCACACCCTACACTGTCTGGGAAATTAACACAGTGACTGCTTTTGTTTCAGCTGTCAAGTTTCCCAACAACACAAATTTCACATTTTATTTCTCTTACCATGAAGTCTAAAATGGGCATACAGAGCTTGGATCTTGGTGTGGGCAGCTTCTTGTATAAAGTATTGCATACTTCTGTCTCGTCTGGTAAAACCAATGCTAGAATTAAACAGGTGAAGTTTGTTCCACACTATGAACAGATTGGGAACCCCAACCTGGCATGAGCTATACAATAATGCAGTCAACTACAAATGGCAAGTCTAGCTTTGCCAGTATGGTTACAAAAGCATACATAGGCTACAAACTATGGCAGATGCAAAATAGCATTATCACAAAGCAGAACAACAGTCCGGGATACCCATCCACTTAAATTTTGGCCTATCTGCACGATTTTGAGGCCAAAACCATGACATACCATGTTCATTCTAAGTGCACAGTGCACTTCCAAAAAAATGCATTAATAAAATGCTCAGTTTGCCTTAAAAATTGAATGAATTTGAAGCTTAGTTTCATTGAATTGCTATAATATTTAGTGTTTCTTTTCCAAAACAAATGGGGTGTGCGTTTATTAGAGCCTGTACACTTATTCAAATGAATACGTGATACCAAATCTCATCCCTGAGAGTATCTTGATGTCTTGTGCTGCAATTTATGTGTTTGGCTTTTGGGGTTCTTAGAAATTCTGCCTCTTGATGCATAAGCCTTGGGACATGAATCCATCAAAATGAAACTTAAGTGAAGAACACCAGCTGCTATTGGCTGTTTTAGTGTGCAGTCCAGGGAATATCTCCACATGCAATACCTGATCTCACGGGAGATACTCCCTGTATTCCACAAAAAAGCTGTGATTGATAATTTCAGTCCATTTTTGATCAATCAATCAGTTCATGCAAAGTAAAACACTGCACAGCTCCTACTCACATGCTGCCATGTTGATTGCCATATGCAATGTGAATACATCGACAGAGACCTCTGGTGGCTCATAGAGAACTAAATTTTGCAAGGGTTTACAGTGTGATCTAGTGGCAATCATGCTGTATTCTCCGGCCAGTTACATCTTTCACGTTATACTCCACTGGTTTCCAATGCAACATGGACGTGCAAAGAAATAAATAAAGTGTAACACAGGGATTAATCAATCAGAAATTAAAAAACTAAAAAAACTGGAAAGTAGCTGGTCTTCAACATGTCTCAGACTGAACAAGGAAGGGTGACCAAGTAAAGCTGGGGTATAAGCTTGGGTTAATATCTGAATGGGAATACCCTTTCTATTGATAATAGGGCTTGTTACATACATTAGTCTGCATGGTGGTGGCAACTGCTTCTTGTGTCGCATTTTTGAGCAATGAATGAAGCAAGTTTCTTCAACCCCACGTATCTCCACCTGCAATGGGCTGATACCAAGACAAAATTACCCCAAGCCTATAGTGCCACCTACTGGTGACAGGCTACATTATGGGGCCCTGGGTGAACGGATCCTGAAAATCTAATAAACCAAAAGTTTTGACTCAAAATATCCAAAAATTCTTTATAAAATTGCAAGAAATTCTAAAAAATGTCAAAATTTCAGTTATCTTTAAATTCTAAAATACAAGAAAAATCCAATAATCCACATTTTGAAGTACAAATAATCCAATAATCCCGCTAAAAAAAGGCCAAAAATCCAGTAATCCTAAAACCCTCACAGGGCCCCCATTATATCTGAGACTGGATTGACCTATTTCTTGCCAAAAGATCTGCATGCCTCACCTTTCAAACAAGGCATGATCATATCTGTCCCATTTTGTCCTATGTCCTACTACATGTATATCTCCTTCTGCCAACTCGTTCTGTGGCACAAGTAATCCAACTCCATACAGAGGTTGCTGACATGCTGTATAGAGGCACATGGCCTGGGTTCACACTGATCCATTAGCCAAATACATGTAGCCAGTGGCTAAAAAGGTGTTATTCAGCCAAACTGCCTACATATATTTCAGAATTTCTTCTTCAAGCTGATTTTCATAGAATTTTACTGTTGTCTGGTTATTTATTAAGCCTAATTTCCAGCTGTTGAGTTTCGTCCATAATTTTTGGCTGATATAATATAACCAGCATTTGGCTTAAGACCTTAATGTTGTTTTAGTCAAAATGGCTGAAATCGTCTATTTTCTAGTGCTAGTCCAAATCATGTTCCTAATTTAAGGGAGGGATACCTGTGCATGTGTCTTAATGCATACAGTGGTCCCTTGTTTTGGAAGACTGGCTGCCTTGACAGGCCACCTGTTGGAAATACTCTGCACTGTATGTCATATTATCAGATGGAACAGTCCCGTGGAAAACCAAAACTTGGTCATCCGACGCCCAAGGGACAGGCTTTCAAGACACAGTTTCACCTGTACATACTCCACATCTCACGTTAACCCTTAAAGCGCTGCTTTAAGATTGAATCAACAGCTTTCCTCGGGACACTATGTGCACAAACTGCCTCGAGGAAAGCTGTTTACGAAGACTACTTCTTGCTTTAGACTAGGCTTGCTGGTATTTGAATGAAAGGTGGTTTCGTAAGAAATTTGAATCTTTTAACCATTATATGTTTAATGGTAATCACAAAACAACTATAGCCATGATTAGCACTTTAAGGGTTAAGTGATGAGGTGACTGTATCACTGCATACTCACAGTGAACACCTTGTACACAAAGCTCTTTGATCTAAAGCCCTGTACAATCACCAAGATTCCTTGCATACCAACTGCAAAATCGTATTTCGCCTGGATTGCATGCTGCCTTGTACCTACTTTGCAAGTTTTCATTTACTGTTTGCAAATGCCACGCGACAACTGAACATACTGTGTTACGTAACGGATCATGTCCGAAACCTTGTTACAGTTCAATGTGACCAGTCTTCTGCTTACAGTACAATGGGACCACGTCTTATGCTTACAGCACGATATGACCACAGGTCTTCTGCTTGCATGATGCTCCATTATTCAACACACTGCTACCCGACGAACCCAGTTTGTTGCATGATTAAATATGACCCCAGCATTTCTGCTGCTGGTGCATGATTAAAATAGGACCCGCGATGTCGCACAAGCCAGACTACCTGCTGATCTCTTGCATGTCAATCACTGTTCTCTGTTAGATTCCTTCCTCCCTGATACTAAATGACCCTTGACATATTTTCCCCACCCTCACTCCCACCCCTGCTGTTAATGTATGATTCTATCACATGCTGTCCTCACTGCAGACTTAATCGTGATCCATTCCTTGTTACACGAGAGATTGCCACCTCACACGATAAATTTAAGACCGTTGTAGAACACTGAGAAGTGTGCAGGATAAGATAAATACGAGTTGCAATTCCTGACATTTGCCGGACTGTGCCTCAAAACATCTCAACTTTCATGTTATTTAACTCATTCCATACCAGTCCTTGATTTTTCTGTATATTTACCTAGATTTAAGACGACTATTGCATATTTAAATTCTTCATGAAAAGAGCTTTCATTCAAATACCAACATGCCTATAGTCTTAAGTCTGTCACCATAGTATGGAATGAGTTAATTGTGATACTCATCCATGGATACGTCCAATCAATAGTCCAAAATGTTGGAAATCAGCTTGAAATGTGACATTTCACATGCCTGACTGCTGAAAGCACGTACCCCATCAACTCAAGGATGGATTGACGTGTGGTGGACTGTTGATTTACGTATCTGAATCTTGGCAATTTCATAAATTCACAGAAGTTGCCGTGATCTTGAAATTGTGTAAACTGATCACTTGTTAGGAAAATTCATACACGGCAGCCTGTGGCCTTGGAAACAGAGTGGAGGTCACCCAAACGCAATCAAGTCCAAGCCCTTGCACAGGACTCCATGTAAATGTCACGCACCATACAAGTCCAGGCTGAAATGGTTCTTAAGCTTAGCCTAACATCTGGACTTCATATGCCTCACATGGATATCATAAGTATTTCCTTTAAGCTCTCCTATCCATCCCTGCCCCTTGTTATCACATAATCCCAACTCTAGACCACACATTGCTGGACAATCAAAGCTGTGCTGGGGAAAGCAAGTTCATTCCATAAAAATTTTGTCACAAGATTCTGTACTTGAACATGCAGAAGAAACTGAATAGAGACTTCATTTGCTGCAACATGTCAACAAGTCGGCTGAGCACAGGCACATCATCTGTTTCTCTACTGAACGTGCAAATGACGGTCTGCCCCCAAGTTTTAATGGATTACCTTAGGTTTCAGATTTTTAGATCCACAATTCAAAATTAGATAAAGCATTCCCCCCCCCCCCCCCATTTTTTGTTGTTGTCTGACAAGATTTTGATTCTGATAAGAAATCAAAACAGATGGCAACAGCCAGACAATAGGCTCCTGCCCCAACCAGTTTTACCCGTCAGCTCATGTGGCTCTTGTTCGCACGTAACAATTTGCAGCTCCCCTGACTCTGCATTTCAGCACAAACACCGACAATTTCAAAGTAAACCACTGTTCCTTTGTTTGTTACCGTCTCTCATTACACACTGCTCTTCCCGGCGTCTAAGAAACGGTTCAACTATCGGACTGAAGTTTCCCTCGGTTCTTGCTCCATTTTGTTCTGGCTGTACCTGGCAGCTGATTATGTCGTGCCACACTCTTTGAGCATTTTCAACATGTTTCCCAGTACAAGCTGCAGTTTTTGAATTCCTGAAGTACATGCATAGATAACTAAATACAACAGGCAGTTCCTCTTCCTTTTTTTTAGCTTAAAGAATCTTTTGAACACAGAGGCAGGTCTAACCCTAGAGGTGGCTCTCATGAGCAAAGTACTGACCTACATGGAATTTGATTGAATTTGTTTCACATGCAGCCAAATTTAGCCCATGTAAGAAAACTGACTGAAGCACCGTAGGTCTACAAAGCTGCTTTGTATAGTTAGCATGGCTGGGAAAAAGCATTAAGCTGGGGATTACCAACCTTGAAATGCCTACACAAGATAGGATCCCAACATACGGTTAAGCACCTTTGTATTATCACTGGCATTTACTTGTTTGCTCATGCGGTGTACTGGAGTTGTTATTCAGATTATTGACCAAATAGCTAATGGGGCTTCAGGAAGTTGACAGTCCAACGAGCATATCATGTGCCAATTTTATCCCATGATCAGCTAGTTACCCAAGCTTGGCCACTTGAGCCGCCAATCTTTTCACAGACTTGGTTACCCATGTCTGGACACAGCTACAAAGAACACAGCATACTTTTCCTGGTTAGGAGACTGTCAATTTCCCAGCTAACCCAGACGGATATTTCAAATATTGTAAATGTACTCATTTTCACATGTATAATTTTCAGTTTTTGCATTCCCAACATTCAGCTTTAGCTAAAGTTTTAATTGGACAATTTTGGCCAAAGTTCCTACTAAACCTTTGTTAAAATACCCTTTCATTACATTTTCATCTTCATAGTTTTATGTCATCAGTGAAAATTAAAGTACCGCAAATAAAAAGAATTTATGCTAAATGGCAATTTCATGCGCTGATACAAGTGTCGATAGAAAATCTTCAGCAAATGTCAGAAATGGCCAGTACACTAATTCCCCAAGTCTGAACCTCATTTCACCTATTGTTGAAACATGAAAAGTGGCATGGTCAGTCTTGATACGATATCCACAGCCACGAAAAATGACCCAATAACCAATTGTGCAAACTGAAAACAATCTGAACTCTACCCACGGACCAGAAAAAAGGTAGCCAGACACTGGGCACCAGCCTTGACAGCAGACACGCATCCAGGGCAAGTCTGCTTTCAAAAACGTGCACACGTATTACAAAACCTGCGATGGTCTGCATGCATCAATAGAAAAACAAGCACAATGCTTGTGTGAACGGTACTGCTGTACCTTGGGAACCGATACTCCCCCATTCACACGTGTGCTGCATAAACTCTTGCAGTGCAAATTGTAAATAAAGTTGCACTCACCTGAACAATAATTGTGGTTCCAGGTTCAATTTCCTTGTGAAAAGGCCTTTCATTCATGTGTCACCACTCCCATATTGTCCCCCCCCCCCCCCCCCCGATCCTCATCAACAGTTTTCCTGGGCATGCTTCATGTGTTCTCAAAGCATGACAAGGCCTCCAACCTTGCATTCAATAGGTCTCAGACAATGTTCAACCCTTTAACAACTACTCAAACTGCCCCAAAGTGTGCACAGGTGTAAATTATCTGCCATGATGTTTTCAAATTTCTCGTCACTAGCAAGTATTTTTGCTGAGACTTGAATGCAAGATCATTCATGATGGCACGCCCTAGGTCAACAGCTTTCTTTAACATGGGTTAGGTGCAAGGAAAGATATCAACTCTGACCAGGAATGGGTTGACACGAAACGCCCGAGTTTTTTTTCTTCTCAGTTTTATGAACATTTGCCCCTCACCCACCCCCCCCCCCCATTAGGATCAGAGCAGGAATAAAAATGCACTCGAAATTTATTTTATAAACGTTAAACTGCCTGCTTTTTTTTTTTTTTTGGGGGGGGGGTAACTTTTATCTTCATGAACATATGGTACACCACATTCAAAACCAAAATGACAGACTGTAAATACACAGAAAGGTTTTCTGATATTCCATGTAAACCAATCACATGCATGTGGACACAATTTTTGATTGCGAGATACATTTAAATTTCATTTTCAATATTTCGCACACGTCCAAGTTGAATGCCTGAACTGAAATCTATTACCGTTCAAACATTCAAGTGGCCCTTAATAGGCACAATCAGAAATTTTGAGTTCATTCTTGTATGTGGCTCCTACTTCAGGACCAACTCACATAAACCTTATTTTTTAATTTGGCAAAATATTAGGTCAGCGGATTCATGAAACAAGTTTGACAGTAACTGTAGCTTTTCTTTGTTGAAAAGTGACATTAAGACATTGAAATCGATATTTTAGTTTGAGCACACCTGGTCACACGAACACCTCCGACTCTGCCCGTCGTGGTATTGCTGCACTTGTACATAAGAGGTCGCCCTCCTGACCTTTGACCTACTGACCTAAGCACAATCAATAAACAAGCCTTCTTAGGCACTGATACCCCAGTGCAAAATATGTATAAAAATAAGACTCAATAGAAATTTGCTTTTGATATCACAAAATGCTAACTGTACATCAAACTAGCGTCAGGCAGTCCTGGGCACCACCCAAATGTCCATCTCCCAGTCACACAGTCATGCGTCCCTTTGCCCTGCTCACGCAAAGTACACAGCAAATGCCCAGTCATATTCTTATATGTCCAATGACCGTCACTGCAGTGACATACACCCATAAATAAGCCAATTGCTCCGCGTGAACCAGATTTGTCCCACAGACAAACCAAAATTCGTGCCCTCCCTCCCACCCCACCCCCACCAAGCGTCCATGCCATGCATAAAGTACATCCATTCCTGAGAGTCAAGTGGCATTTTGCCAGCAGTTCACAACTCTCTTTTTTTCTGTCCACAGCTATTGGACAGGCTCCAGTTGTCATGGTGACATCTGCGACTGCCAACATTAATTTTTCCAGCAGCACTCGAGTTCTTCCTCTCAAAAGCCACCTTCCTCCTCTTCTTCAGGGAACATTACACTTGCTCCTAACCAGAGTCCGTGCTTTCCCCACTGTCTGTGACGTCACATTTTAGCTGCCCTACTTCCATGGCTTCCAGTTGCCGGCAATGACCACCAGGGTGAGCTGACCACGGATGCTGGCAGTCAGCTTTTGCAATTTGCAAAAGCTTGCTGTGGACAGAGGGCGCCTCAAGCCTACATGGGAGGACCTGGTCCAGCTACTTTGTCGTACCTTGCTGTGCTCGGCACAGTTATCTGGTCGCAGATGGCGCTGCGCGGGCGGCAGTCTTGCTGCTAACTCATCATGTCATTCTGTACCGGCAGTGCCGAACTGCTGGTGCTGGGCGCTTTTAAAGAATCGTTGACGTCTCGCCGGAACACAGATAGGTTTTGTGTAAATCTGCAACATAAATGAGTCACCAATCAAATCATATTATCACATAACCTGAAGTGTTTATTGAAAAAAAAAAAAAAAAAAAAAAGGCCAAAAATATGCATCTCCCTTGTCAAACAGTTACATAATTATACCCGGAGATCTTTTGAGGTAGGAAAATGGCAACACAAATCAACTTCTGGAACATTGGTAAGCAGTATCACACTGCCACCTGTCTCCCAATACACAACTTCAATACAGTCTTTAGTGTCCAATTGTGAATCGCTCAAAACATGGATCATGCCATCCAGAGTAATTTTCACCACTTGGAACCTTTCTGAAAAGGCCACTGAACAAAGTACAGGTGATCAAGTAGATAACTGGGCCAAACTAAGGCTTCTTGTGTTGACACACAACAGCGTCAGCCCATGAAGACACTCCATTACGGGTGACAAGCAACACTTGTCTTCTCTTCCTACCACAGCAGTACCAGTAGTGTTGTGCGCCAAACTGAGCAAAACTCTACTGAGAGGCCAAAAATGCAAAAGACCAACCCTAACTGTGCTTAATAATTCTAATCTTATGCTTCTGGGTGTTGATGACTAGGAGGCGCTGCAGGAAGTTTCTTTTTCTTTTTTTAAGTAAATGTACTCATGCTTCCACTTCCCGGCAGATCACCTGCTTTATAGAAACTGGGAAACATTGTCATGATGCTTGGCTGGTTACATCTGACACAGCCAGGGTCTGACTTACCTGTCCCTATTTTTAATGAGTAAGTTGCGTTCGATATTTTCCATGAGGTTGTCGAAGCACTGCGCCATGGCACTCTGTTTGTCTGCTGGCTGGCTGCTGATGATGTTTTCTCTCAGCTTGTTGAAATACTGGAACAATCAGGCACAAAACTAAAGTAGGCAGTCTCCGAGTCTTAACTTTTTTTACATCTTCAAAAATGTAAAATGTCACTTGTTTGCCCTTCTGCCTGCTTTAACTCTTTCAATGCCAATAGCAGCTAAAGTCGATCTACTTAAGACGAACTGTTCTCAAATATAACAAGGATGATAGATTCATATTCCTTGTAAAAAGACCCTTTGTTCAAGTACCTGCACGCCTGTATTTCCAGAGAATTTGACATTCTGGGTCAACAGCTTTCCTCAGCGTGCTTTTGGTGCATTGTGCCCAAAGCGCGCCAAGGAAATCTGTTGACTCACTCCAAAACTTAGCAGTGAAATAGTTAATTTGTAATTTACATCTTATTTTGATTTTTTTCCGATGAATATTGCTAAAAATACAACAAGAGGGCTTTGTGAACAGTCCTTGCTTAGCTGAACTAAGCTTATACACAAAATCAAAGTTGCAACTAAATTAACCTGTGTTGAGCCTTAGCTGAGTGCATATGACATTTAGGAGTATTTCTAACATTTGCCTAAAAAAAAAAAAAATCATTAAAAATATAAATTTTACTGAAGCATGAGAAATTGGAGAATATTTAAACAGAATTTTAAAAAGAACATTGCTACTTGGTGGAGAAAATACATGATATTGAGCATTAGTAGTCAAACATAGCTAAAAACACACAAGAAAAAATTATACAAAAAAAAAATAAATTGCAGCCCCACCTGGTGAACAAATTAAGAGCTAAGATTTCCTAGGAGTGTTTCTGTGTGATTTCAAAGCAATTGGGTGAGTGGTTTCAGAGAAAAAGATTTTTTAAGATTTGCCCCCAAAAAGAACGAAAAAATTCATAAACTAGACATACCTACAACACAAAGCGTTGACTGAAGGGTTCGCCAGGAAACAATGCCATTTGCTCAAATTAGGTCACGGTGACACCAAAATCTAATCAGTTCATCTTGGCATGCTAGACAAGCATACTGCCAAATTTGAGCATTCTGGAGATGTAATGAGCCCTAACGAACATGTCATTAAGCTGCCATTTGTTCAAGTTAGGTCATGGTGACACCAAAATCTAATTAGTCCATCTTGCCAAATTTCAGCAAAATATATGGAGACATTCTGTAGATATTGCTACAACAAGATTGTGCACATCTGGATGGACAACCCGAAAACAGAAAAGGTCCCCCCATGGGGCAGACCCTTAAATATCCAAAAATCACTGGAGCATGACCATTTGATCAAACTTGGTAGAGACCCACATAAGGTAGATCCCTACTGAGTTTGAAGTGGATCTGGCAACTGGTTTTGGAGAAGTTGAGAATGTGAATTGTGGATGGACAACGAACAACTGAGCCTCCCAAAAGCTCAGCTAACTGACAAGTCAGCTGCGCTAAAAACAAAAACCATGTAACTGTCATTTTGTTAAAAGTGTACCCATCAAACTCCTCATTTAATTCGCAGGGTCTACACAGGCTGCAATGTTACATTATGGCTATATTGTATGCATATACACTATTTTTTCAACCCAGGCTTAATGGGGTTCTACACACTCTACCCTTAAACTCTGTGTAAGTGAACAGCCAAACTGTACCAGATCTAAAGGGTTCTGTGCACACTTGGTGTGTGAACACCATTGACAATGAATGCAAAAATTGCAACTGCAATTAAACTTACATTAATTTGTTATAGTTCGTCAAAAAATCTCTATGAATCACTTAGCTGGTCAGTGAATCATGGGATGTGGTTTGATCAGATTCAGATTCAGATTCAAAACAGTTTATTAGACATATGGTTACAGTTTGTACATGTTATTATTGACAAAACATAAAATTACAGTTTAACAGTGAGTACATAACAGATAGTGATAAAATTATATGTCAGGATGACTCCAATTAAGGATTTATGCAATCCGCTATCATTGGGGCCACCTAATATTATTCAAACTGAAAGTACACCACATCTAAAAATGTCAAGACTCAAAGTTAAAATTAGTGAGTAATACCTTTTGTAGATTAAACATGGTCAAAAATCTATTAATCAGTTGTTGCATACGTAACAATTTCGAATGACACAGATTTCAGAGTACTGATTACAGAAGTACGAATTTATGTATTTAGAGAAACCATCATATGAGTGCGTGTGAATTTTATTTTTGATACAGGGTGGCGTTTTGTTAAGTAAATCTGGGACATAGTATCGAATACGATTTTTAGTAGAGTTTCTAGCTGGAATTGCTTGACGAGGAACATCACGGAATCTGGTGGGGTAAGGATGTACAACAGGCTGAGTGGTGAAGATATTTGTAAAGTATTGCGGCAACTCGGAGTTGCAATATCTGAAATAGAATTTCAGAGCTCTGGCTTGCATGATATCGTTAATCTTTAATATATTTAGTTCTTTAAATAAAGGCTCGGTGTGAGCTAGGAAATTGGCAGAACATATGAGACGAATGGCTCGTTTTTGAAGCAAAAAGATGCGATCAGATGAAAAGCCCCAAGCAAGTAAACAGTAGTTGATGTGAGGTAAGAAGAGGGAATTATAGATTTGCATCAGTTGCTGACGGGGAAGAAAAGTGTGAAGTCTACTTAATATGCCAGTGATTTTTGACAGTTTAGTTGAAATTTTAGAGATATGACTGTTCCAATTGAGATTCTCATTAATTGTTAATCCTAAGAATTCAAATACGGTTGTTCTCCCTATAGGAGTGTTTGCGATTTGGAGATTTATCTCAAAGTTTAATTTTCGCTGGGGGAAATGAAAAATCATAAATTTTGTCTTAGAAACGTTTAAAGATAATTTGTTTGCAGAGAGCCAGTCATGTACTTTTTTCAGTTCATGGTTCATGGTATCAGAGATACTGTTGAGATTATCTTTATCATCGGTGTTAAAGACACATAGAGAGTTTATTAAAGTGGTGTCGTCCGCGTAAAGTATGGATTCGAATTTAGGGGAAGCCAAACATAAGTCATTAACGTAGATAATGAATAAAAGTGGTCCAAGAATTGAGCCTTGAGGTACGCCGGTATGAACGGGTAATGTTTTGGAACAGATTTCATCAAACTGAACATATTGCGATCTGTCACTTAAATAGCTTTTAAACCATTGCAATGCCGTACCATTGACCCCGTAGTAATTCAATTTGTGGAAAAGAATGTTGTGATCTAGCGTGTCAAACGCTTTTGATAAATCGAGGAAAACGCTCACAGGTATTTCACCACAGTCAAGTAAATTAAATATTCTGTCTATAAATTCCAGAGCAGCAGTCTCAGTGGAATGTAGTTTTTTAAAACCATGCTGACTTCTGTAAAACAGATCATGAGAAGTGAAATATGAATAAAGCTGCTGATAGACAGTTTTTTCTATGATTTTAGAGAACGCGGGAAGGAGAGATATTGGTCTATAATTATTAAGTAGGGATTTGTCGTCTTTTTTAAAGACAGGCAGGACTTTAGCGATCTTAAGTTTACCTGGGAATATTCCAGTGTTGAGTGACTGATTCACGATCAAAGCAAAGGAATCGGAAATAATACCATTTATACTCTTGAGTAATTTCATGGAGAGATTGTCGTGCCCAGCGCTTGACTTGGGTTTGAAGTTATTAATAATCGTTGAGATATCTTCGGCAGATACATTAGAAAAAGAAAAATTTGCAACGAACTGTTGAGTGAGATAGGTAGAGAAATGTGGTAGGCTGACAGAGTTGATTTTGGCAGCTAATGTGGGGCCAATATTTGTGAAGAAAGTATTGAAACGCTCAGCGATTTCAACTTTACTAGTAATTTTTGTGTTATCAACTTTAAAGAAGAGGGGGAAATCTCTTTTGTTTTTCTTTAAATTAAGAATCGATCGGATTACATCCCATGTTTTCTTTGTGTCGCTTTTAAAGCGGGTAAACTGACCATGGTAGAAATTTTGCTTCAGTTCTCTGATGTTTTTATCAAGAATTTTGTTATATGCTTTGAGGTTCAATTTAAGATTAATATATTCTACGGTATCTTGATTAGTGCATTTTAGTTGTTTATACAGGGTATCGCGATATTTAATTGATCTAAGTACACCGTTAGTCATCCATGGCGAACGTTTGTGCTTATGTTTGTTAAATTTGACAGTTTTAGTTGGCAGATGTTTCGTCTTAGCAGTACATATGATATTTTCTAATATATCGTAATTTAAATTTGGGTTTTGATTGAGGTCAAGGTTAAGTTTTCCCATGATATGGGTGTTGCTTAGTTCCTGTATGAAATTTTGTACTGATAGTTCGTCTTTGGTCTGAATACTGATGAATTTTGGCGGACCATGAAGATCCAATTTTTGGTCTAAGCATGTGAAATATGGTAGATGGTCGGATAAGTTGGTAAAAACTATGCCAGATAAACACGTCTTTTTACAGTGGGAGAGATTCCAAAAAATGTTATCTATCAGAGTTGCTCTCCGCTCCGAAAATCTTGTAGGTAAGGTTAAATTTGGCACATATCCGTTATTTAGTATAACGTCTAGGAATTCCGAATATTTATTTCTTGTGTGAATTTTTAATAAATCTATATTAAAGTCGCCTAAAATCATTTTATCGGAACGCTCATGTGATAGAGCTTCAAGAATAGGAGCCAAGTCGTTAATAAATTGTTGAATATCATCATTTCTATCACGCGGCGGTCTATAAATGTTACACAAGGTAATCTTTTGTTTGAGTGATCTGCTGAGCAATGGGCACTGTCTTTCCAGCAGCCCATAACGATATGAATGAGAATGTCTACAAGACCTACCAAGGTACCATGACCTATGTCTACAATTTTCCTTGGCATGGGTTGGGCACTTAACCCCCAACCCACACCAAGGAATGTTGTTGACACACCCTTAGACTTCCATCTTAATTAATGAGGAAAAGGGTTAACTGCAGGACAATATGACTGGGACACTATAGGTCTTGTTTGCACATTAAACAGAATATCGATTTTTCTGTAAAGACTACCCCACAAAATCTGTTGTTATATAAATGGACAATCATTGTGCAACAGGAAACAGTATCTAGCATGCAGCATGTCTTACCTCTTCGTTGAGCAAAATGAGTCCAAGTAGTGGTCTTGACATGGACCACTGGTTTCGACAATCCTCAAACATAATGATGTTTAGCACTGTGGACAGCATCTGGAAGGAGACGCATGGAGTGAGACAAAATACAAAGGATATACAGTCAATGACATCAGGCCTTGTGTGTTCAAATGACGAACAATCTGTAACATCTGGCTCTGTATGTTCAAATGACACAAAATCGGTTACATCAAGCTGTGTGTTCAAATGACCCACAATCGGTAACATCAGACTGTGTGTGTTCAAATGACCCACAATCGGTGACATCAAGCTCTGTGTGTTCGAAGGACACACAATTGGTAACATCAGGCTGTGTGTTCAAGACACACAATCAGTAACATTAGACTCTGTTTGTTCAAACAGGGATGTGGAACACATCCCTGATTCAAATAACATGGGTGATACCAGGATGTGTGTTCTAATAATGAAGTAGAGTACCTCGCATGTCTGGGAAAAGTATTAAAAGTATCTGGATGTCAGTGGTTCACTTGTTGAAGTATCTCGATGTGTGATCATAAAATGGCCGCCCTGTTTCAGTTGCTCCCTGTGTCAAAGCAGCTAACTTAACATCTTTGAGTGATTATAAAATGGCAAGCTCATATTATCTGTACACATCTACACAATCTCTTTTTTGTACATAAAATCATCAACATCTAAAACCTCTGTATATAGTTATGAAATGGAGGACTTCTTCATGCAAACATGGGTAAGTGTCACCTACTTGTACCAGCTATATGTGTGGGTAAGTATGACCTACTTGTACTACCTCTATCAGTGGCCATAAATGACCTAGTTACACTCTGTGGGTAATGATGGCCTACTTGTATGGGTGGGTATTAATGACCCTGTGCCACTTCTAGGAGTGACAATTGACCCACTTGTACCACCAATGTGTGGGTATATGAATGCCCTACTTATGCAATGTGTGGGTAAAGTAACCTACTACCACTTGTACAAGTGGCTATAAATTACCTACTTGCACCACCACAACATGTGGCTGTAAATGACCAGCCCTTCATCCACAGCTTCTCTGTGGATGTACGGACCTCCCTGTAATATCCCCTCTTGTGCTTGTAGACCAGACATACCTGTTGTAATATCTCTGGGTGTAGTTCTAATATCCTGAGGAATGCCTGGCTGTCCTGTACCTGGTTTGGATGTGGTTTCTTCTGTTTCTTGGTGAGTCGTTTGAATAGGTATGTTATGATATTGTCCAGTGTCGCACAGCAACCAGTGCACACCATTGTGTCTGCAAGTAAGACAAGTCCCAACTTCCACTTTCAGGAATTCTCGAGATAAAATGGAGTGCTAAAATTCTTGTATCATACGCGTTTTCACAATACAGTGGGAACACTACAATCCATGGGAACCAGGGAATACTGGCCCTTCAGGTACAGATGTCACTGCAGACTGATAAACTTTAAGTGACATAATTACGCCAGTAGGTTGAAAGAACACTTGTCCCTTGCAACAGGAAGACTCATGTGAATTTGTCAGTACCCTTCTTTTTTTAAATATCAAAATGCACACTTAGGTATTTATTAATTTTCTTGGCAGAGATTTCAGAAATTTTTTTTACAATAATGCTGCAAATTTTGCCACAGAGACTAAAGTTATTCAACACATTTTCCACAGAAAGCTTAATTTTTCTACAGTAACCCCATTGGGCAAACTACAAAGTTTCTACAATAGCCAGATTTTTGGTCCAGAAAAAGGAAGACATGGTTTAATTAAAATATAGTTGGTCTTAGTGACCTTAAGACCCACGGACAACCCCTGGTGATATTGAAGATAGGTCAATGTGGCTGAAAGTTGAACTTAGTTGAACTTAAGTCAAGCTTCAAATGAAATTCTTCTACAGTACAAATTTCATATTAATAGCTTAATTTGTGCCAGTTACTGTAAATGTACTTATTTTCGTGTGTATAAATTTTCACGGTTTTTTGCATTTCAGGCATTTTGTTGAATTTTCAATTTCACTATTTTGAACATAATTCCTATGAAATCAAGGTTAAAATATTATTTCACTGTATTTTTATGTTCACAGGTTTCTTCCATCAGCAAAATAAGCAAAAACAGAAATAAAGCAAAACTAAAGCAATTTACAGTATTGCATTTGCAAAGGTGAACAATTTTATGACCCCCTGGTAACCTTGAATATAGGTTAAGGTCAAACAATGTCAAACTCAGCCAAGCACTGAATGAGACGCTTCAAGAGTAAAACTTTCAAGATAGTCAAAAGTTATTGTCTTTGCAAGGGTAATGGACAGAAAAAAGCAGAGACATGATGACAATATCCCATCAGCTGATAAGGCGGGGGGATTAAAAATGACCAAACACAATTTGCTCTTTTTTTTTCTTGCATGCCTCCCCCCCCAGCACAGCTGTTGGTTCAGTCCTGGCAGCTTACTAACTGTACCTACCAAGAGCGGTGAGTCCCTCAGAGATGGTGGACAGTATGTAGAGAAACACCTCCGGCTGCAGGTTGCTGATAAAGGTCATGTGGTCCTGAGCCAGACATTCCAGCAATGCATAGTAACTCTGACTCAGCTTTGGGTAGTCCTGCAACAAAGCAAAGCAAAGCCTCACTCTTCATCACCCAAGCAGTCACAGATTAGGTCAATAGAGCATGTCATCTGTACAGGTGGCGCCATAGATAACTCCCTCCCCCCGTATCCACCTATGGCAGGTGGAGACACCTGGGGTATAAACAAAATTTGCTTCATTCAATGGTTGAAAGTGTACGACGACACTGGAAGCAGGTGTTGTCACCATGAATGAAAGTCAGTGTTTCTGTTAACCCGCAAATGGGGGTATATTACCCTTTCAAAACCTGAAATACCCTTTGAGAAAATTCAAAAGGGTCACAAGTCTAGTTTAACTACATGCAAAATTGATAAAATCTAGTCTTCTGCCCTGAATTTCTCTTCTTGTGACCCCCGAAAAAAATCCTAGCAGAAACACAGAAAGTGTATCTGATAGGCCCTATTGTCTAAATTATGGTGCCGTAACATGAATTTTAAACTGCAACAAGAGCTAACTTACAGCTGTGGAGACAAGTTTCTTGTGTCTCTCAGAAGTTTTATGTCATGTTTACCCAAATTTGTGTGGCAGAACACGAGTTCTAGGTACAATGCATGCAAGCACACGATTCACACGTCCCTGTTTTCTACATGAAAGAGAGGATCTATTATCAAGTGGACTGCCCTGAAACATCACTGTACTTTGTTCTCCCTTCCTACCCCCGCTGACCTCCTCCCCCCCCCCTTCACTGATCTAGTTCAAATCTCTCCCTCCCCCTCAAATACTGAAAGAAAGATACCAATGTGCAAAATCATACGTCACATCTATATGTGATGTATGTACTAAGTATTACACTGACAGACACCATATGACTGGGTAAGACATTTTTATGATGTTGCTTTCCTCCACAAATGTAGCTCTGTGTACATGCAGAATTCAAATTTTAGTTATGCTACATGACAGTTCACGTACCTTTCTCATTATATTTGTGACATCAGTTAAAATCAATCAAAATAAATTGAGTGTGGAATATAATGTCAGTTATCAGGACTCACCAAGAGATCACTTTGTGTTATTGACAGCAGTAACTTGACAAATGTGCTCAAGGCATTGTCCAGAGCATCATCCCCATACAAACGGAACACTCCGAAATTGACGTAGTTGCCAGACAAGGCGGCCTTGAGCATGGAGAAGCAAATTGAGATACCCTTCAATCTGAACACAGTTAAGGCCATGGAATAAACCATCGAATCTTTTTCATCTATAACTGTATATATTTCTACGTTTGGTCAAGTAATCCTTGTTTATCACTGATCTTTTTCAGAGTTAAGGGTCTTGAACCGGGGAGCTCTCGCACGTGCATGCCCCATAAACAAGTTGTCTCGGGTCATGTTATGAAAGACTGAAAGCTCCACAAGTACATGCTGACCGGGCACCCAGATTTTTTTTTTCACCAATTTTACTTTTTTAGCACTACGTGGAAGTTCACCAACTTTACCGTCATTACATACATTAATTTTTTTGTGCCTGTCCACAACCAAAAGGGTAATAAAAATCCTTTGCAATCCTACGTCATATTCCTATTTTTTTTTCAGATTACAAAGTTTGTTTTCACAAGGAATAGGAACTGTCCATTTCCGCTTTCACTGAATCACAGCTTGGGTTCAAAACTTGCATGTATTTTTTCATCAGAATACAGGAGAAATCTGGAAGGTTTTAAAAATTTGTTCTGTGCAACCCTCCCTCATGACATAAAATGGTGTTCCTGAAACATTTCAGTTCCAGCCTTTTTTTCTTTCTTGCTGAGAGAAACAAAGAACTATGTGCAGCTTCCTACGAAAATAATTTTTCCTGGATTTATACATCCCTAAATGTATAAGGGATTAATAAATCACAGTTTGGGGTAGTGATGAATATGCTGTGTAGCATAACACATTTGAGCTAGGCATTATGGACAGAAAAGTTAATTTCTGACCCTAGGTAAATATGTTACACAAAACATGTACATGATGTGCTATTTATGAAGACAGTTTCATATATATATATATATATATATATATATATATATATATATATATAATAATAATAATAATAATAAAAGTAAAGTCCTCTCCCCAACTCAAGTATAGTTTACTGATTAATTTTGACCACAAACACATTTCCATGAGGCCAATCTCAGCAGCTGTCGAAGCCAAAGTCTTATTTTCAGTCACGCTACAATTACAGCGGCCTCACATACCTTTTCAAAACATGTTCTCGATCTAACCGAAGGACAGGAAATGCCAAACAGAGGCACAACGTTCTGTTTCCAACTCAGGAGTTTTTTGAACTTGCACAAATCCTGTCTTTTTTTTTCAATCTGACCTGGTCATAATACAATGGAGTCACCAGTCCTTGGTGTGGGTGGACCACAATGCACCCAAACTGTGCCAAGGAAAGTTACTGACCCGTGGCATGCCATCATGGCAGCCAGTATACACCATTCTCAGCAAACAGGTTTTTGATTAACAAGATTGAAGTCAAAACATGAATAAAGCAAGGTAACAATTTACATTCCGGTGCTATGGGCTGATTTGTGAGCAAAAGGGTAACAGTGTCTGGTAGCTGATTCATTTATGGGTTTAGTGCCAAATGTGGCACCAAAAAAGGATACTTCATGGGATAGCGCTGGTCTTTTGGAATGTCTCCTAGCGTGAGAAGTCTGGAGCCTGCAAAAATTAACCCAAAAAGTCAACAACCACAAACAACATGCATCAGCATATTAACAAGTAAATGACCTGCTCAAACTGACAGGTACCTTCCACAATCACTACTTCATGCTTCTTCTTTTCAGGGATCCGAACACTAGCTCATAAGTTTTAAATGCACTTAATCCATGACACTTCTGTTCCATTATTTTTTAGAAGTCCAGTAAGGTGTGGAAAAATGTCACACAATGTTAAATTTTGTTTCTTGGCCGTCCTCGGTTGTGCATCCATCATTGAAACCAAAGTTCCAATGGCTAAATTACAGTTTGATGCAATCTGTGAGTTCCTCAAAAACACTGTAAATGCACTTTCCACTTTGCAAATTTGGATAATGAATGTCAAAACAACATTGCAGAGCCTCCAAGCTAGCCTATGTCAAAAGTGGGAGATCTCCCTCCTACAGGACCTGAAAAGTGAAAGGGCCAGTGCTGAAGGTGTGAAGCATAGCTATGGGGTCTGGGTGCATGCTCCCCCTGGAAAAATTTGAAATTTGCCCCTTCATTTCCTGCCTTTAAACCATTTTAGGCACCATCACAGACATATTCCACACGTACATATAGTACAACATGGCAAAACAGTGCAACTTTACAGCCAAAGATGGAATAATACTATTTTTTTTTTAATTTTACAACAAGCGGGAAAGCAGGAGACTTTGTAAAAAAAAAAGAACAAAAAAGTGGAAGATCTCCCACAGGCCACCGAGGCAGGAGACTTGGAGGCTCTGACATTGTTATATTACGATCACCCACGGGACTGAACAAAATGGGCCACTAAGGACTGGTCTTACTACAGAAGACAAACTACACAATGCTGGTGTAAACTGAAACATGGCTCTAAAACTGTGCAGTAAAAGGGGACTGGTCCCTTTACAGAGAAGTCATAATTGGGTAATTCCCCTGTCAACACTGTGGTGGATCAGATGAATTCTGCTTTAGGTACATTTTCACTTCAGAGATATGACTGGGAGATCATGAGTCTCTTGCAACATTTTTTAGATGCATTTTGTAGTGGCACTCAAAATGGGGTAATAATGTGAAATCCTGGTTACCGTAGCCCACTATGACTTTGCTAATCTCCCGGAACAGCAGGATGCCATTTGGTGAGGACACATCAAACTGCAACCTCTGTGACCTACAAAGATACACATTTAAAACTGTCATGTTGGGGGGTAATGAGCATCTAGTGTACTTTATATATGTACATACATACATACAGTTAAGCCCGTGTTAAATTTAACAGTGACCAAATGCATCAACCATTTGCAACCTTTTTCCAACCATTTGAGTAAAAGGCAAACCTTTTTCAAACACTTTCCAAACCATTTCAAAACTATTTCCTCTTATTGCATTAAACGCTGTTAAATCTTTCTCTAATGGTTAACAACCATTCACACACTTTCTAAACCTTATTGATGAAAACACTGAAATGGTTTGAATTGGTTTGCAACCGTTTCAACCATTTGAAACCCTTTGTCAACCTTTTTCAAACCCCTTGTCAACCTTTGTGTGCAAACCTTTTACAACTTTTACAAACCCCACTACAACACTCTGCAAACACCAAAAATGCATTTGGCTGTCAAGTTTTAGACAGGCTTAACTGGACAAATACACGGTTCCTCGAGTCCAGGGAAGTTTAAAATCAATGACTTCATGACTGTTGCAGACAATTTAAAATGTTAATTTACTGACCAAATGTGATCACTGAAGGGTACGTCATCACATTGCCGCCATATGCATTTGGGCTAATGTGCAACTTGTTACGGACATCTGAAACAACTATGGCGTGGGACTTCCTGTCTGCTGGACAATGATCGGTACAGGGCACGGGCAGGAAGGGAAACCCAAGGTTTCAAATGAATGAGCTTCGGAAGCAATATTGGCAACAGAGACACAAACAATTGTTGCATCCCATCCAAATTACAATTTAATGACTTTTAATGTCCGGACAGACAGACAGACAGACAGACACACACACACACACACAGACAGACAGACAGACAGACAGACAGATAGATAGATACATAGATAGATAGATAGATATTTGAGGGGTACATAATGAGAGTTGAAAACTGGCTTCTTTGGTAAAAAAAAGGACATATCTAGAAGTCAGAAACGAAAGTGTCAGAGAAAATACAACTGAAAGCATTGATCACATACAAGAGTCTGTCCAGCATGCAAGAATTCTGAGCTGGTTGTAACTTTCCTGTGTCTTATGTACCTTCTAAGGACCCCTTTCATTGTTCCAGGTTCTACTTTTGTCATTCAAGTGCCAGAAATATTATTTCAAAAGGAAAGTTAAGGACACTCTACCCAATGACAGTCAGAACTATCGTTAAGTGCCAAACAAGCCATTCTGTGCTTCAATCTCATCCAAACAGATCTTTTTAAACATGTCTATTTGGTAAACAAAGGGTCACGAGTCAGATATTAAGTTTACGCACCTGTTCTGAGCAAGTTCTGCAACCAGTTTGAGTATTGGTGTTGTGACTGCAGGGTCATGGAACCAGAGTTCGAGGGCTCGCAGCAAGATAGGTGTGTATGTGGGGTATCTGACCCTGCCGTTAAGGCAAACACCTCTGGTCTCATAGTACACAGATGCTATTTACAACAGCCAGGCTGGGATCTGCTATTCAGACTGGACTTACATCGGGAGCACTAATCCGTTTAGCAGTCAACGAGATGGAAAAACATTAAGGTGCCATCACTGGCCCCAGTCATGGTGATCCCCAGTGCTTGGGCTGATTGATTTTCCTTCAGGGTTGCCGACTTTTGTACTATCTATACTACACTGCATTTCTGCCACAATTTGAATGCTGCCTGTGATGCAATCAAAACCATTCGAATCGTGTTTGCGAAGGAGAAAGCGCCATTTTGGTGTATTTTGTGTAGGATTCAGGCAGTAAGAATGAAAGTTATCACATCTATCCCCTTTTTTCTGTCAAAGTAGCAAAAAAATACCTGTTTTTGGAGCTTTAATTACTTTGCGGCCGTTGCCCACGAAAAAATTCTAATGAGTGGCTGCAGATTGAACTTGGGTAAACAATGATGTTACCATTTGAATGGGCAGTGGCAGTGAATTTGAACATACTGGTTTGAGCTACTCAAGTTTCACAAAAATCCAAGGAGTGTGGTGGCAGACTTATTGTCAACAAGAGCGTCAAATGAGATAATGCATGCACACTACAACACTGTAATAAACCCCTCAACCAGGAGCAATGTTCATTTAACACTTTGGGTACTCAGTTAACCCAGCAATCACTTGAGTAGACAGCAACCCTGATGGACCAAAAGTGGAGGAGCTGGTTGGTAGTCTACTTGAATAGGACTTCCCTGCTTCATGGCTTCCCTGAAAATTTCTCTAAAGTCAAAAATTTACATATTCAGCTAAAAGAAAATGAGACAAATGTAAAACTTCTCTGTGCATTTCAATACACCCTAATTACTACAAATAGCTTCAATGACCAAATGAATAAAAAAAAATCTTGACATCTGTTGACAACCCTCCATGCCAATGTGGGATAGCAAACATTGCGCCTTCCCCTTTTTTTGCATAAAGGTGCAACTTAAAACTAATCAATTCAGATTTTTGTTTCCAGCTTTCTTGAGCAAGGTGCTCCTGTTGTTATATTAAACTCTGTGGTCTCCCTTCCAATAACAGGACACAGACCAGCCATTTCCACTCCTTGTCTGGCAATTTGTAGACACAGCTAGATGCGTGGCACATATGTGGACAATTATGTGAAATGCATCACATATTGTAGGCTATAATATAGGGATGTATCAGGCCTTTTTTTGACGGTGACACAAGCACAATGCCTCCCAGAAACTGCTTGGTTTTATTTGACAAATACAATGTCGTGCAGACATATGCCTCAAATGTTAATGGTTCACAAGGTTAAAAGGATACATCCAATCAAACAGCATCATGTAGCTGACTTTTGTGTTGAAGGCAAAGGCCACACCACGCAAGTCCCTGGCAAGTCCTATCAACGATCGCTGAAATGCACAGAAGAGAAAAAGACATGAGTATATGGCATATGTTGGCGACTTCCCTTTTAAACCCACAACCACAGCTGTGTATTTTGTTTACCCCATCAAATTCTCTGAGACATTCGTATCACTGATAAACATTTAAACTTCATGCGGTGTGCAATAAACACAATCAACTGAACAATACCTTTAATTCCTTCCGTGCCAACAGCAACTCAAGTTGAACCACTTAACATCAACTGCTCTGAATTATAATAAAGGTACTCCATTCATGTTCCTTGTAAAAAGACCTTTGATTCAAGTACCAGCATGTCTGTATTTAAACAGAATATAATAGTCCAGGTCAACAACTTTCCTTGGGGCACTTTGGGTGCTTTACACTCAAAGCGCACTGAGAAAAGCTTCTGACTCAGTTAAAAATGTGAAACTGAAAGAGTTGATTATGCACCAGATAGTCACAGGAACCCACAACCCCCTACTGGGAAAGGACTCTCCTTATCTGACTATTTAACATAAATAAACACATTGAAAAAAAGACGTTATCAACACCCAAGTTGACCTTTCTGGTACTTGGGAAAAGACTTGTAAAGTCTTCACACACAATAAAGCCACTGTGCACAGGACCTCATGGTAACATCCCATCATTTTCACGAAACAATGCCAATGCACAACTTTCAAAAAATATCTGCACATTTTTTTCAACACGTATGCAAGATGAATGTACGAAGTTGTGATGAACATTTTAGTAGTCAGGAGAACCAAACAGTGATAGGCCTACCAGGTCTCTTCTTATTATTGGCAGAAGTCATTTGAGTGGTTAGGCCTACACATTTTGGAAACACTCTAGTCTGTAGTTAATGAAGAATATTTCAAAGGTTGAGAGAACCGGTTTTAAACCACCAGTTGCCTTTTATGGGTGACTGCCCATCTCAAGTCAGGAGTGAAATTTGTTTCTTTACATTGGTATTGGAAGATGAATGTTGATGCTTTGGTAACTCTGGAATCTCTTTGCTGTTATTGTTGGGTTTGGAATTTATGAATATGGGTCATGTTTTTCAGTACTATTTTATTTGGTACACTGCCAAATCTTCTACAAGCACACCTACCAAATGATCACCAATTAATATAATGGAAGTCTAAAACCTCTGACTTAACCCTTAAAGGGCTGATTTTAAGACCGAGTCAACAGCTTTCCTCTGGACACTTTGCGCGCAAACAAAGACTGCTTTTTGCTTTAGATTAGGCTTGCTGGTATTTGAGTGAAAGGTATCTTTATGAGGAATTTGAATGTTTTAACCACTGTATGTTTAAGGGTAATGAGAAAACGACTTTAGCTGTGATTAGCACTTTAAGGGTTAAAACAAAGTTTTAGTGCTGTATATTGTATAATTATGTACTGTATTTGGGCCTGAACACTCACACATTCTCTGTATATCATCCATGGGATACTTTACAGTTTCTTTGGCCAAATCATTAGATATTTTAAGCCTGTTAACATTTTTTGGCCAACCTACTGAGACATTTGTACATCGTGGGACCTCCCTCCTCACCTTGGCCTCTTCTGCCCTGAACATGGGTGTGTCTGCCGTGGCCAGCATATTGCCCACCGTCTCAAAGGCACCTGTCAACAGCAACACTGTATTTTTACTTACGCAAAGCCTTCCTTTGACAGCAACTGCCAGGATTTCCATAAATACATGCAGGTATCCACTTCATATTTGTTTGGGCTGTTAACAAATTCATCTATGTTGCTGAAGTGATGAATGACAAAGCATTTGCTCTTTATGCAACTTTTGCACATACGGATGGAAAAGCATTCTTTCACAGAAGGTAGAGATTCATGGAAAAATGCCCGAAAACGTCACATCTCCTGAAAGACAATAGGGTCTTACGGAACTCACCTACTTTAGGAGGCGTATATAACAACTGTTCACTGGAGTATCCTGAGCAGGTGGTCTCTCAACACAGAGTCAGCTGTACACAAGTACAATAGTCAACTGTACACAAGTACAATGATCCACTGTATACAAGTACAATGGTCCACTGTACACAAGTATAATGGTCCACTGTACACATGTAAAATGGTCAACTGTACACAAGTATGATGGTCAACTGTACACAAGTACAATGGTCAACTGTACACAAGTACAATGGTCAACTGTACACAAGTGCAATGGTCCACTGTACATTTGTACAATGGTCAACTGTACACAAGTATAATGGTCCACTGTATACAAGTACAGTGGTCAACTGTACACAAGTATAATGGTCCACTGTATACAAGTACAGTGGTCAACTGTACCCAAGTATGATGGTCCTGTCGCCACAAACTGCTCTCTTTCAGGAGATTTGACATTTTGGAGAATTCTTCCTTTGATCTATGCCTCCTCCTATGAAATACACCCCATGTTGTTTTGAAAGATCGAAGGTGGCACTTATTCTCATCGAAATGAATCCATTGTACAATGTTTTTATTGTCCATATGCTTTCATTTTTACGAATAAAAACATCACAAAATGAAAATAATGGGAACATTAAGTCGACTCCTGCTCCTGACTACCCCAATCAGCCTATGTGCCAATCTATGAAGCATTGCCCGGCAGGGTGTCTAACCTGTTAGGGGCAGCATGAAGCGCTCAAACCTCTCCTCATCCTCCCCCAAGTCCACCATCAACAGGCGGCCCAGGGCTGTGTAGAAGGTCGTCCGACATCGCATGTCATTCATCTGAGAATTTGTGTTGTTTACCCCCAAGAATGGAAAATGATCACTCTGAAAGTATGCACAGAAACGATTTAGAAATGACATGAATCAAGTAATGTCTATCTTTAGAGTTAATGGGAATAATACTTCATAAATCAGCATTTCTCTTTAGTCTACCTCCAAATTGGTGTTTTGTACTACTTCAAAGCATGACACAGGACTGGAGGTACAATATCAAGCCTGATGCCTGGCCAATTCATTCAAAATATTGCTATCTATTCATTTTTCATCTGGAATTCTCTTGTTTGTGACCCCCTCGAAAATTTCACAGGAAACCATTGATAATAAATTAAATCTTGCCACAGGACCAAAAACAGCTGCCGGTATTTCACAAGTCATTCACTCTCAACCTGTGTCAAAGTCATAAGCGGACAACCCCAAAGCACACTCACTGTGTGGTTGTTAAGCATGAACTGTACAGCCTCGAGCTTGATGAGTTTGCGCACACTGCTGTAGCCGACGGACAGGTCGCTCAGTAGCTGTAGCGTCTTGGTGATGATAGGCTCACTGCTGCCCCAGTACTTTAGGTTGGTAATGCTACAAAAAAAAAACAATATGTACACTTTAACGTGGAGTCCATGTCCAATACACTGAGGCTCACATCCTCAATCTGTTTTCTTTACTTTAACGTATTCCTGGTCAGAATAAGATCCAGACGATCGCTTGATTTCCTGCATCAAACTGTAAGTGATTGAACTTAACCCATGCCTTGGAAAGCTATCACTCTGTGGAAGGCCATCATGATGGCTTTTATCTATGATACAGGCCTTTTCAAATCCAGTTGCTGACTCTGGCCACCTAAGCAGTCTCGAACCAACAGGAGATCCCACTTCTGGATTTTGCTGTGGTTCATCTTGTCTACAGGTGTTATATTGATAAATTTTGCAGTTCTCGGTGTGATCTAGCAAGATTCATGAATACAGTGAAAAAACCATCCCTGACAATGACTGGATAGCTTGTTTGTAAACAGGACAGCTCAAGGGAAATGTGTTCAGCCTGTTTGTCGACTATTCTTAACAAAGAAAGTATATGTCTGAGTTTCAAAATGCTTCAACAGAACACTTTTCAACCACTACTCCTCAAGATAATCATGTGTAAATTTTGCTCTTTTACTAGGGTTTCTAGTTATATATTTATATTATCGTTTGGTGATCAGGAAAGAGAAAAAGGAAATTTCTTCCCTATTCTTGGATACAAAATTATGAAAATCTTTTCACAGCTGACAAAAAGCGACACGAAGATTACATAGGTCTGAACTAGCTTGAAATGATATAAACCGGGAATGCAATAAAGAGTCTGGAAAGTTAAGTAATCTCTCCGTCCGCACAAAGCATCAGCCCTGTTTACATTGTCAAACATTTTGTATATTTTTCTTGAATGGAAACCCACAATCGGAATGAAAGGGGTTACTTAAATGTGTGGTGGCATTGGCAGCAAGTGCCCAGCCCCTTTGGATATAGGGTCCTTGGGCCATCTTTAGGGATGTTCAAACCCATGACTAAGCATCTTCATTGCCAATCTAAGGCAAGCCATCTTGACCCGCACTTTATAGCAGGCCATATGTGGGAAGCTACGGAAAGCAACTCCAAACGTCCCATGTGATAAATACATTAATTTCTGTGCATCAGGGGAACAGGCTGGGACCTTGCAAATATATACTGGCCTATGGATGTTGTTTGAAAGGTGTGTATTCTCAGCATTAAATGTTTTGAATTAACGTTAACTTTTCTGGTTTGGGCAAGAGAGGATTACCCTGCAGTAAGTGCCTGGATATGCAACAATGTTGGCATAGTTCTTTTACATAAGCATGCTTTTAACAGAAAACATTTTGAGCCATTATTGCGGAGGAGGTTTTAGAGTCGAGCAGGCCTCCAGTCATCAACTGACCTAGGCCTGGGTTGGGTGTGGTGTCAAGGTTATTCCACACATCATTCTTTTGTAAAATCCAGCAAGGATTAGTTCCAAAATAGTAAAAGCTGCAACTGGGAAATTTTGTATTTGACGGCCATAGCAGACACTGAAAGTAACTGAAATCTAGTCTTATGACATGGTAAGTTAATGAGCATCGAAAATCTTATACATAGGCATACACAGATCAGACTCCAACTGTGATGCGGAAAATAAAGGGACGATACCCAGTAATTATTTCCATCAAGTACCTCCAAGAAACACACATAAATACAGAACTGTACTTTGGGATGTGATACAAAGTCACACATATGGATCAAAGACAAGTACTACAAGGTTACACAAGAATAAAAATGACACCTGACTGACCATAGGGACCAAACCACCATCAATATCCCGAATTCCCCTCCCACACACATATTTAATAGCCAGTCATGATAGGAATCTCAGGAAATAGACACACTGGATCACAAGGCATACATAGACAAGATCAAGGACACAAGAGTCACTGCACACGATCCTACTTACATTTTGCCAATGAAGACGCTCAGTACCATAGATTCATCACTCAGTCCTAGTACTTCGGACAGTCGGCGGTACACCTATTGAAACATCGAGATACAACCTCTCAGCAACTTTAAATGTCAAAGTTTTATGTACAAAAGTAAGGACTGTTCTCTTTGATGCCCTTATGCCATACATTTTATGTAAATAGGGAGCATTACAATTGGACCCATATATATGCTAAAAATCAGAAACCATATTAACAATACCCGACAACCTGCACCTGTGAACTCTGAACATGGGATCTGTAGTTACTTTCAAGGACAAAGAATCCTACATGGCTGAGATCCAGTCACTATTTTCTTCACCAACAACAATCCCCATTGTGTGGAAAATAGAAACTCTCTATCCAGTCATGTGATGATTTATTTATTCTATGTTTAAGACAGCATTCATTGTGAATTTTGAATTCAGGTGCAAGCGGTGCTGCCATTTTGAAACAGAAATAGTTTGGGAAGGAAACAGTATAATTGGTCAAAGACACTGGGGATGACGTCACCTACCATGAATTACTATATTTGGATTTCAAAAAAGGAAAATGGCAATTCTCTACCTTTCAGACTATACACTGGGACATTAGGCTTTCACGAGGCTAGGATCAAAGCAGTTATTCTCATTTGACTACCAGACAAAATTACTGGCACTACAGTGGTCCCTCTCTCAAGTGACCACCTGCCTGATAAGACCAACTTTACAAGAAATATTGCTGAGCACTTTCCACATTATAATACTTCCCACGAGACCATACCTGTCTCGAGAGAGCACAATTTGATTGTCCCCATTGATTGTCTTTTCAAGACAGTTCCCTGGTACTGGAAACCACAACAATCGCTGTAGTAGGCATCATAAAATATTCCTCATGTTCAGGTGAACATGTTCAGCTAGGGTAAATTATTGTCAAACTGTTTAAACATAAAAGTACCCTGATGCACACACTCTAGGTTAGGTCTTAATTCAGGGACTGGGCCACAACGAAGCTCTTGTAATGTGGGGAGGAACAGGTAGAAAAATAGATAAATCATATTTACAGGAAGATGAAAGATTTACACTGCCAGACTCACCTTTGACGTCTTCTGGACCTGATCGCCCACATAAATTTTCCTAAATTGTTCAAAGAAACTCAACAATGCCAGATCTAGTTTTTCACAGCCGCCCTGGGCTAGCCTGGAGTCTGTTAAATTCATCAGTTGCAGCACTCTGAAAATGAACATTATTAGTAAACATACACTGACAACTGTATTACCCCTTTTTGGCACCCCTACCCTAATGAGTACCCCTCTCATTTTCATCACCCTAGAAATACTAAAATAATGTGAAGATTCTAAATTATGACTATTATTTGGGGGGGGGGGGATCATTCGAAACACTGGTATGAATTTCAGTCCCATTCCGAAAATTTCTAAGCAGATAGGGCACTCAATGGGAGTAACAACAAAACCAAATTGACCAACTGAATTTTGTGGCATGCATGTGCCGTGTACCATTCATCGGTCTTTATTTTGTTGCTCTTTCCTAATCTGAAATAGGGTTTTACCAAATATTTTACCTGTCCCTCCCTTGCGAACACCAAATCTGTCTCTTATTTACGTCTAAGTGAGGTAAGCACAGGAGCAAGGCTCCTGCAGCAGTAGGATAACAGGCTCCTGCTGTGGGTAAAAAGAGACATGGTCATTACATGGGTGTTGCTGTAGGTGTCTCCTGTCTTGATTGGCTACTTTTAATCATCATACAGCTACCAATCCCCACTTTCACATCACACTTTTTGTAAGGGGGGAGGGGGCCTTTAAACCAGTCCCATACTTTTCAACGTCATAGAAAAAATTCAAAGTTAAGCTAGAATTTGTTTAAAGGTTGTCCAGTTCTCACTTGTGACTGCTCTGGGCCTGCCACTGCATCTATCAACTAAAATATTTAGAAACAAAGAGGCTTTGGGTCCCAGTATACATTGACGGGTAACAATAAGAATTTCTCTTGAACTCCAGCTTCAATTTGGCCATCCTGGACATGACCATGGCAAATCAACTTCTACAACAAAGTGATATATTGAATGCATTAATAGCCATACCTGCACAAACTCACTGTTTATTCCTTCACGTGTTGACAGTTTGGAATTTCCCGAGTTTGTTTATCTTGTCACTCTACTGTCAAGCAGTGAACCACTCACCTGCAGACTAGTTCCCCGTCCATTGCGTCGTGCTCATCTGTACTGGCAAATGACACGCGGCCCCCTATCACAGCACCAATGATATAGACCTGCCACGTTAGGCGACCTGCAACAATGGCATGTTTACAGTCTTTCAGACTTCTCCTACCCATGCCACAAAAAAAGGCACAATTTCTACTGCTCCTCTTCCTGGGACTCTCATGTTGCTTTATCGTTAAACCTCTAAGGCACTTGAAGAGGACACCTAGCTGGCTAGGCTACGAAGACCTAGTTTTATTCATTATTTTCTTCTGCCCCGTAAGTGATACATTCAACTATTTTGTATGATGGAAACTGACAGCACAGAGTCATTTTTTGTTGCATAATGGGGGCAGAACTGCCTTTAAAAAAATCCTCTTTTGTTGCACCATGGGTCAAAAAAATACCACAAAATGAATCTGTGAACTCCTGACCTAAAATCTGAGACGGCAACATACAAGATTAGAGCGGCCCCTGGTGAAAGGCAAACAAACTGGGGTAGGGATCCCACTTACCCTCCTCCACAGTTAACTGTAGATTACTCTGTGGACCAGACGACACCAGGTCCTGATACCTCTGTGCAGACTCGTCAAACAACTGAACTAGTAATGAACACGTCTTCTCATATTCACATCTTCCTATTGTTGATAACTGCAGCAAAAACAAAAATATATCAAAACCAAAACCACAGACCATGTTTGAATCCTTTTTGTCATTTTTTTTTTTTCTTGAGGGAAGATCACATTAAATACTACTTCTTACTCACCAAAGTCTAGTATCACAGTGCAGCAGCTCAAAATTTGCCTGGTAAAATATGCCCCCCCCCCCCCCCCCCCCCCCCCGAAGTTTTGATGATGATTATGATCAGACAAGTCCAAACAAACCAGGAGTAATGCAGTCAAACTGGGACATGGAAGCCTTGACACATTGAAGTTCATTCTAAACCTTTTACTGAAATAAAACCTTGCAAAGTGTATGGTTTCACAATTTCATAGATGAATATCGGGGGCATATTGGACACAGAATGTGATGCTCAGTGGGTGGAACTGCATGTTCCGATCACCAAGCTCCTCATGTAAGTGCCCCACCTTCCTGACCATACGATTTTAACTATTATGTGTGGCTTTTCAAGTTAATTCTGGCTGGGGTGGAAGGAATTTTGGCTGGAATGGTAGTTGAAAAAATTTAACATTTATCAATATCTAACAGGTCTATCACTGTGTTCAACTTCAGAAACATGATTCATGATTATGTCTGCCATGTTTACAAATGAAACCAAGAATTCATGCACATCCAATATACATCCCCACCTCCTGCCATCCATCCCAACAGTCGACTAAACTGGACAAAATTCTATATGCCTCCCAATACTCGACATCAAACTTTATACAACTTTCTACATCAAAACATAACGCACAGTATACAGTGATGAACTGGCATGAAAGAAACGTTTCCCGACGCTGTCATCTGAAGTATTCAGACAAAAAGTTTACCTGATCTAACTGTTGAGAAATCATGCCTTGATCATCTAATGGATCTTCTAAGGAATCTCTGTAAAATAAACAGTGCATCGCATTAACCTTTTGGTGCCAACCTGAAGAGTGACTATGTGGCATGTTTATGGTAAATGTAATCATTGAGGTAGTAACTCCTTCTTTTCATTTTTTTTTTAATGTTTGTACATACAGTAATCCTTTGAGAGACCTCTCCAATTAGACTCCACTTGCCTTTTAAGATTCCAGTTAGCCTCAAATGCTATTTATTTGTGCAATTTGAACTTTTGTTGAGAGAAAAGCTCCCCTTAGACCTGTCCTGCAGGTGGTCTCTCAGCAAAGGACTACTGCATTTATTTATAATTAAAAGTGAAATGGACAATCAAATTCCTCGTACAACAACATGCCTTGTGCAAGGTCAATGGTTTACACATTTTTACCAAGTGATTATCCAGCTGTTGTCATAGGTGGCTGGACAGGACTCTCCAGGCAAAGTTAAAATTTGCAAGGCAAAACCACTGACCATGGCCTGTGTCAGTATAGTATGGAATGATACAGCTTCACATTAAGGTTTTTCAGTGTTTCTCCAGCCCCCAATTTTGCTGCAGTTTAGGGCAAGTAATGGTCTAAATGTCTGTGCAGCTCCACATTTTTACTGGTCGGAAAATATTTTGTAATCTAGACAGACTAAATTGATAAATGGAAGGATGAACATATTGACACCCTGAAGGTAAAGTTTGCAAACAAAAAAACAAAAACAAAAAAACATGAAATGCTTGTGCCTCTACTTCTAAAGTTATGACAAATATTGGAAGACGTGAAAAACCTCTGTTGATACCTAAGAATAACATGGACTGACTCAAGCTTGGATGTAATGTATGCTTTGGTAACTTCTGGTGTGTACGTCTCCAGCATATGTGGCTCCGAAGCTTTGACGTATGGCACAGATGCAACCATCCGCTGCCATAGGCTCAGCAAATAGTGAACACTGTTTGGTGCAAACTGCCACATCTGTAACACAAAAGACACATTGATCAGGGTCGCAGAATCCAAAGACCACGCCTCACATGTCTTGCCAAAGAAACGATACATTAAAAGATTAATTTCTTACAACTACATGTCCAAGCCATATTCAACTTTGGTGCAGCAAGCTCGAATGGAAGGATTTGCCAGTGCACCTGTACACTGCAGTCTGAGACGTACTTATTGGTACGAGACTGTGTGTCCGAATTAAGAGATACATTTTATTCCACTATGATGTTATTTCATTTATTTCAGTTAAGCTCAAACACCACGATACCATAAAACTGGACTCTTAACACAAGAAAGCATGTTTAAGTCATCGGTATGCTTTGGAAGCAGCAAGACACGGTCTTTATGTCTTCACTCTTTGTTACAAAATAGTATGGAAATAAAACAATATATGTATTGGAATCTCTTATTCCACATGTGGAGAGGTCTTTGGATACCCTCAAAACCACAACTGTTACAGCAACAATGAGGCAGTTTATTTTTGCTGTGGGAAGTTGTACTCTGTCACACTCAGATTCAACAGTACAGAAACACAAGCAATGTGATCGCATTGTGCAGGTATGATCATGACAGAGAATCTGTGAAATGAGTACATTTATCGCATCTTGGCCATAGACCTGTGAACGCTTGAGAAGAAATGAGATTCCTGTGATGAAACAAAAAAATTCTGTAGATATGCTAATGCAAGCTTGTTTTATAACAAGAGAAAAACCTGAAACCTCGTTACATCACATAACCAAATGTGTCCCACAGCTCCTTGCAATGGCCAAATGGAGGCATGCTCTGGAAGGTTCATGACACAGCAGGAATTTTCATTCTCTGTTATCAACACGGATCGGAGTCTTTGGCTTGATGTACTTCATACCAAGGAACATGACCCGGCAAAATTTGCCATTTAAGAATTACAGCTTTTCAGTACTCTATAGAGATCTTGTGTTTACCTGTAAGCTTGTCACGGTGAATTCAGCTATCAGTTTAATGACGTCAGGATAGTTGTCCACTTTGACCAGCTCACCCAACTGGTAGTTTGACTTAAGTCGTGCCAGCAGCCGACAGAATTCATGGTAGTTATTTGGGTCAGACAGCCCCTGTAACAAATCAGTGACAATAAACAGCTTGCATACCCACACAGACTTTTCAAGTATGGAAATTGGAAGAGAGACAGAGAGAAAAAAAAATCCACAAATGTCGATTCCTGTTGTACTATAGAAAACTGCAATTCTATCACATAATGTGTTGGCATCAATTTTTTTTCTTTGGGGGGAAAAAGTGCTTAGTTTCTCTGGTACCTCCCTTGCCTTTCATTGACCCCCTTACCAACAGTTTTTTGACATTTTCTGATCGAAGATACTCTTTTCCTTGTTAATGCTGCTAAACGTGCTGAGAGTAACAGTGACTTTGCATAGGGAGAAACCACCAACATGGTGAAAAAATGCTACACAAATGTTGTAACCCCACCCCCAAAAAACTCTTTCTCTCATCACAATCATTTCAAAAGTACCAAAGAAATTGGACATTCAATTTTGCTGGCCATAATGCAGTAATTTTGTTGCCGGAAGTCAATTTGTACAACCGTTCTTCTCACTTCTGGAAAACTGTAGTCTTATATATTAAACACAGTAAAACCTACATCTGCATTTTTCTCTCTCCTTGAACTCCCTTCTTTCCACTCAAATTTCCCAAAAGTGTCTGGGTATAAATTTTCATCTGCCTTAATTTTTTCTTAAATTTCTCGTTTCCAGAATACATTTCTGCTGAGATTTGCACGCAATTTTGCTGAGATTTGTATGCAAGACCATTTATGATTGCACACACTATGTCCGACCACTTTTTTTGGGTGCATGTTTGGCACACAGCACACAACCCAGACCAGGGAAAGCTGTGAATTCCCTTTTACTCTGACTAGGAAAAGGTTAATTAAAAGTTCCATGAATGGTACCTACTTCACAGTGTGTATTGCTTACACAAAATATTCCAGGCAAAAAAGGGGGCCCTTTATTACTGATGCAGCAAAGGTTTGGAACCTAATACCTGTAATATGCACCCATCTATTCATCCTATACAACATAATTTGAGTATTGCCAGGAAAGTTCATGAAAGACTAGTCAGGCAACACAAAAAGCCAAAATTAGTTATGCCAGCCTATTTACATGAGCTGTCCTTTTGTTATGATTCAAATAGGCTATTGAACATTTTACTCCATTTAACCCTTTCCCCCTTAAACCTGGCCAAAACTGAATGGTGGTCAAATGTCAGCTGCTTCGGTGATTTCAACTAATTTCAACAGTAATGGAAAATAGTTTGACTGAGAATTGCAGATGACACCCATCAAGATCTCATGCCCCAGGTCAACAGCTTCCCAACCCATGCCAAGGAAAGCTGTTGACTTAGTGTTAATTCAAAGGGGGGGAAGGGTTAAGTTTAGAAGAAAAACCAGTTGCAGGAATGAGTTTCTCACATCCTGTGTCACATTCTCACCTGTGGATTTTCTAGTATCGTTTTGACACCAGTGACCAGCTGGTTCAAGAACTTGCCACGCTCTGCGTTGCTGAAGAGAGACCGTCGCACAGAAGCTATTTGTACTAAACATGATAGTGCCTGCAACAGAAAGATAAACTAACAGCTCAAACACATTGACATCTGTGACCTTTTTTTCTGACAAGATTCCACATGATGGATGCACATACTGTTTTCCAGACCTTCCTCCAAAGATAACATTTGTAACCAAATACCAAAAGTATGTGGCTATCTTTTCTTATGTTTGGCTGTAATTTCTAAGACAGTATTATTAGACATACTGTTTCACATACTTCACACAATTTTGGCTACAAAATTCAAAATTCCAATGGCAGCCCCGTTTTTCCCCAACAAGCCTACATTTGGAGCAAATTCAGAAAGTAGTTTTTGAAGCAGCCATATCTATTATTCATATGCAATTCCCTTCCTCCTGTTATTTACCATAATCCTACAATTACCCAAGACAAGGGCTCCTCTTGAACGGAATGCAGTGTCCCACCTTTCTGAACTTTGACCCCTTTAGCATGAAAAATAGTTAAACTGATCTAAATATTCGCATAATCAAATGCACATCACAGCTATGACCAACAGACCAAAATCATTTGAGATCCATGAATGAAAATGCAAGATAGAAAGTATAATCACAGGAGCATGAAGGTAAGTTTGGCTTGGATACTTGTTGTACAAATAACACATCAGATCTTGCACCAATATACCACGATTCTGCCAAAAGTATACATTTTGAAAGCCTGCAACAAAGCCTTCATCATTGCTATAGCATTGTGACATGAAACTTTGACCTCAATTTCCTTGAGCCCCAAGGTCACGACCTCAACACCTTTGCCAAATTCTCTTAATCCAAACAACAAGGGCCAAAATTTATGAAGATCTGTCAGATACTTTATAAGATACCCAACTTTGCAGAAATAATGATACTGACACAACACATTTCTTCATTTTGCTTTTTTTTTTTGGGGGGGGGGGGGGAACAAACAAAAACTACATAAGGTTTGACCCCCAAAAATCTGTATTGTCAGCATCTTCCTTCCGGAGGTATAGATATTTTTATTTCTGCCGTATGTTGTTACAACATGCTGTGCATCAGCATCTCCTCTACCACTCAGTTTGTCCAGGGATAACACTGGCCATTTTTACATCTTATTTTTCATTCCACCTTCAAGTCTCTTCTTTTTTCACACCGATACAGATCATCTTTACCTACCTCATTGTTGACCTCTGAACAAATATCTTTTGGGCACAAGATGTTACATAAAACCAGGATGGTCCTAACACAGCAGGGACATTCCATAACCACGAGGATGGAGGCAAGGACACGGGTCTGTTGCTACATGGATGTGTGTGACGAGTGTATACTTACCATAGGTGACGAGTGTGTACTTACCATAGGTGAGAGTGAGGGAGGTAGATTGGCATACAGATCAAAGAACAACTTGAGTGTGTTTCCATCCAGAAAAGCTGAAATAAAAAAAAAGATAAAATTTTGGTTTTGTTCGAGGGTAATAAGCTTGGTTCCATCAAGCTCATGATACAGTTAAAGCAAGTAAATGTGATGCCCATGACATCCCATCAAAAATGTACTTCTCCACTCCCCTGGCAGCACAGGAGCATGTAGTCTGTGGAGCATTTTTGTTCTTTTTTTAGCCCCCAGGATTATGTATGTTTGTGCATCTATAGTAGAGCGTGTGTTCTGCCTCAATTGCAAGATTCTGCAACACCATAGGTATTTAGCTCTTTCAGTGCTAAGTGCAACTAAAGAGGATCCACTGAAATCAAATCAGTCTGAATTATCATAAGGATCCCAAATTCGCATCGCTCGTAAAAGGACCTTCCATTCAAGTACCAGTTCCAGAGAGAATATCCCAGGCCAACAGCTTTTCCTTGGCACACATTGGGCACAAAAAGCTGTGGGCTCTGTCCAAAATTTGGCACTAAAAGAGTTGATATGAAAACGTAATTTACACCACATTCTATGCTGCACCCAATCAGGCGATCGAGTTTTAAATTTGTTACTGACGAGCTATCAAGTCTTCTGTTGAAAACCTTTTCACTATTTTTCCAGTTGTAGCCCTCACTAGAATAGATGCAAATTCAGCTTTTCAGCTTATCAACTGCCCAAAAAATCTTTATTTCCATAGCATTTGCATAAATTAGGTATGTCCGTAGAAAACAGGCTCCAATTTAATACAAAGAGAAACTTAACAAACCTAATGACATTTTTAACTTTTTAGGGATTCTTTCACAATTACAGCAGGGCTTGCGTTATTCCAAATAAATGCGACTTGTTTACATTGTGTTCTGAAAACCACATGAATCCAAAATTCCGTGCATTAGAACTGTGTGCTACTGTTGGCATACGGTACCGAGTCCGCCTTTGACAGACCACATTTTATCAGGTCTCTAGTTCCATCTTTCCCATCTTATTCTGCCTCCATTAGAAGATCACATGCATCATGCGATCATTTTTGGAGCCATCTTAGGTGTGGTCTCCCAAAGGAGGGACTGTCATTACTGCACGTTTCTGTTGACTGTTTCGATGCCAACTGTAACTAAAGTCGAACTGCTTAAGACCAACTGCTCTCAATTATAATTACGATGTTAGATTCATACTCCTTGCAAAAAAAAAAAAAAAAAAAAAACTTTCATACAAGTGCCTGCATGTCTGTAGTTCTTGACAATACAATGGTCCTGGTCCACAACTTTCCTGAGCATGCTTTGGGTGCACTGCACTCAAAGCACGGAGGGTAAAGCTGTTGATTCAGTCCAAAACTTGGCACTGAAAGAATTAAACAATATAGATGGGAGGTCAGTAATGCAATGGCCTCTCTCCTGATTTCTATCCGGGACTTTATCACTAACATAATACATAACAGAAACGCTCAAGATGACCAGTCCACACGGCAAATTTGTGGCTTAAAGCTGCTAACCTGAGCGCCAGTTGGTGGGTATTTGTACTGTGCACAAATCATCTGAGGACTCGTCTGTTGATGTCCCAATGAAATCAAAGGTAAGACAGTTGTGGGCCAGACGCAGGGTGTGGGTTAATAGGCCGTGCTGCAAGACAGGGCAAACATTTTGTATTTCATGAAAAATATCACAGAAAAACACAAACCTCATGTTCATAGATGTATGATTTCACTAATATAATTTCACTAATCTATAATATAACACACACACACACACACACACATTAACTCTTTCACAGTTTTCTATATATAAACTATGCTGGAGAGAGAGACAGACACCATTTCTACCATTTGCTTCATGTAAAGTACAAAGCTCATGACCTTTGACCTTACAAGATGATTTAATGATGGCCAATAGTCTCCTTGTTGACTGTTTTTTCAGTGCGAATGAAAAAATACAACCACAACTAGCCATTTCCAGAAGCATACCAAATACTCTATTGGAAGTAATAATTATTGTTTACATTCATACTGAGAAGGATGTGCCTAATACAATGAAAAATTTGAATGCACTCAAAATATGAAATACACACACTTTTTTTAGAGCATCAGAAGATGCAGTCGATGGTGTTATTTGCACGATTTACTCTTTCGCATAACAATAAACCCTTTTCACATTTTCATTTATATGCAAAAGGAAATTAAAAAAAAAAACATCTGCACCATTTTTAACCATTCACCTCACTGCACCTCATAAGATGGAGGGCTCCACTTGCCCAGTCTCAGGCTAACTTAATAATTAAGTTAGCCTGAGACTGGGCAACTAGCAGGGTTATCCAGTCTGCTATTGACCACCCTTTTAGTGGATTCTAATCAACTAAAACCGTTGAAGTGTAGGAGTTCATTATTATTAGCTTCCTACTTTGCTGGACTTGTCAGAGGCTGGTGAATTCTGTTCGGTAAGACGGTGAACATGAATATTTACATTAACTATTTACAGGTCTGTCCTCTGTGAATCAGCAGAGGCTAGATGTTTAGTTAGATACATCAGTGTTTTAAAGGGAAGGATAACATTAATTATTGCTGTGCATATAGACAATGTAGCTGCATTTATTATGTAATTGTTCGGATGTCAGTCACATAATGGCTCCTAGTCTACTTTACAGTAGTGCTGGACTACATTATTAACTCATTCCACATCAGTCCCTGATATTTCCATATATTTACCTAGATTTAAGACAACAATTGCATATTTAAATTCTTCATGACAAGAGCTTTCGTTCGAGTACCAACATGCCTAGTCTTGAGTCAGTGGTTCTGGCAAGTCATGCTGCAGCTGCTGCAAGGACAGATGCAGCATGACTTGCCAGGCAGTGCGAGAACCACTGACCAAGGCCTGTGACATGTTTATTTGCTTGACCGGCCATGTGTGCTAGATAGGACCAAAGAAGCATGTCTCTCTTTGTAACCCATTGGAGAGAAGGGTCTCCCCTCTTAAATATTGGTCACGTCTGGATCATAAGCCCAATTTATTTGTGGTATATGACCTAATATTTAGAACAATATTACTATCTAATTGGACAGGTGGAGTAAGTTTGCAGATTCTCAATGCACACCATTAAGGGTATACAGGAAGTTAGCAGTGACTTTCACAAATTACTGAATATAACTTTGGATTCCCCCCCCCCCCCCCAAACTTTGTTTGAGATATAATAATTTTGGTGCCAAATGAAACACTTTGGCATCATTTTTATACACCAGTCAAGGACAGGGTCTTACTGGATGTCTTCATTTACGCTATGTCTATTTGATGGATTGTTTTCGAAAATGAAACTTGTTTAAACCAAAGCCACTTGGATGCCACACAATTTCAAGTGCTCAAACGTGAAGCAGAATTGTCAGTAAGATCCGGCTCAGCAGACAAGTGAAAACAAAAACCAAATCCTTTCACTACCCAAGGCCAGGGCATCCACTGATATGAACTACCTTAGGGCACAAGATATTTTGACCAATGACTTTATGGGATGAGTTTCGTGCCTAAATGTCCTGGGAAGTGTCCACTTGGGACGTGCCATACAAGGCAGCATGCCAGTCCCTGCAGCCAACAGCAACTGCTCACCTGTGCCACATCGGTGAAGTCGACAGTCTTGATGATCTCCGAGGCTTTCTTCAAGAGACTACAACCCAGCTGAAAGATCTCGAACAGCTGGGTGTCTCTGAATGAGGATGCAATCTTCCTGTGTTTTGTAAGCGAACGACTGGCTTCAGCCTGGTGAACAGTAACAATATCATATATTAAGAGTATCAAGAGTTTCATAACACAAGGCTTGTTGACTGCTATGGAATCATACCTAAAATGCATAATATACATTTCTAGCGTCTCTTATTTAAGTCATGCTCTAATAATTTACATTGCAAAGAAGCATAATTTTTTTCAAAATGTATACATTTTCAAGCATGCAAGTATTTTTAATGAGAATCAAGGACTTCCTGGTCCCTATACTTTCTCCTCAGTTAAATATATATATATGTATTTTTTTTTTGTAGAGAACATTTTATTCTTGTTCCTGAAATTCGAGCAACATCTGCAACGTGCACACATCAGTTTACCTACTTCACCTGTTTCTGATATGCTTGTTTGACCCAAGATGAACTGTATGATGACAATGTTTTTTACTGGTACACTGACATTGAACATACAGACTGGGTATTTACCTCACTAACCTGGTTCATCTCACATACTAGCTGGGATAACAGCTGCACCCCGATCATCACCAGATGTGTCATGCCGCTCTGAAATAAAATTGACATAATTAGAACATCATTTAAGGAGGTCCCCCTGGGGTCTTTGCTTTTAATTTTATGGCAAGTCCCGTCTCGCCAGGATTGTTTATCACTTCTTTTTTCATGTACAGGGCTTTCTACATTTAGCAAGCCCTGTGACTATGACCGCCCCTTGCAAAACACCCTTGGCCCTAGGGTCGTTACTGAGTAAAAACACTTCCATTGTGACCTTCACTTGGAGGATTATTTATGGCTACAAAAACAGATCTGACTTTGCGAGACAAAATAGTGTCCTCACATTACCCTCAGCCTTCAAGCCCCCCCCCCCCGCCAATTTATGACCAATCTTTAGAGGGTGCAGAAAGTCATAAGGTAAAGATTACCCACACGTAATTTCAAGCAAAGCTTTCCTGAGGCACTTAATCTTACCAAGTTCCATACACTCTAGTTGCAACAAGGAAATAAGACTTTCTTTAACACTTTCCCACTTGCATTTAGACTGATCGAGAACTGAGTTTGCACCTTTCCTCGCCGTGGGGTGGGCACCATGTCAAAGCAAGTTGTTGACAAGGAGCATGTTATCTTGGTAAGTACATGTGCTATCCACAATTCTTGTTCAAACTTATTCTTCAATACTCTTAAAAGAAAACATTAAAGCAAACAGCATTTGACCACCAGCTGGTTTTGGCCGGTTTAAGCATGAAAGGGTTTATAGACCTTGTAACCTTGCTAAACAAGATAGAAGAATGACACCCACAATGGGAAAGGATGCAAACTAGACATACCTTCGATACAAACGTTGACTGAAGGGTCCGCCATTTGCTCAAATTAGGTCATAGTAACACCAAAATCTAATAAGTTCATCTAGCCAGGAAAGGTAAGCATATTGCCAAATTTGAGCAAAATACATGGAGGTATTCTGTAGATATCACGGTACCGAGAATGCGTACATCTGGGCGGACAACCCGAAAACTGAAAGGGTCCCCCCTTAGAGGCGGACCCTTAAAAAAACCTGAAAATAATTTAGTCAAATGTCCAATATTTCGGCATATCCCCCCCCCCCCCAACCTACTCTGCAGTGAAAGCGAGGGTGCTACTAACACAATTAGTACATGTACATTAATCAGTCAATGTTACATGGACAACATCAACAGTGCTGAAGTGTAAGTTGAGTGTATCTGTCCTCTTTATCTGCTCTCAAACAGCTTTCTTACATCTGCATGAGAATATCAAATAGTCAGCAAGGGGTATGACCTGAAAATGCATAAGTTTTCACGTGAAATCCATCGGCCCTTATTTCTCAAATGGACAAGACATATGACACGGAAGGATTAACTTACCTGCAAGAACTGGTTTACGTCGGTGGTAACATTCCTAAATACATACTCGTCCTTAATAATATCAAACCAGCCCAACTTTGTGGATACGAGAAAACAACTGCAAACAGAAACCAAAGATAACACATTTTAAATTGCTATATACGGTAACACAAAGCCATATTTTTTTCCCATTCACGGAAAGTAAAGTGTACTCTTTTTTAACTTGGCTGAAATTAACTGGGTTTGCACTGGAATCTTAGATCCCACAGCTCACTACACAAATTGAAGGTTTTTTAAACACACATTTAACAAATTTGATTTTGACTACAAAATTCTATTCAGCACTGTCCTTGGAATGAAATGGATACCACGTTTGAGCATGTTTTCACCAAAAATTCATCAATTAAGTTGTTTGCATTTCAGCAACTGCTGTCTCATCAATCTACTTATCCTATCATTAAAGACTGGAAGTGCTGTGAATACATTCATTTTTACAGGCTCTTCAGAGTTTAGCAGTTTTACATTTTGGAGCTTTCACTGAAATTTTAAAATTCACTATTTTTCTTACAATTCCTGTCAATCACATGTTAAAAATCTTTTTCACTGGGTTCTTATTTTGGTGGTTTTAAAGCAGCAGTGAAATTAAATGAACTCCCAGTATATTACCACAAGCAGTAATACTATCGATAATTTCCAGTGTGACAGTTACCTGAAAGGCACTAAGCTTCTATGGCCCAGGGGGACCCAAACTACATGGCAATCTCCTTGGCTGGAGTCATGTTCGATGATATTAACCCAATACCTGGCCTAATATAGGCTGCTAGTCATAAGCTAATACAGGTGGCATTTGGTGACAGAGATTTTGGACTAAGTCAACAGCTTTTCTTGGCGCGCATTCAGCCCAATGCACGCCGAGAAAAGCTGTTGACCTGGGGTATTCTCTCGAACCAAAGGCACACTGATACTTGAATGAAGGCCTTTTTAGGAAGAATATGAATCTGGGATCCTAATGATAATTCAGACTAGTCTGACTAAAGTAGATCGATTTTAGACATGATTAGCACTGAAAAGAGTTTACACTTTTAGCTAAAATTGGCAGCAGATATCTCTCTCTCTCTCTCTCTCTCTCTCTCTCATCTCTCTCTCTCTCTCTCTCTCTCTCTCTCTTCTCTCTCTCCTCTCTCTCTCTCTCTCTCTCTCTCTCTCCTCTCTCTCTCTCTCTCCTCTCTCTCTCTCTCTCTCTCTCTCTCTCTCTCTCTCTCTCTCTCTCTCTTCTCTCTCTCTCTCTCTCTCTCTCTCTCTCTCTCTCTCTCTCTCTCTCTCTCTCTCCCTCTCCCCCCCCCTCCCTCTCTCCCTCCCTCCCTCCCGTTTTATACTGGTGATCACATAAAACATGCGGAAAGTTCCAGGATTACCTACCTGAACCAAAGCTTGCTGTACAAAGTTGATCAGCTTCGGTCTGCTTCCAAGGTAATTTAACACATAATTGCCTGAAACACAAAATACACCGTCCTGTAAAACCCGTAGTACAACGGCAATTCACCTTTACTATAAAAAGCTGTCCCATACCTTGCAGCACATCTTGACAAATGTAACCCTAGCAATACACAGATTCTGAAGCTGTCTTGGAGGTGTCTGGAGGTCATCCACATACCACATTGTTTCCATGTGACATTGGTTTAACTTGGCAACACAGGGCGCAAAAGTCACTCATTTCATCATTTCAAGTCACTACAACTGGATTCAATGGTTTCAAACCTAAACACCCCATTGATTCCAGACTAATATGTGCTTATAAGAGACGTTTCATAGAAGTACCCGCATATTTGTATTTCCACAGCAACAGCAATGATCCAGGTCAACAGCTTTCCTCAGTTAACTTACTGCATTTGCACTCAACGTGAGCCACGGAAGCTGTTGACCTGGTCTCTTAATTTTGCACTGAACTTATAAATATAAATATTAACATATTTGCAAAATACACTTTTAGTATGTGCACCTACTACGGATATGACTATGTATTGCTTTGCAACACAAATCACTATTTCATTTGCTCACAACTTCAGTCCTCGTGTCTCATTTTGGCGACTAATTCCAAAGCTTTGTGGACTGAGTAAAGAGCACTCCTGGGCACAGCGTGCTTGACATACAAATCCAAGAGGGGATGGTGATTCAGCTTTTGATTGCACTCTCCATGAAATTCCTCAGGTACATCACTATCTACAGGAATATGGAATCAGTAAGGTTCTGCTGTGTTCAAAGACTCACGCATATCAATTCTCTGTTCCAGTGGCAGAGTAGCGTTAGGACGAGACACCATCTTGGTCAGAGTTGTGGCAGCCAATAGCTGGGCATACGGACTCTACAAAGAAATGAACAACATTCATAAATATACTGCCAGGATTTCTGCCAGAGGGTAAAATGGGTAAAATTACGTACCCTAAAATTTTCTCAGGGAAAGACTCCATACCCTAAACTATTTGAAAGTAACATGCAAAATGATGCATGCTGAGCATTCTGAGGCTAAAAATTAAGACTTTTAGCCTCCAGAAAAGCTGTAGAATTGATTCTAAAGCATGTAAATTTTAAAGATTTTCTGGGGGAGGACCCTCAGACCCCCCACCCCCACGATAATGATATGGATTCAGCATGTAACGTCTTTGCTTTGGAATGTTTCCGTACCCTAAAATTTTTTTCTGAAGGAAACCCTGACTGCTATTAAAAATTAAAAAGATGCCACTGCTCAATGTTGAACACAGCAGCATCTTTTTACTGACCATGAGTATATATATCTTGCATGTCTGTGCCACGAACCCTTGAACCGACCAAAACCGGCTGGGGGTCAAATGTCGTCTGCTTCAGTGTGTTCAACTAATTTCAACAGCAATTAAAAACAATTTGACTGAGAATTGCAGATGAGACATATTAAAATCACATGCCCCAGTACAACAGCTTTCCTTGACACGGGTTAGGCACTTCATCCCTAACCCATGCCAAGTAAAGCTGTGGAATAAGTCTAAATTCAAGGAGAAAGGGTTAATCAATTTGACTGAGAATTGCAAATGAGACATTTTAAGATCATATGTCCCAGGGCAACAGCTTTTTCTTGGCATGGGTTAATAGGCACTAAGTACTTAACCCATGCCAAGGTAAGCTGTTGACGAAGTCTAAATTCAAAGGGGAAAGGGTTAACTGAAATTAATGTTTACATGCATGGGGGGGGGGGGATTCCCTATAAACACAGAACTTTGTCATAAGGCTGTCCCAAATGATGTAAAAATACATGCTGAGACTCGCATGCCACCCCACTGGGCCAAGATTACCTGCCCCTGTTTTGAACTGTGCACTTTGAGCAAGCTCCAACAATTCGAGACATATTATCAATCACAAGAAGACACTGCCACAACTTGTACAAGTGCATCTGGCATACTTTAGGGAAAATTCCTTCAACAGCAACACATGGCATGCATCTAGATTTCCTACCAATATTTCTGTCCCTTTTACTACGTAACGGTCAAGATAAGCCACTCTGAGACAGGCACACTGATGGAAACCCCAACAGTGTCACTAATATTTGTGCGGATAAAGAACACTTGTTCCAAACAGAAAGGAGGACTCCTTAGAACTTTGTATCAATTTCAGTGTTTGAACAACATGACCATGACCTTCCAAACCGTTACTTTCATGCACATTGTCTGTTTTTGCTGAGAAATACTGTGGTAGTTTTCTCTGTCTTACCTCGGCGATTCTCAACATTTTGCCAAGAAACACTGAGGTAAAGATGAGTGAGAAAGGTACCTAGGCATTTCTCGGCATTTTTGCCAAAAAAAAACGCCATTGGAATTTGACTTGTCCTGGGCTAGAAGACATGCAAATAATAGAGCCCTGTGGTCCCTCTGTAACATAACACAATGTCTTACATTTCCTCTTTCAAGCAGAAGCTGACATTTGTTGAGACAATCTGGAGAGCTAGCAAACTGGACCAACGTCTTCTCGGCATCGCTGCGCAAGTTGGCATCTGTGGTCTCGTACAGCTGTTTACACAGGACCTCCAACTGCCCGAGCTCCTGTTCAGGAATGAAATAAAGATAAAAAATTTCAGTCAGTGAGCTGCGATCTTTCCATAAACTATATAACTGTACGTGTGCATTCCAGCTCCGGCATACACTATGGGGCATGATGACTTGTCAGGGAACCACCAAAAATGGTTGAATGTCATGTCTTCAGCTTCCATGGTTAACCTTGGGATTGGGGCGGCTGATATCAATGATGATAGGCATCCAGTCTAGACATTTTGTTGCTAAATTTACATCTATACGCTGAATGCATTTTTTTTTATAATAAACATAGCTTTTACCATAAAATTTGGATTTGTCACATCTTGTGCATGGCATAACACCAGGAGTTGACAACAATAAACCACAATTAAAATTACAGAATTGAGAATTCATGGATAATTCCTTGAATTCTCAAATTCTGTAATGTTCATTATGAGCTAGATGAAGAGATGTTTGTGGCATGTATGCAGTGTAGGCCAAAATAGATTCAATATATATGGTTTGCATATTTTGATAATGACTGTGTCCAAAACACAAAGGTGGAAAATGGTATGGTTGACCTGCAACCTCCTTTTAAAAATCATCTCTCTTTATTTGGAGGTTTCCAACACTGTTGTATACAACCCACATACACTTTCCATGAAAATAGGAATGGTCACAAAATTAGCAATTATACGTCCTCAGCTAAATGCACAACCGAATAAAAAGAATTCTTGCATGTTAGAGTTGTTACCCCACTGATTGCCATTAAAAGTAACCTTCAATGAACAGGTAACTTTTAAGCCTCAGAAAATAAAATGAAATTTCTGAAACCAAGATTTACCATGAAAATGTTGCTGCTTCTATATCCAGTGGTTTTTATTATTTTTAGTGATTAAGTTGCAAATTACATGGGGAAGTAGTGAGAATACACAACTCTGGCCCTGTCGACCAGAATGCCAGCCACAGCAAGGATACAGGACCCTTCTATTCTTACTCTTCCCAGTTTGCCCATGCATTACTCAAGACTCCCAAGAGTCTTGGGAAGGCGGCGTTTGTACAGTGTGTACCCGACATGTTTTGGCTACGTCTTGCTACTTAGACATGGCACTGAGCCTAACTATCCATGTCCATGCCTTTCAACTCTCCTGCATTGACTGGCAGACTCCCAATTTGGAGGTTCCAAAAACTGTTAGAATGGGACAAGAATTTAGGGCAAAACTGCCATGTTTTTGTTTGTTTTTGTTTTCATGCACCTTTCATTGGAATATCCTGAATGATCACACATCTTTGGTTGTTAAAACCTATGCATGTCCCAAACCACATAACAAACATTTTGCTCTTGGTCTATTCTTAACCCTTAAAGTACTAATCACAGCTATACTGGTCTTCTCATTCCGTTAAATATATAATGGCTATAAGATTCAAATTCCTCGTGAAGATACCTTTCATTCAAATACAATGGTCCCTGTCTTGAGAGACCACCCCTAGGGCAGGTGAAAATGTGGTCTCTCAAAACAGGTGGTCTTTCATTAGAGGTGAAATAGCATGGAAAAGATAGAACGGTGTTCTGAGAAAGTGGTCTTAAAAAGATATGCGGTCTCTCATTGGAGGGGTCTCTCAAGACAGGTACCACCGTACCAGCAAGCCTAGTCCCAAGCAAAAAGTAGAACAGCTTTCCCTGGGACACTTTGCACACAGTGGGCGCAAAGTTTCTTGAGGAAAGCTGTTGCCTCAATCTTAAATCTGCGCTTTAGGGGTTAAATAATTATAAAAGATGTCACTACATGTGTGTATACATGACCATAGTAAGCAGGCACACATATACATGAAGAGGTTGGTGGATGCACACGTGGGCACATATACAAAAACTTCCACTTCATCCACAATCACATCCACCACCTTGAAGAACAGGGGACAAAGGTTACTCTCAATGTCAATCACAATGGAAGTCACACTCATTATTATGATACGTATAACCAAACGTCAATGTTTCTGTTAACCCACAAATGGGGTCTACTACCCTTTCAAAACCTGAAATATACTCCGAAAAAATTATGAAGGGTCACAAGTCTTGTTTATTTAATAACATGACAAACTGGTGAAAATCTTATCTTCTCCCCTGAATTTCCCTTCTTATGAACCACTGAAAAAAATCCTAATGGAAATACTGAAAGTAACTGACTTTCCAAGAGAGGATCACATGTGGTATGTGTGACCTTGATAATTAAGTCGAGGTGACCTACATACAACCCCAACCTAGGTCCACCTAAATGCATAATCCCATCAACTTTGACCTACTTTAAACATTCTTAAGTAGCACTCGCACAGAATCTGATTTCACATACATGTAGGGTCACTTAAAGTGACCCTGTCTCCTTGAGAATCAGGGCATGGTGAGGCTAACATAAAAACCACCATAGGTTTCACACATACGCATATTCCTCCCAAGTTTCATCAAGTTTTTTTCGAATTCTTCCAGGCTTATTCATCGCAAGGCAACCTAACTTTTCAAGAACAAGAAGCAGCAGAAGAGGGCACTAAAATAATACATGTGCAGTGAAACCTGTTTTGAGAGATCACCCTTAGGGCAAGCCAAAAAGTGGTCACATAAGGCAGGTGGTCTCTCAATGGAGGTATCATAACATGGGAAAGATAGCAAAAGGGACATAGCAAACATGGTCTGAAAAGGCAAGTGGTCTCTCAAAACAGGTTTCACTGTATACATAGTCTCCCTGGTCACACCAGGAGACGTACTGAGTCCAAGATGAGGATTTCTCATGCCCTACCAGCTGAGAACACAGGAATGCTGCGGGTCACAGCTCAAAGTATGTCCAAGACATTTGTAGGCTCAGTGTGTAACCTGGCACTGAAAGTGCAACCAGGACACTACTACACGAGCACATTTGCTGCTTCTATGACCTTGAAAATATGTCAAGGTCACCCAAAATGACACAGATACAACACGTTTATAGAATGCTTCTATGGTGCAAATGTCACTGCCCAGACTTCAAACAGTTGTTGCAACATGAAGCAAGCTGTCCTGAATACCAATGCCCAAGCATCACTGGTTCTTCAAACACATAAAAGGCACAGAAAAAAAAAGTTGTTGCTCCTTGTTCATGTGACCTTGAAAACAGGTCCACTGCATGCATAATCTTACATGCACACAGGGGTTTTATGATAGTCCTATATGCTATTACAGGCCTAAATAATTATCCTTCTACAGTAAAACCTCTCTAACCGAACACCCCAGTATACCGAACACCTCTCTATAGTGAACACCATTTCTCTGTCCCAAGTATATACTTCCAATGTAAGCAAACCTCCCTATACCGAACACTTTTTTCTGGTCCCAAGGGTGTTTGGTATAGGGAGGTTTTACTCTTTGAATGAATCTTGAGTTGCACATCTGGACTGTAAGTCTTTCCACGTCTCCCTGTACCACCTTCTGTGGCATGGGACCTTACATAAATGGCAAAGAGTTGTGACAAAAGTCACCTGTATGGGCCATGTTTAAAGTTTTACATACCGAGAATCCAGGCCTTGAATTCATTACCAACTTGCCTGGTGGATTCAAAAGTACACTCTTTGAGGCTGGCTTCAGCCAACCTAATTTGTGTTGGATGGGCTGCCACCAGCTCGTCCATTCCCGCACATGGTTCATGAGCCTTTACCTGCTTAAGCCTTAACCTCCATGAGCCTTAACCTCCATATGCCTTTACCTCCATTAACCTTTACCTTCATAAGCCTTTATCTCCATACGCCTTTACCTCCATAAACATTTACCTACTTAAGCCTTTACCTCCATAAGCCTTCACAAGCCTTTACCTTCATAAGCCTTTACCTCCATAAGCCTTCACCTTCAAAAGCCTTTACCTTCATAAGCCTTCACCTTCACAAGCCTTTACCTCCATAAGCCTTCACCTTCATAAGCCTTCACCTTCACAAGCCTTTACCTCCATAAGCCTTCATAAGCCTTTACCTTCATAAGCCTTCACCTTCACAAGCCTTTACCTCCATAAGCCTTCACCTCCATAAGCCTTCACCTCCATAAGCCTTCACCTCCATAAGCCTTCACCTTCATAAGCCTTTACCTTCATAAGCCTTCACCTTCACAAGCCTTTACCTCCATAAGCCTTCACCTCCATAAGCCTTCACCTCCATAAGCCTTCACCTTCATAAGCCTTTACTTCAGACATATTTATGTCGGCCTTAATGTTTACTTCACATAAAATTGATGTAATGTTGCTGTCCAGTCCATTACATGTGCAAGCCTCTGCATTCCCATTGGCTTAATGGCCCAAAGGCCTTAAAACCTCATTTGATACACAACAGATTTACAGCGCTCACTTCTCACAATGACCTGGCTTTTTTTTTGTCTTGCATGCACCATCACTGGTGTTTTGTTTATGATCACTCAACATTCCTTGCTACCATAAACAGTTAAAAAGGTTTTTACAGAGCATAGCATAAAGTCACAATTAGTCGATAAAGTGATAACGCAAGCTTGCAAATATATGTGAACAACTGTCTACACTTCATCCATCATTGTGGCCTGGTGAAGCACATGTTCAGTCCCAACATGGGCACAGGTGATCGATCAAGACAGCAACTATTGGGTGGTACTGTTCGGCTCTCAGGGCCTCATTTTTTTGTGGTTTATAGTCGCACCAACTGAAGAAGTCATTTTTTTTTATTACTGCTGCCCACAAAACGTGACAGAACAGATTCTAAACATGGAAGCTGAGGAATTGACCGTTTTTTTTTTGTTTTTTTTTTTTTTTAGTTTTCATTGATCATATAAAATGATAATTTCTATTTTGAAATATATACCAGGGTTTCTTTTAACCCTCAAATGGGGGTATATTACCCTTTCAAAAATGCAATACCCCTTCAGCAAAATTCTAAGGGTCCCAACTTCCTATATTTTCTTTGTTAATTTTGCAAAATATAGCTACAAATTTGACTCTCTTTCAGGTTGGGACCCTCTGAAAAAATTCCTAACGGAAACACTGCATGCTGACAACTGCACATTGTTTCAAATTATAGAGTCGAATCATTTAATCCATAACATTAGGTATAGACCACTGCTCCTGTCCCTGTCCTTTTGGCTGTAGCCTCCAAGAAACTCCAGCACTATAAACTCTATTGCCAAATGCTAGCTAAGGGGAAAAAATGCATTTTTAATTCATACCAGCATAAAAAGTACCAAAATTAGGGTTTGGCACTATCAAAACACAACTGTATATATTTAATACTTCCTGCTTGACACACACAATCGTTTCTTTTCAAGGAAAACTTGCCACACCCAAATTTGCCACCTTCATGAAATTTTGTCTACAGCAAAACCTGCGTAAAGTGGGCACCCTTACAACCGGAGCAAAATGCCCACTTTAAGGAGGAGACCACTTTACAGAGGGTCAGCCATTTTGGGTTGTGTGGATGAGCAACAAAGATAAGGGAGGGGCTATACATATGCATGCATACACATGTACATGTATATTTATATATACATGTTTACAGATACATGTATCTTAATCTCATATGAAATAAAAGAGAAAAGATAGAAAATGACATTTGAAGAATTAAAAGCTAAAAGTGGCAAGTCCTGATGCAATAAAATAACACTTTTACCAAGTGAAATATTTATTGAACAAAATAATAGTGCCCACTTTGACAGATTTTGGTACATTTAGGGTGCCCAATGCCCAGATTAGGGAGGTGCCCACTTTAGAGAGGTGGCTTTAGAATGTAGTCAATAGGAAAAATGAAACAGGACTGAAGAAAAGTGCCCACTTTAGGGAGGGGTCCACATGTGGAGGTTTTACTGTATGTATGCACCTAGATCTAAATTCTTATGTTCTGTCCTTGTCATTTATATTATGCAGAGTCTCCAGAAATACCATTTTTGCAGTGATAATGGGATAAATGTACTTGATGGACACTTAAAAGTATTCACACAATGCTCTGTTACACAATTACCGATATATGTGAGAAGCCATTGTTATCGAGCCTTACATTCCTTTTAACTTAAATCCACCCAAAATGCAATGTTCCTGAGACACTGATGGTTCACCTGCATTTCTGGATTTGCACCAAAATCCACACCAGAATAACTGGCATGTACTTCAGTGAGGGTTATTATTCAAGGCCATTCCTACTGCCAGGATTGTATTATCCTGCACGTGGTCTCAAAATGGAAACAAATTTGACAAAGAAATGTAATCAAGGGTCACCAATGTGTGGTCTTACTGAGACATGCAATCTACATCATAGGAGTTGGTTTTTATCATGTTTATACCATGTCCCATTTTCATTGTCCTATAAAGTACCTGTTTGACAATTCAAATTATATTGGACACCTTAAGTTTCTTTCTTTTTTTGGGGGGGGGGGTTGGCATTTAATAAAAAATAGGTATGTAATTTATACAGAAGAAGCCACTAAACATTGGCCTACAATAGCCAATAAAGTAGCACACCAGTCGTCCTTTGAATTATACAAACTGTCATGAGCAGTGTTTCTGATTGGGAAGAAATGATTCTGGGCAGGAAATCAGGAGCAGCAAAGCGGCGGGTGGTTTCCTTGCCCAGAATCATGGGAGTGCCAACTACAAACACACGTTAATGGTTTGTATTTATCCCATGGAATACTCGGTTTAAGTAGACAACAAACGATAATTTTCCAGCAAAAAAAAAAAAAAAAAAGAGGCCAGAAGTACGTAGAAAAGCACAACCATTCAACACTGCCACGCGCGAATGAAATGGTCTATTTTTCAAGAAATGTAATGTGGTACCATGTGATGCCAAATGCAGACGTCATAGCCATAACACATACCTTTACATTGTTCATACACCTGTCTGACCACAAGTTTCAAGACTTTTTCAAGACTTTTCCAGACTGATTCGTCCAAAATTCCAAACTAACTTTGAGTAACATAAGGGCCAACACTTAACAAGAACAACATGTATCATTTAACTAAAGTTCCACATTTCTGTCCCAAATGAATTAAAATACCCAAGTCTGAGTACAAATATGATTTTCCAAACTTTTCAAGACACACAAGTGTGAAATTCAAGACTTTTCAAGGCCTTGAAGGGCATGACCTTAAATTCCAAACTTCTCCAAACTTTTCAAGGCTTGTATGAACCCTGCTTTATTACCCTCCCAAAGGCCCCATAATGGGATAAATAGTCATCCAGAACAAATCCGAACATGAGCTACAGTTCTTGGCAGGAACTGAGCTAAGATAAGTGGAACCCAGCAGAGCTGAATTTAAGAGACAACAGGCCACTAAACATATTCCAACATATTTTTCAGTTGAATATATTTGGTATGTATACCGTCCACAATATATTACATATTGCTTTATGGCTTCACTTATCTGCTTGAGGATGTGATGTGTGAAGCTGTCCCTGTTGCCTTTACAACTCTCTGGTGACCATGTGACTGTACAACATGAAGGTGAAGACTCCTGTTCAGCGCCGTGCAATTTTGTGTTGAATTACACTGTGTTTTACTCCAAAACTGTCACAAAAGAAAATATGAAACGGAACAGGGTCTTGACCTGCTGCATCAACTTTCCACCAGGTATGCCGGGCTGATCAGTGGCAAAGTGGTGGACACAAGACAGCGTTTCCATTAGGAATATTTTTCTGGGGCTGGTTTGTGCTCCGATTTTAGTAATGTTTGATGTAGTTTTTAGCTTTTAGTTTTTTTCGTCCTTTTTCTTCCTCTCTTGTGTTGTATGTTCACATGTATTGAATGATGGCAATAAATGGTTGACTGATTGTGTAAAAAATTTTTAAACACAAGCCAGTTTCCCCAAAATTACAGGATGCTCATGAAAACAGCAAACTTACCATGGTGCAGGGCTAACTACCGTATTCATTCCAATTGGCACACTGTGCACTTAAGAAAAAAAATTGACATGAAAATCCAGCCCAGAAAAATCGATCATAAGCGCACAACTGCATTTTTCCCATGGCAAGTCTTCGAAACAGTTGGAACAGTCATCATATTCGTCAGTAAAATCTCGGGTGAAACTATCAATATAAATTTTTTAGACTCACCTAAACACCGTAGGATGATAACATGTATATCAAACTTTATTTCTGTCAATAAAAAACAAACATTTTGGTAAACAGAGGTGACATTCAGACAACTTAATGCCTGGGTCTGCCACCCACGTGAGCAAGCCAGCATGGCTACCTAAACAGGAAGTTACAACAGAGCATGTGCAATATGACAGGAAGTGCTCATTAAAGAGGGAGTTGTTGTTTCAACGTACACAAGGAGATGCAGATAAGGTAAAGAACATTTAAAAAACACAACAAACAAACCATCATGCTTTTTGTGATAAAGAATTGTACTGGACTGAAAAACTATTGATTTCATAGCTAGTCATGCATGGTGATAAAAGAGTTACATTAAAAACCACACCAGTTTCACAGTACAAGTAACTTGGGGATCATTCAGTAAAAGTGGGTGTAGCGCTTATTAGGGGATGTGCGCAAATTGGAATGAATACGGTAATTCTCTTTTTTTTCCCTCTTGCCCTCAGGGCAAGTTCCAGTGGTATCTCACTTGCTCCCTGTAAAAATCCTCTTTTTTGAAAGTACATTTTAGGCTTCAGAGTTCTGTTCAACCCCAGAATAAACAGAAATATTTATGGTTACTATTTACAGGGTGTTGGTCACTGTTTCAACTTTCTACTGCTGTGATTAAAGAGAAACTAAATGTTGCATTAGATACGCTGGCCTTTTGAAGGACAGAGTATCTTCTAGCATCTATGTAAAATTCAACCACAATATAAATTATGAAAATATGCAACTAACTGTTCATCAGATTATAGACTGCCACAATGTGTATACAATGATATCAACCCCTTGGGTCAAATCATCTTGGGACCTCTACCAAACAAAACATCATCAATCCACACAGTGGACACCCGCCACACCTTTTCGTCATACTCAGTGTTACCATGATTATCAGGGTTCACACAGGTCCGTGAGAAGTAAATTCAAGGACTTTCAAGGACTTTTTCAAGCACTTAAATCAAGTTTTCAAGGACCAGATCCAGCAATAGAACACAACAGACAAATTGTTTAAAGCATCACTTTTCAACCCTTTACTAATCAGACCAATGCATATTATTCCACATTTATTATTTATTCCAACCATATATGAATCAGACTCAATTTTTGAAATAGGCAGTAGACTTTCCACAAACTTACAAAGAAGCCTATATGTGGATCATATTACTGAAAGTTCTTTTTAAAAATAAATTCAATATGGATTATTTTATGAGTTTACTGTGACTTATGTAGGCCTACAGCCAGTATGGGTTGTATTCCTGAAATTGACCCTATCTAGTCTATAAAATTGCTACAACTACATATGGGTAAAATAAGACCTGAAGATGTACCTATCCCCATGCACAATTTTCACAAGAATGCCCCAGTTTCTTGTCTATGATGGTGATGTACTTTGTTACCGGTATGTTTGATACAGTGTATTTGTCCCAGAAAGTAGGCTGTACATGTAAATAAGACTCACATAATTGGTTAGGCCTGATTTGATAAAAACTGTCAAAACTACATGGGTTAAAAGGGGGTTAAAAGCAAAAAGATACTTTGTAATATGCAATGTAACATTTTGACAAATGGAATTTGCCAGCCACCTCAAAGGAAAATGACAGCAGAATGTGTTTATCTTAATGTGATTCAAGTTCATAAATGCCAAATTTTGTGGAAAATATTCATATTTCTTGGAAACTTGCCTCATTGGGTGATGCTTAAAAATAAAATTCAAGAACTTTTTCAGGACCTTTGTCCAACATTCTGAATTTTCAAGGTTTTCAAGGCCTTGAGAATGAATGTAGCAAATTCAAGTACTTTCAAGCACTTCAAGAACCTGTGCGAACCCTGGATTATGATGATGTACAATGACATTCACGCCTTGGGTCAAATGATCTTAGGACCCCTGCCACACAAAATTTCAAAACCATGCAGATGACACCTGCCAAGTGTCATGAAGATCCATTGGATGGTTTCCAAGTTATTAAACCTGAGAAAAATGGACATTTTGTTATGATGCTGTTGACACACACCATCAATCACATATGTGTGTGTGTGTGTGTGTGCACGTGCGTGCTCAAATTCCACAAAAAAATATGCCAGAATTACCAGAATTTTTACTTTGAAGATCAGATCCAACTACGGAAAAATCATAAAAGTAAAGCCATATATCCAGTAAACAGAGAACCATCAACATGTGCCCAGTAGTGTAGCAACTCTAATAACCCACTGTACGCACAGTGAATATAGGCATGAAAAAATTCCTGTTGCACTGTACATACATAATCTATTATACACAGCAGCAGTTTTTCAAGTTAAATAATCAGTTTGACACAGTTGATTGTGCCAACACTATTACTAAAGTTAAATACAGGTATAGTATCAGGTAGGATTTGGGAACCTGGGTACACGTACAAACTCCCATTTTCACATCAAAATGGGGGTATATCTGCCATCTGTGCCATTATATATTTGCTAAAATCTGGAATTTTTTTTTGTGGTTGAGAAATTCGAAGTATAAAACACACCTCCACACTTGACACGTTATTACACAGAGTACAGGCAAAGGCACAGGGTCACGTAACCTGCTGTCATCAAGACTGATGACAGCATGCATAGCAGTGCCCTCTGTCATGTGTAACCCTCAGTTGTCCCTCATGTCATAACAGGGATTGTACCAGTCTGGATGATGGAGCAATCAATTTTCAATGGAGTTAGAAATTAGAATGCCTGACACCCCAGGCCTGATACATATAATATAAACATTTGAATGCCTTTGCTCTCCAATTAAAATTCTAGAGCACTGTGCATCAGTAACCTGTGATAAACCTGTTAAAAAAAAAAACAAACAAACAAAAGCAAAAATAGGCTATGAAACATGTTGAGTAGTTATCCGCTGAAGACCCTTTAATTTATTTGGGCTGATGCAGTCTATATCAAAATTTTACAGAGGAACGCGTGCAATATGGATAATAATAATTCCATATGTATATAGGTTAGACAGGGACAGGTTAGCTTAAGGAGAGTAAAGAGTTCGGACTGCGGAATAGGGTAATGACTACTAGGAAGTGCTTCTGGGCAAAAAGACACAAATACAACACTGCTTTACCATTGGTCATTGCTGCACAGTTGGCCTAATTATACTGTTATATACAGTTCTGGTTTTTTGGATGAGGAGGCACCACGGATCTGTTTACTCTAACATACATACACAGGCTTTGGTGCATGTTGGTGTACACAGGTCGATATGCCCATGCAGAGACCAGAATTGTTTTGCCACATGAAACTTTGCACTTTTGTATTATCCATCTCGTTTTTTTTTATCCAAAATGCTTGTAAAATGACCAGTGCTGTCATAATCATCTCGGCTATAGCTGATTTTTGCTTCTTTTTTCACCTGAACAGGGTGCACACTGTTCAGTAGTGCATACAATCTCCAAATGATGTAACATGGGACAAATTGCATTTTCAAATTTTGATAAGCCACTTCCTTTTTAACTAGTGCAGAATGACTTGTCATGTATTGAAATGAACAAAAGAATTGGCTACCCATTTTTGATTTTGACCAACAATTTCATGATTGGTAAGCAAATCCAGTTACTTTGTGCCTTGGACTAGCTGAATATTGATGACATGTCACTTTGCCAACACATTGCTTGAGAGGTCTGTATGGGCAACATGAGAGCTCTGGACTGGGTCCACTAACCTGGCAAGTTCCAAAGCAGTGCATCCTCATGTTTAGACTTACAGCAAGACATCTGACAGTGTCTCAAACAATACCAAAAACAGAAAGGACATGGTCATATGACAACACATGTTATTGCCTGACTGACAGATGGTGCTGTTCATGCAAATAAGTGATGAAAGTAGACCGAAATTTTTCAATTGCTAATCACACAAAAAAATATAACTTGATGATCACTTACCATGCTCACATACATGATGTGACAAACATTGACTAAAGCAGCACAAGTACAGTTTTGCCTGAATGATACCTTTTTTGGATTAGGTGGAGGGGCACAATTATGTGAATTTGTACCAGTGCATTATATATCTTATATCAGCTGAAACATTTTACTTTATATTGCATAGCCATCAGCTGTCCCATTTTCAGCGGGCGTCTCCCGTTTTGGAGCCTCAAAAAGTTCTTAAAATGACAGGGATTTTGAGGCAAAATTTGACTATTTTCTTTGATTTCATGCACTTTTTACAAGAACCTCCCGGTCATGTGTCCTTGGGGGTTGACACCTATGATATTGTGTACAAGTTATCTACAATGTAAAAATGGTCTCAAAATCTATCAGTCTCTTGAAATTGTTTTCTAAACAAAAAAACAAACAAAAACAAATAAAATAAAATAAAGGAAAAAACAAACAAAACAAAAGAAGTGGAGGCAACACTGGTAGTGGGTGGACTGTTTCCTCAGCATTTTGGAGCTGCAGTCTACAAGTAGCAACTGTAAAGCAGTTTATGTGCACATTAAGTTCTGACATACTGTGCATAACTACATACAAATAAAATTAATTTTTAGTGAGCACACAGTGTCAGCTCCTTTGGTAAAATGCATGTAAAAAAATCAAAACTTACATCTCCCTACATGCCTCATCAAACAGGATATTAGCTCAAAAATAGTGCATGGGAAAAGATAACACATACATCAATTGGACAATAACTCAGAACACCATCAACATGACCAATGGTCCAAATGAATAAAAATCTGAACTATAGAGCTTTATATGTAATGACAAGCTGCACTTCCCCAAGAGATCACACCCTGACAGTTAAGTCTCTTTGAAAAGTAGTACACTAATGCAAACATTCCCAATCTGTATCATCCAATATTGTAGATAGTAATATTCCAGTTCATTTTGTAAAAGGTACAATGCTTTCAAGTGGGTCTGTCATAAGACAGACAGATGGATAAATGCAGATCACACCCTAGCTGTCTGGGTAAATGGAACATTGTACTTGTATGAACTGCTCAAACAAAGGATATTACGTCATGTATCTAATCATGCTAATGCTGCTTAAACCAATATTTCTTATTGGTTTGACATTTACATTTCCACCTCTGAGTGGCTTCAAATCCAGACAAAACTTATCAAATGTATTACAAGTATGCATTTTGAGAGCAGTGTGGTCTTGTCAAATGACAAACTACATGTACATTCTACATGTGAAAAGACACTCACAATGCACGAAGAACAGTTTTGCCATGCCACATTTACTTTTTACATTGACACACATTTACACACCATGCTACTGGCGAAAGGAAATGAAAACAACAAAACATTAAACTGGCCCAACATTGCTCAAGTGGAGTACATTGAAGGTATATCAGGGCTAGAAATAGGGCTTATCCGCTTGTCCGTACTAAGTGAAACTTGTGACGGACAAGTAAAATTGCCAATGCACTTGTCCAAAATTTACATACAGTTCAATTAGAATTTAAGACTCCACTTGGTTGGCGGACAAGTGAAAAATTTTCCTTATTTCTAGCACTGTATATCTTCAATCCGTCACAGTAAATCACTGTGTCAGTACATTTAACTATGTCTAGATCCTTCTCTGCAATGAGCAGATAATCAGATAATGCTGCCGGTCACAGGGACGGGGACAATTCAAATAATGGAAAGCGGGAGATCTGTCCAGCTCCATGGCCTCATCTAGTGTGGTCCCAGATCCTGGTCTGCTGGCTCACACCTCTGAAGTGCCAAAACGAGCTGCATGCATGCACATAGCTGAATAGGATTTGCCACACAAGCAACAGAGTCTTCATTGCTCACGGACCATCCATTTGCCAAATACTGATACCCCCCCCCCCCCCCCCCCCCCGCTTTAAAATCACATGGGAGCTATTTCAGAATCCACCACCCCATTTGCCTTGGAACTTAGAATACATAAAAATGGAAAATATGCAATTTATCTTCACATGTATATGGGGGGCTCCCCCCCCCCCATTATATAAATGTACAATAGACAATGTAAAATATTCATGAATAGTTGGTCAGCAGTATCCTTGATAGATTAGTTATGTCTCACAGGTAGGAAGTTTTTGCAAGGCAGAAATCACAGAAAGCCAACATGTAATATAAAAATGATAGCAAGACTTTTATACAACCACAATAGGGTAATATATTTTGAAAATTTGACTCACATGGGAGTAATATAACATTGAGGTAAGTTTTTTTTTTAACTATTGATATTTCATTTTTCATGGAAAACAGTGGTGGTGGATTCTTAAGAACTGCCTTCACATTGTCTAGGCCTAATTATTTCATCATCACTGGATTTTTCATTTTTTTAATTATAGCGAGCGGAGCGAGCTCTATATATAATGCATGAAAATTTTTAAAAAGTAAGGTAATTCATCAATCCAAACCTACAGTCTATAACTTGGAAAACATGGTCACATCCAAATTATCATCATTATCAGCCTTCAGTAGCTCTCCAGCGTAGTGTTTGGGAACCCATTCACGTGGATCATTGATTCACATAAGGTTCTCTTATATGCTGTATTTGGCATCGCTAGTTTTCCCAGATTTAACATCATTTGGGTGAATTTTTGTTCATTCGAGGTCATAATTTTCTCCGATTATCGCCAATATTTTCGTCCATTGAATTTAAAACTTCTGGTTAGCCTGGTAACAACTGCGCATGGCAGAAGTTTCAGAATGCCAATCACTGTGTGACGTAGCTATCTAGAGGTGGCTTTTTGCATGTAGATCATGACGTCGAGGTCGACAATGTCTAACAAAAAGAAAGGCTATACAACAGACCCGTTTGTTCACTACTCATGGTACTACGGCCTCGCCCCTCTGGACTGGTTCGGTAAATGGTCACAAGAGGGACCTAGCGACCAGGTGCTAATGCCTGATATACCGAAGTTATTGTCGATACTTTGTAATGCTGCTGCTCGCATCTTCATCTCTGCAGGGATGTCGAAAGCCCACATCTCTGGGCTATGCCGACAACATATTTAGTATAAATGCTACGCTCGCTACTACTAGGTTGAGCCTATGTCCATATTTTAATTGCCCCCCTTCCTAACTTGGCTATGGATCTTTCTAGGACTAGAGAGGTCTTCTGCTTGGTGGGGTGACACTAGACTGGTGACTAGTCTGCAGAACTTTCTGGTACATTTATAGGAGTGCTCTCTTGTCAAAAGCCTCGCGTGCAAGTTGCATGCCAACTGCAACGTTACCCGACGGTATTTTTTAAAATCAACTACCTGCCGCTGAGCGCAAAAATACCTGAAGCCACACTCTGTTGTGGTGCTTGTCACTCCACAGCAAAGAGGACTGGTGTTCATGCCTTTATGCCCGGGTTGTGGGCTAGTCGCAATTCGGGTACGCCAGCACTGCAGCTTACCTCAATGTCTACTGGTGGTTCCTTATGAACGCAAACGTAAATAAATGAGTAGTTGGCATTATGAGTATACTGCGTTTCGGTAAATGCACACGGAAAATCACATGGCGTTATTCACTCTTCAATTTTGAACCTCATAAATGGTTTGACATTTCGGGTTCGCGCGAGTCTCCGTCACCCAGCTCTTCAGAATGCGGGGACGTCTTCTTGCACAAAATGAAACACGTATGTTGATTTATACTGCATCTCTATCCATTTTGACAGAACATGGTAATGTGACATGCACCCATTGTCGTTTCATTTTATGCCTGATCTCGATTTTCCCGGCTTTTTGCATCAACTCACCTGGTCGTCCGCCATCTTTGTTTTTCTCAAGCGAGTGCGTGTTGCAAATCTCGAATGCAGGGACAGGCATGAGAATTTTGCACACGACACAACCAAAAGAGGCGCCGACCCGCTGAAATTTGATTATTCGATATAGTTTATCAGTCGTAATCATCGCTTTTCTCATGCACATAGTAAATGGACACTTGAAACTACAGGGGTATAAAAGAATTTCGTATTTAGTTGGTTAAAGTAGTTTTGTGGCATTATTATCTGAAAGTCAGCCGGACAACAATAAATAAATAAATGAAGCACAACTGCAGAATTCAACACCAGGTGGCGCACTAGAACGAGCCCAACTAAAATGGTCAAAACATTTTTGTTCGAGATAATCAAAAATAAATCATTTTAACAAAGTCATAATCCACATCAAGAAAGTAGTTGTTTCATCATTTTATAGATTTTTTTATTATTATTCCAGCATTTTATACACCTCTATCCCAGTTTTGTTTGACAACTCAACTCGCACAAATTTATGAAGTAACCTACCATAGCTGATCATAGCCTGGATAGGCCCAGATGATCATATATATATATATATATATATATATATATATATATATATATATATATATATATATATATATATATATATATATATATATATATATATATATATATATATATATATATATATATACATATATATATATATATATATATATATATATATATATACATATATTGGGTGTACTCAATCATTAGCTATAGTCTTTTCGGGGTTCACCGTAGACACGCCTTTTGTAGCATAATTCAAAAACTACCACTGTGACAGTAGCTGTCACAATAATCCTCATCAACATCGTTAAGTTTCAGCCATCCGGGTACCTACCTACAATGTAATATACGATCCATATTTTTCATCACCAGTGTAAAAATTATCTTGTGTGATTTCTTCGGATTAGCTTTACTCTATTCGAGTTACATAATTTTTACAAATTTATGTATGGAAAGAATGTCTTATGGGCTGAGTCTTTCTGGACAGATTTTTTTTTTTTTTTTTTTTGGTTTTGTTTTGTTTTGTTTTTTTGTTTTGTTTTGTTTTGTTTTTGTTTTTGTTTTTTTAAATAGAACCTTGTAATGATCTTTTCCGGCTAAACTTTGTAAAAAAAATATTAAACTTTAGTATATTTGATAGGAAAAGAAACGACAAAACCTGATTACTTCCTTAATAAACAATTTTAAAAGTTAAAAGACCAAAGCATTCTTGTCTGAATCTTAGTCCACAACTTTATGTTCATAAGTGTAGAGGTGCTTAGGCACACATGTTGCATTCGGAAAGACCCACCTTAAAACTCGATGCCTGGACCCACGTATTTACCTACTATTTATCATAGGGCTACCGCTGCCAAATTAAATATTTAACGCAAGATCTCTGATCAATTTGTAAGGTTATTTGAGAAATAATTTTATGTCAAGATGTGAACTTTGGTGTAAATTTTCTCTTATTTCGCAGAAGGTTTTTGGTTCCTGATGTTTCCACTACGGGTGTCCTATTTCACCCCCACTGGAAATTATGAAGTAGGGGAAACGGGGAAGTAACCTTGAGGGGCGTCCTTTCTAAAACAAAATCTAAATTTTGTCAAATGATACTCCAAATCTACCATGAAATACATTTTTTTTTCAGTTTAGTGCCAAACTTAGTGTGAAAAAACACATTAGCGGGAAATATGGATGCAGCTACAGGAGACGTGCCTGCGTGCAACCATCACTATTGCCTAATGTGCCGGACACGCTGCAATGTATGCTGGCTATAGCGTATGCCTCGCATCGCACAAATGACTTTTGTCGGCAAAAATTTGTCAAGATCTTGTTCAGCAACTTAGCATGCCCTATATCAGAGGTAGCAGCTTTCATGAATATATTAAGAAATTTTCTGGAAAATTATGCTCTACCTATGATAGACAATGCTTTTGCAAATTAAAGGCGTAAACAGGAATTCTAATAAACTTAAAACCTATTGTAGTTTTTAAACTAGTTTTTTTTTCTTTTTAAAAAAGGTATCTTAATTTGAATTATTCTATAGGGATAAGATCAAACTTCACTAAATTTAAATAAATGCCCAGGACCTTCAAGTCGAAACGGGAAGATATACAGCGGAATACAAGGAGAGACTACAAAAGAATATTTGCTTCAAAGGAAATCTGTCTGTGCCTTCAAAAGTTGTAAATATGGCCAGACGAAAATTTCAAAGTCCAAATGACATTGACCTTAAGAGGTTACATGCAGTTAACAAAAATGAGCAGTGTTGCAATACTTACAATTTGAGCCTGACAGGACTGAAAGTGAAAATTGACAGAGTTATAGCTAGATAAAAATTCCAAAGGTCCGCATGACATTGATCTTTGACCTTGGGAAGTCACATATAAATTATAAAAATGTGCAGCGTTACAATATCTACAATTTGAGTCCAACATGATTAAAATCGGAGAAAAATTGATTGAGTTATTGTTAGAAGAAAATTTCAAATGAACAAAATGACCCTGAAGTTTGACCTTTCGAAGTCATATGTAAATAATCAAAATATGCAGTGTTCCAATACCTACAATTTGAGTCCAGGATGATTAAAATTGGGTGAAAGTTGACCAAGTGATAGCTAGATGAAAATTTCAAGGGTCCAAATGACATTGACCTTTGACCTTTAGAGGTTTCATGTAAATTACAAAAAATATGCAGTGTTAGAGTACCTACAATTTGAGTCCATCATGATCAAAACTGGATGAAAATTGACCAAGTCTAGGCTAGATGAAAATTTCAAAGGTCCAAATGATCTTGACTCTTGACCTTTAGAGGTCAGAGGTAAATTACACAAATGTGCAGCGTTATAAACCTATAAATTGAAATTGGATTGGTTACCTACCTATAATAGTTTTGGAGATATTCAAGATTTAAATTTTCCAATGGCCCTAATTTGCATAATTGTCAAAATCATCACCCCTCTTCATAAAAAGACATCACTTCATACCTGGAGCTATAATCATGGCAAGTTTGGAGTTTCCAAATGTAATCTTGCCCAAGAAAATTGCCGGACAAAATTGCTAGTTAAAGAGAAAGAAAGGACTAGACAAGAAGATTTGCTTCAAAGCAAATCTCCATATGTGCCTTCAAAAGTTGTAAATATGGCTAGATGAAAATTTTAAAGGTCCAAAGGACCTTGACCTTTGACCTCTAGAGGCTACATGTAAATTACAAAAATGTGCATATCCGCAATGTCTACACTTTGAGCCCATCATGACTAAAATTGGATGAAAATTGACCCATTTGTTGCAAGATGAAAATTTTAAAGGAACAAATGACGTTGACCTTTGAATTTTAGAGGCTACATGTAAATTACAATACCTAAAATTTAAGCCGAACATGAACCAAATCAGATAAAAACTGACCAACGTAAGGCTAGATAAAACTTTCAAAATCAGATGACCTTGACCTTTGACCTTTGACCTTTAGAGGTTACATGTAAATTACAAAAATGTACAGTGTTACACTACCTACCATTTAAGCTGAACATGAACCAACTCAGATGAAAATTGAGCAAGTTATGGCTAGATAAAACTTTCAATGGTCCAAAGGGCCTTGACCTTTTACCTTTAGAAGTCACATGTAAATTACAAAAATATGCAGTGTTACAAACCTATGAATTGAAGTTGAATTGGTTACCTGCACCCATAATAGTTTTGGGGAAATTCAAAATTTAAATTTTCAAAATTCCTTGATTTACATGAACCTCTATAGGTCAAAGATATGTGTCATTTTGCCTTTTGAAATTTTCTCATAATTTTCAAAACTGTTGAACTCCTTTACAAAAACTCAAGAGTTCATGTACGGAAGTATAATCATGCCAAATTTGGAGTTCGTACGCATAATGGTTTTCGAATAAAATATAGGACAAATTTGTCTGTAAAGAAAAAAAAAGAGAAAGAACAAGAAAAGAAGATTTGCTTCAAAGCAAATCTGTCTTTGTGCCTTCAAAAGTTGTCAATATTAAATGTTGCAACTTTTGTCCTTTGGTACTTCTCATCTGGTTATCGCCAGATGAAAATTTCAAAGGTCCAAATGACGTTTGACCTTTGGCATTAAGAGGTCGCATGTAAATTACGAAAATGTGCCTTGTTACAATACGTACAATTTGAGCCCTACATGACTGGAATTGGATGAAAATTGACCAAGTTATGGCTGAATGAAGTTTATAGGCCAAAGGACTGATTTTGACCTGTAGAGTTCACATGTAAGTTACACAATGTACAGTGTTACAATATCTACAACTTAAGCCCAACATGAACCAAATCTTTTGGTTAGGAAATTTCAAATGGCAAAATGACATTCATCTTTGACCTTTAGAGGTCACATGTAAATTACAAAAATGTGAAGTGTTGCAATACCTACAGTTTGTATTTAACCTGATTAAGATTGAATTAAAATCCCCCCACCTAAAAAAATCACAAAAACCCAAGAATCAATGGAGCGTGACTGTTGGAACAAATCTGCTAGAGACTCACCCAAGGTACATTGCAACATAGGTTTAAAGTCAATCTCATTTATGTTTTCGGAGAAAAAGTCAAAAATGTGAATAAGCATTAGACTGTCCATTGACGTGCATACTAATCAATAGGAAAGGTGCATTTACCGGTAAATACCCGAATTGAAAAAATAGTGAAAAGTCAAGAATCTACAGAATCGCCTCCTAGTAAAACACTTTGTTTGACCCTCCCGCAAACAACATATTCACCAAGTTTCAGCTTAATCTGAGAGGAAGTTCTGGAGAAGAAGTCGAAAATAGCAATTACACACAAAAAATCATTAAAAAATTATGAAAAAATCGGAGCGCCACCTGGTGAACAATTCAGAACTAGGAGACCCTAGGAGTTTTCCTGTGTGATAGCAAAGCCATCGGGTTAGCGGTTTCAGAGAAGATGTTTTTTAAGATTTGCCCCCCCCCCCCACCAAAAAAAAAAAAGAAAAAACAAACAAAAAACACACATAAAAAATACAAAAAAGTCAATGGAGCGTGACAATTTGAACAGTATGCTAGAATACCAACCAAGGTACATTGCTGCCAAGTTTGAAGTCAATCTGATTGATGTTTTTGGAGAATAAGTAAAAAATGTGAATCAGCATTAGAATGCCCATTGACTTGCATACTAATCAATAGGAAAGTTGCATTAACCGACAAGTGCCCGAATTGAAAAAAAAAAAAAAATCGTTAAAAATGAGGCTTCCCCAGCATTGCCTCCAAGTGAACAACTTTGTTTGGCCCTTCCACAGGAAACATACCCACCAAGTTTCAGTTTTGAGAGGAGGTTCTGGAGAAGAAGTAGAAAACTAGAAAGGAAGATTTGCTTCAAAGCAAATCTGTCTGTGTGCCTTCCAAAATTGCAAATATTAAATGGTATCAAATTTTGTGCTTTGGTACTTTACATTCCATTAAGCTTATGGCTGGATGAAAATTTCAAAGGTCCAAATGACCTTGACCTTTGACCTTTAACCTTTATAGGTTACATGTAAATTGCAAAAATGTACAGTGTTACAAAACCCACAATTTAAGTCCTACATGATTTGAATTGGATGAACATTGGCCAAGTTGTTGCTAAGTGAAACTTTCAAAGATCCAGATGACGTTGACCTTTGGCCCTTGGGGGTCAAATGTAATTTTCAAAATGTGCCGTGTTGCAATAGCTGCAATTTGAGCCAAACTTGATCAAAATTGTACAAAATTGACCAAGTTATGGCTAGAAGAAAGCCACCATCGAAAGTGGCCTTTGACTTTGAAATGACCTTTGACCTTGGGATGACCTCTACCTGAAGTGAACTTTCACCTTTAAAATGATATTTGACCTCAAATTGGCCTTTGACCTTGACACGACCTTTGACCTTGACATGACCTTGACATTTGAGATGACCTTGGCCTTGCTATGATCGAACTCCTATACACTTGGAACTATATATACTATAGTATGTAAGATATTGAAGATTTAAAACTTTGACTAGCCTCATTTGCATTATTTTGAAAAGTATGACCTATCATTATAAAAAGGCAAGACTTCAAAAATATGCAGTGTTACAATAGCTACAATTTGAGCCCGACATGATCAAAATTGGATAAAAATTTACCAAGTTATGGTTACAAGAAAGCTACCACCAAAAGTGGCCTTTGACCTTGAAATGACCCTTGACCTTGAAATGACCTCTACCTAAAGTGGTCCTTGACCTTCAAATGACTTTTTGGCTTTAAAATCACATTTTGACCCAAAACCCACCTTTGACCTTCACATGACCTTCGACCTCGACATGACCTTGACATTTGAGATGACCTTTGCCTTGATATGATCGAACTCCAATACACTCGGCACTACATCTACTATAGTATATAAGATATTGAAGATTTAAAACTTTAATTAGCCCTCATTTGCATAATTTTGAAAAGCATGACCTCTCATTATAAAAAGGCCTGACTTCATCCATAGAAGTATAATTGTGCCAAGTTTGGAGTTTCTACGTATAATACTTTTCAAATGAAATGTCGGACAAATTTGCCGGTAAAGAAAGAAAGAAAGAAAGAATTCCTAGAAAAACAGTATGTCTATGTGCCAACACAGACATAAATAGCAGTGACACGCAAAAAAATCATAAAAAAAATTGCAGCGCCACCTGGCTGGCTGGTGACAGACTCGCCTAGCGACCGTCTCCAGTGCTACCCATGATCACTTTTACCTTCTCTTTTTGATTTATCTATCACTTTCACATGTCATGTGTGTTACAGCGAACAAATTCAGAACTAGAAGTCCATAGAAGTGTTTCTGTGTGATATCAAAGCAATCGGGTGAGCGGTTTCAGAGAGGAAGATTTTTTTAAGATTTGCCCCAAAAAGAATTTTTAAAAAATCATAAAAATAGAAAAATCAATGGAGCGTGACCACTTGAATAAATTTGGTAGAGACCCACCAAAAAGTACATTGCCACCAAGTCTGAAGTGAATTTGGCTGACGGTTTTGGAGAAGAAGTCAATTGTTGACGACGGCCGACAGCCGGCGATGGACGAAGAACCATAAGGTAAGCTCAGCTACTGACAAGTCAGCTGACCCAACACAGACATACTGTTTTTCCAAAAGTTATATCTGTGTGCCACCACAGACATATTGTTTTTCTATGCATTCTTTATTTATGTCTGTGTGCCAACACAGACACACTGTTTTTCTAGGAATTCTTTCTTTCTTTTCTTTCTTCCTTTACTTTCTTTCTTTTTTTTACCGGCAAATTTGTCCGACATTTCATTTGAGAACTATTACACGTAAAAACTTCAAACTTGGCATGATTATACTTCCATACATAAAGTGTCTGGAGTTTTTGTAAAGATGTTCAACAATTTTTGAAAATTATGCAAATTAGGGCCATTTGCACATTTTTGTAATTTACATGTAACCTCTATAGGTCAAGGTTCAAGGTCATTTGGACCTTTGAAATTTCTTCATGCCATAATTTGGTCAATTTTTATTCAATTTTGATTATGTTGGGCTCAAATTGTAGCAATTGTAACATTACACAATTTTGATTATGTTGGGCTCAAATTGTAGCAATTGTAACATTACACATTTTTGTAATTTACGTGCGACCTCTAAAAGTAAAAGATCAAGTTCAAGTGAACCTTTGAAATTTTCATCTAGCCAGAAATTGGTAAATATTTATCCACAATTGACCGTGTTGGACCAAATTATAGGTATTGTAACACTGCACATTTTCGTTATTTATATGTGACCTCTAAAGTTCAAAGGTCAAGGTCATCTGGATCTTTAAAGTTTTCATCTAGCGATAACTTGGTCAATTTTCATCCCATTTTGGTCATGTTGGACTCAAATTGTAGGTATTTTAACACTGCACATTTTTGTAATTTACATGTGACCCCTAACAGTCAAAAGTCAATGTCATTTGGACCTTTAAAATTTTCATCCAGCCATAACTCGGTCAATTTTTATCCAATTTTGATCATATTGGCTCAAATTGTAGGTATGGTTACACTATACATTTTTATAACTTAAATGTGACCTTAAAGGGCAAAGGTCAAGGTAATTCGGACCTTTTAAATTTTTATTCAGTGATAACTGGGCCAATTTCCATCCAATTGTAATCATTTTGACTCACATGGCAAGTATTGCAAAAACTGCACATTTTCGTATTATCATGTAACCTTTAGAGGTCAAAGGTCAAGGTCCTTTAAACCTTTGAAAGTTTCATCTAGCCATAGCTTTGTCAATTTTTATCTGATTTGTTTCATGTTGAGCTTAAATTGTAGGCATTGTAACACTCTATATTTTTGTATTTTACATGATACCTCCTAAGGTCAAAGGTCCATGTCATCTGGACTTTGAAATTCTCATCCGGCCATAAGCTTAATGGAATGTGAAGTTCCAAAGGACAAAAGTTGTAGCCTTTAATATTTACAACTTTTGCAGGCACACAGACTTTCTTTGAAGCAAATCTTCTTTTTTAGTTTTTCTTTCTTTCTTTCTTTCTTTCTTTCTTTCTTTCTTTCTTTCTTTCTTTCTTTCTTTCTTTCTTTCTTTCTTTCTTTCTTTCTTTCTCTCTCTCTCTCTTTCTTTCTTTCTTTTTATCTTTCTTGACAGGCAAATTTGTGGACATTTCATTTGAATAGTATTATACGTAGAAACTCCAAACTTAATCTGCATAATTTTCAAAACCGTTGAACCTCTTTACAAAAACCCTGAGTTCATGGTGGAAGTATAATCATGCCAAGTTTGGAGTTTCTACATATATTACTTTTCAAATGAAATGTCGGACAAATTTGCCACGAAAGAAAGAAAGAAAGAAAGAAAGAAAGAAAGAAAGAAAGAAAGAAAGAAATAGAACTCCACATTCTGCCAGGTTTCACAGAAGATTAAATTCACGTGCTTATGTATCGGGAGAAATATAATAAACCAAGGAACATTCTATTGAACAGATTGGAGCAGTATAACCTGACAACGTTAACAGACGTTGGAAAATTGAAATTACTTAGGTCAGGGATTGACGGTGACCATTTCTTCTTCAAACGGGTTGTAAGCTTTGTTGATGGGGAGCCCAGTGGCCCAGTGGCCCAGTGGTTTCACGCTGGCTTGCCACCAATGTGACCCGCGTTCGATCCCCACTGTCCGTCGCGTGGGGGTCCGATTCTTCCGAGGATTGGAATTTTGTGTTGGTTTGGGGTATATGGTCGCAAGTGACAAAGTTCCCGAGCTGTTGAGCTCCGCAAGTTTTCTCCGGGTATTTCGGTTTCCTCCTACAATAAGTTCAGGCTAATTGGGCCAAGATCTGCCTACTGGACCCTGTGTGAGATCAGTCTCCGACTGAACAGATTATTTACATATCAAACAGTGGCCATGTCTTCTTCTTCTTCTTCTTCTTCTTCTTCTTCTTCTTCTTCTTCTTCTTCTTCTTCTTCTTCTTCTTCTTCTTCTTCTTCTTCTTCTTCTTCTTCTTCTTCTTCTTCTTCTTCTTCTTTTCACGTTTCGGGAAAGCCAATTCACATTACACAGCCAAGAAATATTAAATAATAACACATGCACTCAAAATATCCATATGATCTGTATTAGACGGGGCAGGTTTGGCTTTAAAACTGTATTTCATCACTTAGATTGGCACCAATGGGGATGCTGCAGACAAGACATAAAACCAAGAAAAAAGAGAACAAAACAAGAACAAAAAGAAATGCTCTCACATGTATCTCTGAAAAAGACTGGGTACAAGATGTTGACTTCACAGAGTTGGCTGACATCTGACACCTTGTCTAGCAGGCAGCTGACCACATCATACTGCTGAGAAACAATGGCATCACACAGTGGAGATCAAGTACAACTGCTTGGTTGATAAAAGCAGGTCTTGACGCTCATCTGTGTCACAACTTTCTGGGATATAATGGACAGTGTCCAGATCACGTTGTTGCATGACGTGCATCTCGAAATCTGTCACCAATGCTGCAAGCTATAAATGGTTGGGTTTTTATTTCATCTAACACAAATTCAGATATCATACATCGATGTCATGTACGTTAAATAAAATCCGTAACATCAGGGGCTCTTAGATCAATAACCGTAAGATATTGTCGGTCAATGTTCAGTTATGAATCTGGTCAAATTTTTATGCTGTTGATGTATTATTGTTGCAACACGTTGGTTTCCCTTTGAGTTTCGGTATTAAATTCCCCTATATCATGCCATAATTTGTTTACATTATTGTTGAATACTTCGGAGAAGATCGGGGTGGGGTGGGGGGGTAGGTGGTGGTGGTGGGGGGGGGGAAGCATGAAAAAAAATGGCCACCGGTGACCAAGTTACAGTGATAAACTGGATATTTAGCATCTTGTTAGTATAAAGAAGTTCAATTACATAATTATAATGCTTGCTTTGAACTACGCAAACAAGATTAACAGCCGCTGTCGAGTGCTGTTTAGTCATAGACAGTACTGTAGCTTACACGTGTTATAATTATGTATATATATATTTATGTATATTTATATATATATTTATATATATATATTTCATGTTCGGAACGAGCGGGACTCGAACCTGCAACCTTTGGCACCGGTCGCATATATATATATATATATATATATATATATATATATATATATATATATATATATATATATATATATATATATATATATATATATATATATATGTATATATATATATATTGTTTTATATCATCCTTATTTATTTTTGTACCATACTGATGTACCCAGTGAATGGACAACAAACATTTGTATTTTCATTTTGTAACTCCAATAAAGTTTCAAATGAAAAATAGACTATGAAATGTTCTCTTTTCCATTTTCGTGTTGCTGCGTACAGGAAATATTTTTTCTGTTATCTAGAATATACGTATGGTTGAGCTTGTGTGTCTTTATCGGTACTATATGAAAAATAAGGAAAAACAATTAATATGTGCACACAATACATGTAGTTTAGACAAACTTAGGTTTCAAGCAGGGATGTGCAGTTGGTCCCAGGTTCTTGTACGCGTCATCCATTGGGGAATGTGCAAACAATAATGTGGCACTAATTGCAGGACCTAAATTGTGTTTACTAAGACGAACTGTTTGGAAAAAAAAGTTGGTGTACGTTATGTTCTCGCTGACACTGCGTCGAGTTCAATGTCATCGTGAGGTTACATCCATCCGCAGCACATTTCACTTTGATAACGACTATATAACGCAAGTGTGATAAGGAATTTGAACTATCGATCTGACTGGGCAACCGGGAATGCCAGAGATATTTGTTTCTGATATGCATGTAGTTGAACAAGTGGACAGTCCATTATCTCGTACGGTGCACGTTCGAATTTGGGATCTTTCTTTTGAAATTAAATAAATATAGTCCTTTACATACTTACAACTAAATGACTGAAAACTTTGAATCATTTGTTTCACTAGACAAATTGTCATCTTGTAACCATGACCACAATAATATGTGACTTGTCTGCAAGGTTGCAAAAAATTCAAACATCATTGTCACATATTTTAATGTGAAACATTTAAGCCGTGCTTATGAATTGTCAAGACACATTTTATTGTAAAGTGTAGGACAGACCAACAATTTATTTCTTATGCTACATTCCTGTTTTCACATTCAGACGTATCTTCTCTCTTTCTCTCTCTCTCTCTCTCTCTCTCTCTCTCTCTCTCTCTCTCTCTCTCTCTCTCTCTCTCTCAAAACTAGGTATTCCCCTCAATAGCACAAAACTATAATTTTTATAAAAACACAAATTATATTGTTCTGATTGCAGAAAGTGAAGACAGTTTTATTAAGAGAATATTAAACGTGTCATATGCATTTTCATTAAAATCGATTTTTTATGAAAAGTCGAAAATGATGGTGGTTAGCAAAAGATAGAATCTAAACAGAAAACTGATGCTTGGAAATTCAGTTATATGGGAATGTACACAATATAAATATCTTGGGATACTTTTTGTCCGCCCTCGGATTTGCCACATATTAATATAATATAAAAGCAGATCTGTTCACGCCTACGAGACTATCTTGGCAGTATCTTATCCAACCATCAATATGTAACGGTTATATTTGGCAGCAGTATTTGTTTAAAAAAAATAACACAATTCTCCTTTCAGTCTCACTGTTGTGCAGTATTGCTCAATACAAATCGAAGCAACGCATTACTATTAAAAATCTAAACAATATTTTATGGCAAAAGCAATGCAAGTAAGGCCTTCATTAAACTCGCTGACGGTTTAACACTCAGATGAAGAAAAACTACCCTGGCCTTATATGGAGAAATTTACGAAATTCTGAAAAGTATGGGAATGGACCATCTCCTAACAAGTTGAAATGGCCCTTGGTTCAATTGTTATCAAAAGTTTAGAGGCTATAATGCAGATTTTTTCTAATAAATTGACAACAAAAGTTCATTGCATTGGTTCTTGGTATTAAAAGGCTCCACATTTGACCGTAAATACCGTCAAGACATAAGGAGCGATTAAAGTTTCGGGCAGAGTTGGTTGTTTGGAATTGAATAAAGAGCTGTATAGGTAAATGGGGCGAGGCGGCTGATTAGTGCCGTCTATGTGCTAAAGAAAAAGAAGATATGTCTTATTTCATGTTAATGTGTAGGAAAATGAATCACATAAGAACCAAATGCATGTTTACGTTAGAAACTCAACTGCACGAGGGAGTGTGGAATGGAATACGTCTGGTTCATATAAATATGCGTATATGGGTTCATCCGTTGTTCGGAAAATATGCTTTTTACCTGGTAATGACGGCTTTGCTGACGGGAATACAATAAGCAAGGACAAGAACAGAAGGTGCAAGAACTGCCTAAAAGAGAGCACTGCAGGCAGTGGAGGGCTAGGGTTATTTACTTAACATTGTAACTTGCAACTTCATAACTGCTGCACATAAAAACGCCAAATTTCAGAAACATCGCAACACGCATAGAGGGCTCAACGCCGGCGGAGTGCAAGAGAGAGACAGGACAGGATGCATACAAAATGTTGCTGGGAATACACAACTGTAGCCCTCCAAAAGTTTCTGTATTCAGTTGTGTATTGGAGTGAATACACACCTCAGGGGTAATTCTGACCTTTCCTATTGGGTCCATGTTCAATTTGACATGTGACCAGTTTTTGTCTAAAGATACATGGACTGGTATGTTCAGCAGGCAAGATTCTCTGTGCTAGAGTATGCATGACAGAAAGGGCTTGCTTTTGCAGCGGAAGTCAAGGGTTTTGTTGTTTGGTTGGCCCGTCTACTTGATTATGTCTGTGTGCCAACACAGACTTCTGTTATTCCAGGGAATTCTTTATTTCTTTCTTCTTTTTTTACCGACAATTTGTCCGACATTTCAATTGGACACAATTATTCCTAAAACTCCGAACTTGGTATGGTTATGCCTCCATGGGTAGAGTTTTTGCCATTTTATTAAGGGGAGTGAATATCTTGAAAATTATGCAAATAAAGGCCATTTGAAAATTTAAATCCTGAATATTTTCATAACTTTTATAGGTAGAAGCGCCTTTCCACCTTCAATTTATTGGTTTGTGCCGTAGTTACATCCAGTGAACCACAAACGAAAGTTGTAGATTTTTAATTTTTGCAAGTTTGGGAGGCACACAGAGAGATTTGTTTTGAGGAAATTTTCTTTTCTCGTTTCCCTTTATGTCTGTGTGCCAAAATTCTTTCTTTCTTTCTTTCTTTCTTTCTTTCTTTCTTTCTTTCTTTCTTTCTTTCTTTCTTTCTTTCTTTCTTTCTTTCTTTCTTTCTTTCTTTCTTCTTTCTTCCTTTCTTTCATTGTTTCTTTCTCGGCAAATTTGTCTGACATTTATTTGAAAACTATTGTACGCAGCATCTTCAAACTTGGCAAGCTTATACTTCTATACATGGAGTTTGGATCTTTTATAACAAGGAGTGACGGTTCTGAAAATTATGCAAATTAGGGTCCTTTGAAAATTTAAACCTTGAATTTCTTCGAAACTATTACTGTTATAGATACCATTCCAACTTATATTGATAGGTTTGTGCTGTAAGCGCACCAATGAACAACCAAAAAACAGTTGCAGAATTTTAATTTATGGAAATTCAGGGCATTTGCACAGTTTAAATATTGAATATCTTAAAAATTATTACAGTTAGAAGCTTCATTTCAACTTCAATTTATAGATTTGTGCTGTAGGTGCATGCAGTGAACCACAAAAAACGTTGCAGAATTTGGATTTATACCTGTTAGGGGGACTTGACAAAATTAAATGTTGAATACCAATCTTCAAAACTATTATGCGCAGTTGTGCCATTCCGACTTCACAACCGAGGTTTGTCCATTATCTGTTTTGTCCAGAGATAAGCCCTCAGATGCCGCTAAAGTTACAATCTATGAACAGTGTGCAGCCCTATCAGTGTCATTTAAATAATGCAAATTTGGAGCAACTTATAGCAGACTTTTGCAATACATAGACAAACATACAACCGGTCATGATCTGTCATCAGCAGTCAATTACGTGTATGTGCACATCACCAGGATTTGTGTTTACCCTCATGTCAGATTAGCACTTTAATGTGCCGACCATTTTGTCATCTGTCCGTGTTGTAGTGTCAACAGTGACTCATGAATGAATCAGAGTTGCAATGAAAAAAAGCACCGGAACGAGACAGAGTTTCTCACCACGTGACCAAGTCTTGTCTGTTTGCTGACACTGACATTCTGTTTTATCAAGAATTTTCTTTCTGTCTGGCATTTCCTTTTTACCCGAAGAATTTTTTTATGCCAAGAGCCTTATTTTGCCGCAGTTTTTTACCTTAAATTTCACGGTATACGTTTTCTGTCCTGTGGCTTTTCAAATTTCAGTATAAATGTACAAGGCATCAACTTTCCTTTGTAAGCACTAAGACAGATTTGCTTTGAAGCAAATGCCTTTAGTAGTTGTATTCTATTTTTTGTTTTTGGTATTGATAAACTCAACAACAGTAGCCATAATGTTGATATGATGTTACTGGCGACTTGCCAGTAAAACAAAAACAAAAAGAAAAAACAAAACAAAACAAAACAAAACAAAACAAAACAAAACAAAACAAAACAAAAACAAAACAAAACAAAACAAAAACAAAACAAACCAAACAAACAAACAAAGAAAAGACACACAAACAAAAAACAAAAACAAAAAAAAAAAAAAACAAAAAAAAGGAAAGAAAAGCAATCTCTCTGTACAGTCGATTTCCTCGGTAAGAGAATGTAATTGTTCGGTGAATAATTTATTTGCCAGATGGAAGCAGAAGACTTACCTTACTCTAAAATGATTCTCTATAATTATAAAGAAAAAAAGGACCAAAATACTTGCATGGTTGCCTAAATAAATACTAATTTCTGCATTATTTCTACCACGCTAGGTCAGTGTTATTTATTGTAAGGGTAATAAAACTGCTCTGGTATCATTCTCATAAAATGATAGACCAATCAGGAAGCTGATCATTGTTACTTCGGCCTTTGGGAGTATGTGTGCTCTGTTTCATTATAATTTATTACCATGGTAACCAAAACATGTTAATCACAATTAAACTCACTTTGTCAGCGTTAAAATAGAGATCATATAAGAAAAGGGCCGACCAATTGGAGTTGACAAAGTAAAGAGGCCGCTATGTTTAACAGGCAATTTTTATGGAATCCTTGATGATAAGGCCATCAGATGACGCGATGGTAGTTGTTTCATATGAAATGACGTTGGAAGTGGTTGATGCTTATTTCGTTAATAAGGCCATGTTGTAACTAAATTGGGGTTTAGATTGTCTTAGATAGGTGTGGCAAATTAAAATGTGCAGACAAACTTGTATTCCGGGACCATTATTGAAATAAAACTACCATGATAATCTTTATTTCATGTAGAGTTTACAAATAAGAAACATTAGCGCGACAGCACTATTGTGTGTAGTCAAATGACCATGGATTGATCTCTGGTGTTGAAGTGGAGAAAATATCGGCCACGTTAAGAGGAAAAATGTGGCCAATTATACTTCTACTACGTCGTGATGTTATGCTACAGAGGCGTCACTGAGACCAGTCTAACTGCCAGCAGCAGGGTCGAATGTCAGAGGCGCTTTGCAGAAAGAGACTTCATGGTTATCAAACTGTTCAAGGTCACCAGCAAAATATTTTGACAAGAGGTGGGAAGAATACATATGTGTGCAACTAATACTTTCTTGTCAAATTATACCTCCCAAAATGACATATCCAATTAAGTAACAGTTGAACGAGAATTAAATCCAAACTTTTTAAAAATATATATATGATCCTCTGGCACATGGCCGTGATGAGGTTCAGGAAACGGCTCCTGACACAAAAAAAAAAAACGCTGGAATATTTTCCACATGGTAGAACAGTATGGGTAACATTTTGTTTGCAGGATGGAACGATATGAGGTATAAGATGGAGCATAGAGCTTCTCGTGGTAGCTCCATGGGTTTGACAGCCCCGCCACGATTAGTCCAAACCCAATCGTGCACTCCCTGGCGGTGGAAGGCGTGACCCTGAACTGCTCCATGGGTTTGACAGCCCCTCCACGATTGGTCCAAACCCAATCGTGCGCTCCCTGGCGGCGGAAGGCGTGACCCTGAACTGCTCCATGGGTTTGACAGCCCCGCCACGATTAGTCCAAAACCAATCGTGCGCTCCCTGGCGGCGGAAGGCGTGACCCTGAACTGCTCCATGGGTTTGACAGCCCCTCCACGATTGGTCCAAACCCAATCGTGCGCTCCCTGGCGGCGGAAGGCGTGACCCTGAACTGCTCCATGGGTTTGACAGCCCCGCCACGATTGGTCCAAACCCAATCGTGCGCTCCCTGGCGGCGGAAGGCGTGACCCTGAACCAGTTTTATGTGCAGCAAGTCTGTGGCCCCTAAGATTATTAGTGCCGGTCCAAACAGTGGTTGGAGTAACATTCTATAATAATTTACAGTTTCCTTTCGCGTGGTCCTTGATTTTCGTGGAAGGAAAAAAAAATTTCAAAAGTTGAGTTTTCTTTATAAGGTTCATAATCGCAGTTCACGAGTTAAATGTTTAGCTTACACCATTTTCTAATGGTATCACCGCGATCCTGTGTTTTTGACACATTTCACCAAATTAGGAGCAATGTCTGTGTTTATGAAGATTCTAATCGCAAGTGTGTTTAAAATCTTTTTGGCTTTTTTATGATTTACAACATACAAGAGCTCTCCTGCCATATATGTGGGCCTACGGTTAGCAAAGATTTGTCTAACCAAACGACAAAGCTGTCCTTTCTTTCACAGGAGCAGATCTCATGTTTGGTAGCTATCTGTAAAAGACTGGCGGACAAGAATGGAACTAGCTGATTACATAAAGACCTTTATTTCTCTTAGAATCTCTATAGCAGTGATCGTTTTGCAGGTGCCCCTCGTTGCAAAATAAGAAAAACTAGTAAAGAAGATTTGCTTTAAAGCAATCTGTCTGTGTGACTTCAAAACTTGCATAAATTAAAATCCTTGAAATAGTAGTTTGGTCTCCATAGGCTGTATGCGCAGCAAGACATAAAGAGAAAATAAGAATAACACCAGCAGTGTCTTGAATGTTGAATATGGCACATAACCTGACTTGAAAAAAAAGGAATTAATTGCGCATGCAATTGCAGTAGGATTGACAACTTAATTTTAAATAAGTTCGAAGATATATTGAGAAACCTTTTTGACACGCATCTTGATTACAAGATATGGTCAAACACAGACATATATACAAAATACATTGACATCTGGTATCGGATATTTTATTTACATATTGTAAAACATAAATATGATGTCCCGAACCCATAATATATCTAAAGTTGTCAGTATCACCTAAAGTGCAGAATATGGGGTTGATATTATCCATATAACTTTAATACAGTGCAGAACATGGGGTTGATGCCATTCACATTACCAAAGAAAGAATTTCTGGCGGTAGAGTAAAAAGTACAATGCAGTGAAAAATTCTGTTTGTCTTCAACGTTATTGGAGTTGCAGAGAAAGCGTATTCTCTTCTGAAGTGGGATTTTAAATTTAGTGTAGCGACCTGTTTCTACCGCTAAAGTGTGGGCACTTATTGTTAATTTACTGAAATTCAGCCTGTTTTAATAGGAAAGTTTTCAGGTACGCTTCAAGTTCGAACCTGCTCTTAAATTTTACAGTATGTGTTTCATTTAAGTTGGTCATCTCTCTCAATGCCATTTATATGATTTAGCCACTGTGATTCATATACTTGCTGCAGCATATATCTAACCTCTGACACAGTTTCAAAAGCATTGTCTCTACCCAAATGATTCCAGGTTTCTTGCATAGCTATTAAGTCCAATGTATAATGTATGTGTCGAACCAAAAAGTTCTTTTTCCTGCAAAGAATAGCACATACTCTCCCAATAAACAGGAAAACGCCAGGGCCATTTGGTTGTAGTTATACAGATAAATCCAGGATTTTACACAATACGTGACATGCACATTAATTTTCCGCCACAATGCACAGGGTTCATGCCTGTCAATAACAGAGGACACACGGGCATATCACTGACGCAGACACGACTAAATACCCCTTTCTCAAGATTTTTTTTTTTCTTTTTTTTCAGAGAAATTTTATAAATGCCAAAGTCGTATTCATTTGTGCTGCCTAAATTAGATATAAAAATACATTTCCATTTGCTTGTACTAAGTATTCTATATTTCCCAAATATAAGTAATACCCCACTTGCCCGCACAGGCAACTTCCCGTATCTTAGCAGCAAGACTATGGTTACTGAGACAACCAGGCATATTGTTGTGGCGGGAAATTAATATGCAGGCCTCGTGTTACAGACTATGTCTACCAGGATAGGATACCTACCGAGTTCTGCCATCACAGTATGTTTAACATTTAAACTGATAAGCGTGAGTGAAGTAGGCCTAAGCCTGATAGCTGGTACTACGGAGACTCTTTAACTACCCCCAGGTGGTCTGAAAATGTCTGCCATCTTGTTCCCATTCAAGATTGAAAAGCATCATAGCACATGCAGTCCTTGTGTCCTCTCTTTTGATGGCAATATTCCATTTGCTGTGCAAAGTTGAGTCTCTTGGGAATACACATGTACTTTCTTTTGTTATAATTTGGTACACTGCAGTATTGTGGCATTATGCATGATGCTCACGTGGTTAAATTTTTAAAGCTTGTTTTTTTGTTTTTGTTTTTTTTTCTGTGAGATGTAGGAATCTTCTCAGCATAGAGACTCCTCCGCCCCGCCAAAATACATATATTTCTGCAACTTAAAATTTCCCAGCTATGACCATGCCTTATTTTACATAAATCCATGCATGTTTGTTTGTTCCTTGTTTGTTTTTTATGGTGGATAGTCGTCCGCCATCAATACACACACACACACACACACACACACACACACACACATATATATATATATATATATATATATATATATATATATATATATATATATATATATATATATAAGTTTTAAACATGAAATGACAAAGAAGTAATGTTTATTGCAAATCATCATGTAGCCAGTTTAGCCAGAAGGGTCAGTAGGGAGTAATCAGTTATTTGGTACAACGCAGGTCTCATACAGAAATACAATAACTATTTATGGATGAAATGGAGTCGGGCAAATGATATTATGACCGCTCGCTTGTCTGTGTGATAAGAAACACAGTGCAGACCGCCCGGCGCTAATCATCTGGAGTCAATGTTATCTGGTTATATACACGTTCCACGCCAATCAGCTAGGTAAAGCTACGACGTGTGTTTACTTGAAATTTAATTTGGCAATGAATTTGATTTTAAATAGAATACGGAGGACAGTCCAGTGAGACTTGAGCAAGTCTAAGGGAACCAGCAAGGACATGGAAATTCAATGCGGTTCAACAAGCACTCCACAGAGGGCGTACCTGGCAGATGCGTGAAGATCCCGATTTTACATCAATTTTACGTCGAGCAGTAGTTCATACGGATTTTGCATACATTTATATCCGATATGATACCCACATATGGTAAGATGATGATGATGATAATGATAAAATGAAATAAATGAAATGAGCAAATTTTACTTGAACTTTGTTAAAATGGGTTGACAATATTTGACGATTCGTGTGCCTCT